>MAPW01000004.1:0-507205 GCA_001689995.1 Tilletia indica | reverse complement strand
TGCAGTCTCTCCATGGTTGACCCGGGGCATGAGATGTCAGATCGAGTAAACAATAACACCGAGCTCTCCCATGTCTTAGTTCTCATCTCGGCGACGTCCCACTTTCACAGCATCTCAGCCACCGCACCATCTCTATTTCCGACAAGGTCTGCGCGATTCTCGAGTTGATTCGGCGTCTTCGGGCGGTAGCTATTTAAACCTTCGTCAACACCTGGGAGGGCCTGCTCTGCATGCAAACATTCTGCTCCTTCCTTTCTCCCTCACACACAGTCATGGGCCACACACACACAGAGCCACCACTCCTCCAAAGAAACACGCTGCGCCCCACGTCAAGAGAGGACGAGGTCGTCCGAAGGGTTCTCGCAACAAGCCGAAACCTCTCTCTCCCCCCCTCAAGCGCGGACATTTGCAGCGCAGACGACTTGTCCGTATTTCCGACATGGTTGTTCCGGCAAGCGTCCCACGCCCCCCCCCGTATCAGCATCACGCTCATGCTGAGTCGTCCTCCAATCCATCCTCCTCGACGACTCCTCTTCAGAGGAGCAGAGCAACGACGGCGACGACAGTACCGCCAACGATGACGACGACGAATATAATGTGGACATCAGGTGGGATGCCGCAAGCTGGGAGGACGTGCGGAAGATGGCCGAATATATTCAAACCGATGCTGCTCAGTACATGACGGACTGGACGGACGAGCAGCGTGCCCGGGTTGCCACCGCTTTCAGGGCGTGCGCTGCGGCGTTTGAACGCAAGTAGACGTTCGACCAATGGCCTCACTCCTCACAAGCAAGCTGCGCAGGCCTTCAACACCTTTCCGCAGGCGTCCACGTTTCGACCGACTCCGTTTGGCAACTCAGTCACGACATACAAGCTGCCCAGGTCCTCAACATCACCAGAGGCACCAACGATTCCATCATCTCTTCCCGCTCGGCGACCATCCCCTTTCTTTGACTGCCACTTGTACATCTTTCCGTCCACCGCCTCCAACGATTCCAACATCTCATTCTGTTCGGCGATCCCATCCCCTTTCTTTGACTGCCACTTGTACATCTTCCTGTCCACCTCCCCAATGCTACATTCACCACCTCAGCCCCACAACTAAATTGCCCGTGCCGTCAAACACGAATGCGAAGTAGAAGAGGATAAAGAAGATATATTCGAAGCAAAAGAAAAGAGAACATCAATCGCGCAGGGAGAGAGACTGAATCGCTGGAAGGAAGAAAACGTATCTATGACGAGGCTGGAAAAGGAAGAATCTCCATGTTGAAGGAGGAAGAGGAACAACAGAGAACAGTGGGAGTCGAGAAAAAGGGTGGTCGCATCTGGTCGAAAGAATCTTGAGGTTGGTCGAAAAAGGATGTACTCGACCGGGCTGCGGAAAAGCTGATGGATCTTGTCTCGTAAGTATACAGGACATGGCGTCCCACGGTGAGGTTACCGAACTTACTGTCGCATTCACTCTCCGCGGCAGCGCTTGCGGGTCTGGAGTCCGAGGGTGGGAGAGACGGGAGTCATGAGTGCAGGAGCGGATCGAGTCGGTTTGACAGGGGACGACGGCGGTGCCGGAGCAGACGCATCAACCTTGAGAGGTGTTTCGGTGAAGACGTCGGCATCATCCGTCTCCTTCTTGGCCTTTGCGAGGGCACCTGCCCGTACTTGGCGGAGCCGGGCAGCACGGTCCCTCCTGAGGCACTGCCGATCTTCAGAGCGACAAGGAGAGCCTGAGGAGCCGAATCCAACGTGGTTATGCGGCGCAGGGTGATGTCCATCGTCCCGTCCGGTCGGATCTTGTCGAGGATACCGTCGAACGAAACAAGGGTACGAGGCGCCGGCAGCAACCACGCAAGCCAGCGCAGGGATTCCTCGAAGGAGATATTCGCGTACCACTCGATCCAGCCGAGTTGCCGGTTGAAGAACACGAGTCCCCCGATCTTGCCCTTCTTTTGTCCGCGTCGACCTCGATGATAGCACCGGTGCCGCTGACGAAGGGGCTGATGGGAACGAGACACTCGTTCTCAGGGTTGGTTCCTGCGAATGAAGAAGTGATCAGAGGTGGAAACATATCACTGAACATATCAAGGTTTTACATACCATCCATCGATTCCGGGATGCTCCTCAGGCTTTCCTTGTCGTTCACGTTAATACGCATCGGGTTGGGAGCGAAAGGGCAGTGAATCGCCTGGTAAGCACCTTCTCTCGGCGGACTGCGATTCCACATGTGCGTCTTGGCCTCGATCGGTTCCTCGTGGCGCCAAAGAGCGTGGAGTCGACTTTGTGGGAGTACTCCTTGGATTCGGATGTTCCAAAGATGACGTCCGTAGTCATCGCGAGATGCGTGGGCCATTTGGCGTTGCGAGCAGTCATGGCAGCTGGATGGAGGGATTTCGGACGGATGGGAATGTTGTCGTTAACGGCCAAAGTCGAAGGCGGCAAGTGTCTGTGTAGGGAAGTCGAGGAACCGTAAGGTAGGAGGTTGCGAATGTTAGGGAGGGAGGAATGGGAGGTGGAGATGATGTGTATGGAGAGAAGACTGGGGGAGATGCAGAAATCAGCCATATTGCAAGTCTCGAGAACGTCGACCCTTATATAGGCTGCTCACCTTTGGACGTCGAAGCAGAAGGATTGGCATCGGTTTCCATGGCAGCCACCCTGACTCTGAGTCCTCCGCTGCACAAGGTTTCCGCTGGATAGAGTCTTCCGTGTTCATCGTGGGGCCCAGTGCAGGAGAGTGGAGAGAATGGCAAGTGTGCTTGAGAAAATACTGCTCTGGAGAAGGAATGCAGGCGGATGAAGGAATTGAGGCGAAGTCTGACGCCTGACGCCTAAGCCCTGAAGCCTGAAGGTGCAGGTGAAGTCCAGATAGATGTGATGGTCAGTTGCGACTTTGCGAAGCAAGTGCTGGTAACATGCTGTAGAGTACGCTTTCGCCGTCAAGCCTCATCGCCGCAGCATCCCGGAGCGGGCCATGCATAATTAGCATGTATAATTAGAAAGAACTTTCATTAAGCCTGACTGCAATTTAAGGAGATCATTGACCTCTACATATACTTTGAACCATCAAGCATCAAGCATCAAGCATCAAGCGTCAGTCTCCGCCTTCGCCTTCCGTGCGACGTTCTTCAAGGACTTAGTACGCTTTAGGGCGTACATATGCAAAGGATGATGTTTCTTTCTGTGTGGATCTTCTGAAGCTTCGAAGGGGCCCGCCAAGGCGCCCCTTTCGTTCGTTCTCGAGCATCAAGCATCAAGCATCAATTAAGGGTCGACATCAATTAACGGAGAACATTGACCTTAGGTTGAGCGCTAGCGGCGCTGAAGCCGCCTGCAATCCTTCCTGTGGTCTGTGAATTATTACTGACTACTGAGTTGCTGATGCCGTAGATAAGAGACAGGACACTGGAGAGTAGTAAATTTGTCAAACAAGAACAGTGCCTCGGCACTAAACCCTCCGGCCTCCACCTCCACGTTGCGCACCATTCATTGCCGACATTATTCTTACGAACCAATACTACTGCAGCTCCACCATATACAATGGCAGGTGCGCAAGACTGGACACGTTACAACGACGCCTCCAATGCAAGACGCGTCCCGGCGGTGTTGGATGCTGGAACGCGCGCGATGAATTGATTTAAGTGCGTAGACCAACACTTCGCGTTCTGCCTCTTCCCGTCGCGCTGACTATCACATTCACAACGCAGAAAAATGTGGCCGGTTTCCCTCAACGGATCACACTCACGGCCGTTTCTGAACCTGCTTCGCATGGCAAGGACAGCATTCGACCATGATCCCCACCAGTACGCCGTTTTCGAAGAAGTTATGGCTGATTTGCGACGCGCTGCTGACGCAGGGCTTCACATGAGCAGCACCGAGATGCTCTACCACGCGACTGCAACCCACCGAGACTTGACAGCAGATCGAGATCGACGCGCAACCTTTCCCATCTTGTCCCCGTCGACGACGGCCCGCCTCAAGGTACGAGCCGACGTGTCTCTTGTGGAGGATGAGATGCTGGAAAGCGCGATCGAGCTATGGAAGGCGACCACAACGGCTTTGACCGCATTTACACACGGAGACATGAACGAAGCGCACAGCAAAGGGTAAGTACTCACCAAACCCCTATAGCATCCCATCAGCTGATACTGACAAACAACTCTTACGTTCCAAAGAATGCTCGAACAGGAATCCACCATGCCGGCGATGGCAATACACGGAGACATGAACGCAGCGCACAGCAAAGGGTAAGTACTCACCAAAACCCCTATAGCATCCCATCAGCTGATACTGACAAACAACTCTTACGTTCCAAAGAATGCTCGAACAGGAATCCACCATGCCGGCGATGGCAACCGACGCGACCAGCACGTATTCCCCCGACCACCAAGCACGCGCATCACGACTAACTCTCAACCGATCTGACCACGGAATCCTGAACGAGACGACGAAGGGGCAAGAGTTCACGCTCCCGAGTATCGCAGCACACGGAACCAGCACAGTTGTACCCGACCGTCCCACTCCGGCAACACAAACTACCCTAACCCAGGCCGAAATCGATTTCATCAATGCGATGACGATGCAAGAGTTCACCCTGCCCGCCATTGCAGGATTCGGAACAAGTACGGTTGCTCCAAGCTACCCAACTCCCTCCGGACAAGTTACTCTCGGTCAACCCGGTTTCAATCTTGGTGGAGCGGGATGGGTACAGCAGACACCGAACCCCATCGACCCTTTCTCGAACTCGTTCATTCCCTTCGAGAAGCCGTCTCCAAACTTCGACGAGTACTCTTCATTGCTCTCCCAACCCTTCGATGCCGTCCTGCCACAGCCAGATGGCCCTGGTCTCCTTGGCTTCGCGAGTCAATCGGTCGACACCGATTTACTGTCCCAACCCTTCGATGCAACCCCTCTACAACCAAATGGCTCTGGCATCCTCGCCTTCACGAGTCACTCAGTCGACCCCAGTATGCTGTCCCGACCGTTCGACGCAACGCCTCTACAACGAAATCGGTCCGGTCCCCTAGGCCTTCCGAGCCCCTCGATCGACCACAACAAGAATGCGCTTTCAAATCTGGCTCATCCGAATCAAGTTCCCGGCTCCAAGAGGATCCCATCAACTCAAAGATCACTCAACCAACACCCTTATTCCGCCGATCCTCCGCCGCGTTGCGGGCCTCTCAGCCGAGTATTTGCGAGGATACTTCAAGACAAAAGGCAAGATCCTCGCAAAGAGCATGTTCGTGACTCTGAAGACTACGCCAAAGACCCCTCTAGTGCTCGCATGCATCATCCTATACATCGTGATGCAGGACCAGATCACCGTCAAGCATCATCGAATCTGCTACCGCATGCTCGCCGACATTGCCTCCGAGCTTGCTCTGGATTTCATCATCGACGAAGAGGGCAACCTCGTGATCAGTTTGAAGGACCCTCAACGGCCATACCTCTCGGAACGTCAGGTACGATTGGAATGGGACTACCACAAGAAGCGGCTTCGTCCCCAGATCGCCGAATAGGCGCATGCTCGCGACCTACTCTTCCATTGATTGCATCGTCTTGGGTTTCACCCTTCTCCATTTCTTCTCCTCCGACAACACAAGCAACGTGGACGAACCGCGACGACACCATGCCCACCTGCAACCTCGCCATCGCCGTCGAGGGCGTCAGCTGGAAGTCCACCGACTACTTCACCATGCTCGTCCTCCAGTCCATCCTAGGCAACTGGGACCGCTCCCTCGGCTCCTCCCCCTTGCTCTCCTCCCGTCTGTCCCACATCATCTCCTCCAACAACCTCGCAAACTCCTTCATGCACCTCTCCACCTCATACTCCGACACCGGTCTCTGGGGCATCTACCTCGTCTCCGAAAACCACACCAACCTCGACGACATGGTCCACTTCACCCTCAAGGAGTGTTAGCGCATGTCCACCGGCCCGACCGAGGGCGAAGTCTCCCGCGCCAAGGCTCAACTCCGCGCCTCCCTCCTCCTCGGCCTCGACGGCACCACCGCCAACGCAGAGGACATCGGACGTCAGCTCGTCATTCTCTCTTTCTTCTTGGCGAGTTCCTGAGCGAAGGATGACGCGACGCGGATTCTCTTGCCATAGCACGTATACTGATTACTGATGGGTAGCAAAGAACGATCAGAACAAACCCTCTGCCCTCTCTAAGCTTTCTTTGTCATTCAATGCGCTTTCATTACCTGCTTTCCAACGTTTTGCTTTCCTCGCTTCTTTGCTGCCCGATCGTATTCCCTTCGTTACTCTGCCTAGCAACAGTAACACCTGCTCACGAATTCCATTCCCATTTCCCCGCTCTCGGGTCTCGAGAATCTCGAGTCTCGACATCCCTAAAATTTGTTGCTCTGCAAGTATGTAATGCCCATGTGCTTTCCATTCCCATTTCCCCGCTCTCGGGTCTCGAGAATCTCGAGTCTCGACATCCCTAAAATTTGTTGCTCTGCAAGTATGTAATGCCCATGTGCTTTTCCATTCCCATTTCCCCGCTCTCGGGTCTCGACAATCTCGAGTCTCGACATCCCTAAAATTTGTTGCTCTGCAAGTATGTATTGCCCATGTGCTTATATTTTTGGCCTTCCTACATAATACATTGCTGCAAGATTTTTTTATAAATCATGGTCATGGCCGTTGAAACATTAATAATACCTTGAAAATTGGAATCACCAACAACCAGAAAGCAGCGTTACTCGTTAGAACGTCATAAAGATTGGAAACTAAATTTTAGTTATCATGTAGCCACGTTACCAGTTCGGGGACCTCTGGCTTCAGCCAGGCTACAATCTCTGAAGAGCAAGACTAACACTGCTACCTGAGAACACTGCTATGTGTGCGATGTGTCCAGGGTTATGAGTGATTGATTTAAGAGAAGAAGAGAGAAGAAAACAGAAAGAACGGAAGCTGCTATCTTGAGCCTTCGGAAGGACCGGGCGCTCAGATCCCACGGCCCTTCTTCCGGCAGCGAGCTCACCGCTCACCGACTCATATATTTTGACTCTCCCTCCTGAATCCTGATGCGGTGGGCATCGCCAATCGCCTGGTCCGCCAGCTCAGGTACCGCACGCCGTCCTCGCCCTTTTACCGCATCATCTCATCTCTGCTCATGCTCACCAGCCACCGCCCACCACCCACCGATTACCGCCCGGGCCCATCACCTCATTTCCGAATCCGACTTCCATGCTCCGCATATCTCTGCTCCAAGCTCCCTGCCCTATTCTGCATGCCTCATCTGCGCTACTGTCCCAAGCTTGCCGTATCCCATCCTGATCATCCTGCCGCAGCCATCCGCTGTTCTACCGAAATCTGCCCTTTCCCTCATTGACCCTTAGCCTCTACATCTTGCAGCCTTAGCTGCATGATGCCGTCCGCAAATCGAGATGGTGTTGCCGCCTTCGTCAGGATGTCGGCCGGATTGGCGTCGGTGTCCACTCGTCCTACTTGTACGTAGCCTGCCTTCTGGTAATCTCGAATAAGATGATGGTGTATGGGAATATGCTTCGTCCGGCCATGTGCCTCCGGATTTTTGCTGATAGCCTCGGCGCCCTGATTGTCTGTGAAGATGGGCACCGCCTCCTGTAGGCTGAAATGAAGCTCCCCAAGTAGAGTAATGATCCAGCGCACCTCTCGGCCTGCCTCCGAGAGGGCGAGGTACTCTGCTTCCGCGGTCGAGACTGTGACCGTCGGCTGTAATCGAGATCGCCAGCTGACGAGGTTTCCGTACAAGTAGACCGTGTAGGCAGAGACGCTTCTCCGAGTCCATCGATCCTGAGCAAAGTCGGAGTCACTGTATGCTGCGATTTGCGGTTCGCTACTCCGAGCGTACACGAGGCCAAGGGTCGGGTTCCAGACAAATACCGAAGAATGCGCTTGGCTGCTTTAGAATGATCAGAAGAAGGATTAGCCATATAACGAGCAAGCTTTGAGACTGCAAATGAAATGTCTGGACGGGTGCATTGTGCGATCCACAAGAGGCAACCCAGCAGAGAGGCAAACCAGAAAATCTCCTCCTTCGTCGCACGACCGTTCTCCCTAGGTCCAAGATCCGAACCTGCTTGTGTCATGGGAGTTGGCACCGGCGCTGAATTCTTCATCCCAAACCGATCCAACACTCCCTCCACATATGCTGATTGGCTCAGTCGCGCCTTGTCATCGCCGAATGCGATTTTAATGCCGAGCATGTACGAAAGTGGCCGTTGTCCGTCATGTTAAACCACGAGCTCAACAGTTGCTTGAAGTCGACGATGATTGCTCGCTCGAGCCCGCAAGCAACAGATCGTCCACGTAGACCGCCACTACCAGCATTTGACCTTTGTGCCGCTGAATGAAGACGCAAGGCTCACTGACTAGTTGTTTGAAGCCGGCTTCGAGAAGCTTGTTGGTGATCGTCTCGTGCCATTGCCGTCCAGCCTGCTTGAGACCGTAGATTGCGCGCTGGAGCAGACACACCCGGTCAGACCCATCGTCGAACATCTGCGGCTGCTCCATGTAGATCGTCTCGTGGAGCTTCCCATTCAGGTATGCTGTCTTGACGTCCATGGAATGAACGATGAGCTGATGCTGAATGGCGAGGGCGATGACGATGCGAATGGTGGTTATGCGAGCAACTGGGGCGAAGGTTTCTGAGAAATCGATCCCCTCCTTTTGGCTGTAACCCCGTGCTACCAGCCGAGCTTTCCGACGTTCTGCCTGGCCTTCCGCATTCAACTTGAGCTTGAACACCCATCTACACGTCACCACACTCCTGCCTTTAGGGCGTGGCACCAGTCTCCAAGTCTCCATAGACCTTAGTGACTCCATTTCCTCTCCCATTGCTGCATACCAATCACCCCAATCCTTGCGCCCCTTTGCCACTGCCAATGATGCGGGTTCCAATTCCACTCCATCTGCACTCGACCGACTGGCTTCCATGACGGCGTAGCAAAACGCCTCTGTTGCTATCTGGGTCGACTTCAGAACGCTGTCGATCCAGAGACGAACTCACCGCTCCTGCTCGCGCAGACGCTAGTGCTCGAAGGCGTGTGCTTCGACGGTGAGGAACTGGTACGGTTGCTGATGGTGGTGGTGCGGGACGCGCTGGCGATGATGGTGAACGCACGAGCTGTTGGTCCGACAATGTTGAGTCACCACGCGGCACTTTTGTTGGGGTCTGCTGCCAAATATCATCGATATCGTCAAGGCCGATGCCGGGGGACATAGAAGGGTGATCACCAATGTCATCATCGTCATTCCACAGTGGTCCCAACAAGTCTGCTGGCGCCATGCCGTCCGCCGTCGGTACCGCTCCGCCTTCGGAACTCGCACTGGGACTGTTCAGCTCGATGATGCTGATATCGTCCTCATGTCTATTGTCGGAAGAGAGCTCGGGAAAGAGATCATCCTCAATATCGTCGTCTTTGGGCTGTAATGATCCAATGAGGGGGGATCCAGGGCAACGATGTCACCTGGCGGCCCCAGGTCGATCATTTCTTCTGAAGCTTGATCGAGGGGCACCGATGGGGACTCAGATTCGTCGGGAGCCTTGTGACGGCCTGCACGACGACCCCTTGCTGGCTGTCCCGGCGGCTCTAGGGCGATGTCTACGTTGACGTCCCCTCGCTGCTCGTGACGCTGTGGGTCGCTCAAGGTCAGACCCTCGTCGTATGTCCGGGTTTCGTCGAAGACGACGTTGCGAGAGTATCGGAGGGGGTTCGTCGCTGAGGATGGGACGTAGACGAGCCATGCCTTCCTGTCCTCTGAGTTGCCTAGGTACGTGCCGCGCACGGCACGCACCGACAGCTTCCCGTCCCGCGCTGGCGCTTAGAGAGTACCACCCAGCACAGGCATCCAAAGGTCCTCACCGTCGACAAGTCGATTGAGCCAGATGACCACAGCTCCTGGGAAACCCGCCGTCCAAAGCAACCGTTGGGAGACGGTTGAGGACATAGACCGCCGCGCGAAACGCAAATGGCCAAAACCCTCCGGGCAACCGAGCACCCATCAACATAGCTCGTCCCTTCTCCTGTATAAGCCCATTTCTACGCTCCGCAATCCCATTTTGCTCACTCGTGTCTGGCGCAGTCCAACGCCAAGCCACACCAAGCCCCTTTGCCCATGATGACATGGCGGAGTTGTCAAACTCCCGCCCATTGTCTGAATGCAGCGTCTTGAGCGTCTGACCGCTCAAGCGCTCTGCACTCTTAGCCCATTCTGCCAAGGCTTTCTGTACCGTACCGGCCTCCTTATTAGGGAGGCAGATAATCCACGTCTTACGACTGTGGTTGTCCACGATCGTCAAGGCATACGCATATTCCGAGTTACCGGTGAACGCGCCCATCAGATCGACATGGACTAGAGCGAGTATGGACTCAGCTCGGGAGATTGAATCAGGAAAGGGAAGGTGTTTCTGGTTCGCGATGACACAGGTGTCACACTTCTCCCCAGACTTCAGCTGCTGTCGCACAGCTTCAACAGTGATGTCCTGGGGGCCCCGAATGAAGGAGCGAACGACCTGCAACAGCTTTTCCAGGCCCACATGTCCCAAACGACGATGCCATCGACGGACCATTCGTCGGACATAAGTGTCGCTTGACGTGGGGGCTGTGAGGCGCTCTGCGGCTTAGGGGTAGGAATGGGGGATGATGGACTCAGACGGGAACCGATTGGAGAAGGAGTGTGTGGAGTCAAGAGAAAAGGAGAGATGTGTTTAGAAGCACGTGAATCGAGGGAAGTGGGAAGGAGAATAGGGTCATCAGAGAGGGGTGTATGCTGATCATCAGGAGCTATGCCAATGATGAAAGCAGAAGAGTAAGCATCAACATCAGACTGTCGGCTACCAGAGCCCACAGAACGAAGAAAGAAGCCATTACCATGTCCGGTCTTGAATGCTTCGGTCAAGTGACCGTGGTGCATCAGAAAGGTGCCGGAGGGGGAGAAGATGATGCGAAATCCATCTTTCACGAGCTGGGGAACGGAGAGAAGACGAACGGGAAGATCTGGAACTACTAGGGCTTGGTTCAGAGGAAGTGTGATAGGGCCATTCACTCCCTCCAAATCCAAAGTCCCAGAGCCAATATGGCTAGCAAAGGAACGCTGGCCATTGGCAACTTGAACGGAAATGGGTGGGGAAGGGAAAGTGACTGTGGACAAAGGAGAGCTGTCAGGGATGATGTGGTGGGTGGCGCCAGAGTCTAGAATCCAGTGAAAGGTCTGGTTCTGCTCTCGAAGCTTGAGGCGCCACCTCGGCAGTGGCCGTCCACCGGGATCAAAGGGTGGCGACGGAGGAAAATCTTCCGCCGCCGACAACTCCTAGTCCCGAGATCCCTGAACTACGAACGCATTGGCGTTGACGCCGCTGCCTTCGATGTGCTCACCAGTGTAGCTTTTGACATCGATGTGAGCGCGCAGGGGCTCATCATCGGGACCAAGCACCTGGAAAATCCCGGCATCGTCACTGTTGTCTGAAAGAAAGGTGGGGGAATGATCAGCACCGTCCTCCAGCGCTTCACAGCGCACGATCAGCGCCTTGATGTTCTGCAGGGCTGTTCCACGGACTTGACCAGAGGCCTTATCCTCCTGCAACTTAGGACATTGAGCAATTCTATGTTGCTCTGAGCCACACCAGAAGCACCCAGATCCCTGCTTCCCCTTGTTAACCGAGCCCACACCACGCAACTCCGGCTTGTAAGGTGCGCGCGAGCTATGGTGGCGTGGCGCGACAGCGGCCTCTGCTCGCTGCGCGGATGCACTCGAATGCACCGGCTCGCGCTGGAACGTCGTCAACGCGTTTCAGCGCGCGCAAGGCGACCAACACTTCGTCAAAGGTTTTGACTTTTCCGGCGTGGTGGTCGTCCATGATTTGATTCTGTGTGATAAGGAGACGCCGTGCGACTCCTTTCAGCAGATAATCAATCTGATCCTCCTCGGGCACCACTGCTCCGAGGCTTTGAAGGTCAAGAAATAGACCTCGGAGGCGCTCAGCATACGCTTCGACCTCCTCCTTCTGGTCCTGTTTTTCCTCCCAAATTGATGCCGAATCTGCATGCGAGTGTGGCTATCCACACGCCGCACGTAGTCGAGCACAGATCTGTAGAAGAAAGAACCTCGATGCTCCCCCTGCCCTTGCAGATTGAAGATCGGCATCCGACAAGTCGGATCGATTGTGCCAATGAGGTTCGCACCGATCTCCTTATCCAGAAGGAGATCGTATCGATCATGCACCAATTCAGGCTGAGAGCCATCATACTTGGCGCCGTGAATGATACCTTCGAGGTGTTCATTCGCCAAAGGCACAGGAGATAAGATCGCCTGCACCTCCGACACCCACTGTCGCCAATTCTTGCGTGTGAGCTTGGTGACGCCCTTGAACGCAGCGGGATTGATGCGTGATTGGCGGGACATGTGTGTGTTCATGCCGGCACCGCTTGCAAAACCCTTGGCGTTGCGCTGATCTTCCCAATCGATGACCAGCTGCTTTTCCACCTCGCTGACAAGCAGCTCATCCGATGCTTGCGGCGAGCGCATTTCAGCGTGCCGGAAGTACGCGGGAAAGAGGCGGCGAGAGTACTCCTTGAAGGCTTCGTCTTGCGGATCCTCCTGAATGGCTTGACGTGCAGCAGCAGCTCGTTCGCGAGCTGTTGCCCGAGGGTCCGCCGCGCGTGTGACCGACTCCGAGGCTCGAGCGGTCGAGACATTGTGAGGAGTCAGTGGGATCATCATTCCAGATGCACCGCGTGCACGACTTGGGTCGTCGGCAGGGGTGAGGCCCTGTGGACCAGGTTTCGGTCCAGGATGCAGGGCGGGTGTGTAGCTGCCGTAGGGCAAGTACCGCCCACCGGGGGCATCTCCCGAAGGAAAGCAACGCGTTCGGCGCGGGGTTCTGCTTTGACGGCCGCGGTGGCCGTAGTCGCAGCTGGTCCTGGACCAGGTCCGAAAGGATCTTCGGTCTCAGCACTGACTGGCACCGTAGCAGAGGCGGTGCGCTCGAGCGTACTGACTCTGGTGCCGAGCTGAGTGATGGCGTCCAGTATATCCTGGAGCGTTGGGCCCGCGGATGGCGTAGTTCCAGTTGACGGGCCAGATCCAGCCGCTGCTGGATCTTTGGTAGTGTTCTTCGACGACATGTTGTCCTGCTCGGGGAGAGAATGGGCAAAGCTACCAAGTTGAGAAACGGTGTGACCACTGTAAAGTTAAGTGTGAAAGAAGGCGTTCTTACGATCAGATCTCTGAAGAGCAAGACTAACACTGCTACCTGAGAACACTGCTATGTGTGCGATGTGTCCAGGGTTATGAGTGATTGATTGTAGAGAAGAAGAGAGAAGAAAACAGAAAGAACGGAAGCTGCTATCTTGAGCCTTCGGAAGGACCGGGCGCTCAGATCCCACGGCCCTTCTTCCGGCAGCGAGCTCACCGCTCACCGACTCATATATTTTGACTTCAAGTTACTTCAGAAAAAGGGAAGGAGAGGGCGTTCAGCCGCTTCAGAGCTCCTCGATGCACGTCCAATTCTTGCTCACATTAACAAAGAGGACAACCGTTTCGAGGAGAAGGCCGACGCTCGACCGCCTGTGTGTGTTGCTTCCTGCGCCTTGTAAGCTCTGAGAACTTTGAAGTCGATTGTCTGAGTGGCCGCCGTTGAGGGGAGAAAAAGGGGATCATCGAGAGAAGAACAAAGGCAAAGGCAGGGTGTCAGTAGAGACATGCAAACAAGACCACGAGCAGGCAGCAGAGGAGAAAGATGGATCTTGCGCCCAATTGAACCCTTTTGCTGAGACGTTGGGGACAAACCTTAGCTGAGAGCGAGTCAGTGATCTGCAAGCTGCAAGTCGGCTCCACCGCATCCGAAACGAAAGGCATCTCTTCTCTCCCTTGCGCCTTGCTCCGAAGTCCGAAATGACTGCAGCCTCGCCATTGATTGTCCTGTCCAACCTCTGCTCGCTGCTGAGCGCCGAGTCCCAGTACTGGAAGAAACGAAGTAGGTTCAGCGATCCGACTGTTGGTAGTCGTCCTCGCTCTGGACAGCTTTCGAGGTCCCCTTGCATCCTCACCGGTTCGGCAGTGCAGAACACAGCATGAAATCGCATTCCTTCTGACCAAGAAATGTCCAATTTGCTCCTTCCTCAGAGGCACTGACGCCGGCGTAGTGCGTGGTGGTAGATCCAACGGAACACCCCTGGGTTGTTTTGAGAGGTTACCGTCATCAAGGAGGCTCCCCTTCTTCATCCGAGCACGGATCACACCCACCTGTCAAACTTTCCGAAAGGACGTCGATCTGTCTCCAAAGGATGCAGCACCTTCCCTTATATACAGGTGCATGATACATATAGGACAGAGGCCCTTTCAGCTTCATCCCAGGCGATGTGCAGTTTCACCGCCATATCTCTATCCTTCCCTCAAGATCAGGCGCCCTTCTTGGGCCCCCGCCCTTCATCAGTGCACTCGCCCCACTTCGCATGCCCAGCCACAATGCAGGAGGACGAAAAGACCACGGACGCCCACAAAAGGAGAGAGGGAAAAATATTGTCTGTACCGACTTTCTTGAACTTGGGGATTCATTGCGATGATGGACCACGTGAGAACAAGAACAGGTTGTTTGTCGCCGCAATCTGGAGGAACAGAAGGAGTGATTTTGGGTTAAAGAGTCAGTATACATGCCAGTCGAGCGTCGAACGATGAACAAGTAAGGATACATACCGCAATGGTGTGCTCCCGTGGATGATAGCTCGCGTGCAGAATCTTCTTGTTGAAGTCCTGCAAGAGCGACGCGCAACAGAAACAGTTTCGCGTGTTCAGCAGAGACAACCCAACCCAGCACACAAGGACTCGAGAAAAACTCACCACGTTATCCGTATTCACCTGCGTCACCACCCCAGGCGATCCCTTCCCCTTCCCTTTACCCGCCGCATTCCTCTTAGCCTTAAAAGCACTCTTATCCGCCTGCAAAACAACATCGCTCGAATCCTCCTTGTCGAACACATGGAAGTAATTGTTGTAACTGCCCGTGAGCACTTTTTTCCCATCAGGACCCCAGAGCGCCTCAAACTTGTCGAAAATCGAATCATTCTCGTACAGGTCGCATAGTTTTGACCGGAGGTGGTCGTGGATGTTGATCGTCTTCACTGGCTTGGAGTCCATGTTGATGTCCCAGATCTTGAGGGTCAGGTAGTCGCGCGAGAGGATGTACCGACCGTCCGGCTGAACTTGACGTCCGAAACGCTGCTGATGATCTCGCTGAAGAAGGACTTTGTGGATGGGTCCTCCTCTTCCTCGAACACTAGATGACGAAAAAGGCCGTTCTCGTCAATGGATTAATTCAATAGACGACGCGAAACGGGAGCCTTGAGAAGCTGGCTGGGCAAAAACTCACACTTGGCATGTTGGTCACACAAGGCTGACTCGCGCATGTCCGCAAGCTTGATGGTACCCTTCGAGCTCGAGTAAACAAAGTGGTTGCAGTGTTGGGGTGGAATTCGGCGGCAGTGATGACTTCTGTCAGCTCCTCCATGTTCACAGGCTTAATGTCGACGATGTCTGTGTCACACAGCGAAAAACACGTCAGTCACCTGCGCAGAGGAATCAAGAGTCAAAAGAAGCCGGAACACGTACTGAAGCTCCGATCGCTGCTGTTCAAGTTCCAAAGGTTGATGCGCAAATCATCTGTGCTGATATACGTCTCTCCATCCGAGTTGACCGAGATGGAGTTGATGTGATACGCATGCGCGTTCGCGTACCTCCGCCTCGGCACCGCCGCGATGATGTTGTCGTGCTGGGTCATCCGAGGCAGGCGCAGACTCGTGCCAGAACCAGGGACGGGAGTCGGGATCGTTAGCATGGAAGGGTCCAGATGCGGGTTTGCTGATTGCCAGCCGTTGGAGAGGTTGTTCTCTGCGACTACTTTGAGGGTCTTTTCGAAGACTTTCCATAGCTTGATTGTCTTGTCTGTGGATAAGGAAGAGATCGGAGGTGAGCAGGAACTGGCTTGCTAGGACTGGCCGTGGAGTTCGTTAGACTAACCATTTGTGGAGAGAAGGAAATGTGCAGCATTCTGACGTCGGCACCACTTGATCTTGTTGATCTTCTCCTCGATTTCCAGTGATTTCAGGTAGTCGAATTCTGGTTCGTGCGATTGAAACTCGGTGTGGAACTTGTATTCGCATCCCTTTTTTCTGTTTGGTGTTCGGGGGCGGAGAAGAAGATGGCAGACGGTGTGAGTGTTCTCCCTACATTCCATTATGTGCGCACGGCTCAGGCGCGCAGTGTGAGATCCAAGGGGACACGTACTGATTCATTCCTTTCGACAAGACGACTCGACCACCCTTGTCACCTGTTGCAAGGTAGTCACCGGTGTGATCGAACTCGACAGTGGAGATGATATCAGCTGCATCAAAGACAGGGGAAGGCGATAACGCGTCAGCATGGCAGCATGTAAAGTAAAGCGCCCGCATGAAATTCCGCTGTCCAACCCCCTCCAACCTTCCAACTTCGCGCACAAGGTGAATTGTACTCACCTCTGTGATATCGTCGACTTCGCCCTTGTCACCGAAACACTGCGCAAACTTCCATCCGCCGGAAGGATCAGATTCCTTGTTGTCCATCTGTGGGTGGTGTGTGCGTGGGTGTGGAGGAGATTGACGAAGAGTGCGGCCGAGGTGCAGCGGTTAGAGTACGAGTGTGTTGGTTTTGTTTGCGATAGATGCCTGGATGTTGTTGAAGCCGTCCGATTTGGGAATGCAATCTGGGGAGTCGTCCACTGAAGCGCGCCGATGTGGTTTGGTGGGTTGAAGTGGGAGAGAGGGCGACCTTTGAGAGGGGTTGTGTTGATTTGTAGGAGATGTACGATTGTTAGAATGAGCAGACAAAGCGAGAGAAGGGGAGTAATGTGTGGTGGTCGATGTTGTTGTTGTGGTGGGTGAGGATGTCGAGGACGCTGATGATGGTGAGCGAGAGAGTCAGGAGTTGATCTGGACGAGGCGCGCGCCTTGACGTTTGTTGTTTCTGCGGTCTAGCCACAGCCAAACCAAATTCCTCTCTCCCCTTCACTCACTCGCTCGCTCAGTCAGACAGGATAGCATACTATAGGTCATATTGCTTCCCACTCTCAAGGATGTACATGAGCGCTCGATGCTATCCTGGAATCCATGGGACGCGTGGGTGGGTCATGTTCATGCTGCTGAGCAACACACACACAGCACACTCACCGCAGAAGAAAAAGGCGAAAAGGGGGTCAAGAAAAGGATGGCTGGTGCGCACTCCACTCACAAAAAGCGAACCAGCACAGACGACCCGCAAGACGCATCTCGCCTGTCAAGTCCCTTTCCCACTGCGAGCCGCCGAAGACTAGACGCCGAACAAGAGAGACATGCACACACACATGCACGCAACTCAGCAGACAAGTATGAGATTGGAGGGCAACAGAGCCAGGGATTGAGATAGAGGACAAGATCCAGATCAAAGATGAGGGTGTGTGTCGAGGCAAACCCCGCGTGGACAGCTGAAGGAAACAGAAGACGTGACAGGTAACAGTGACGGCGGGCGGGCGATGAGGCGGATGGGAAGGCTGGCGGGAGGGATGTACGCCGGGATAAAGGCTTGAAGACGGCTCGGGCCCCGAGACAGAATATCGTGGGAGGCATAACGTTAAAGCGGAGGGAGAGAAAGGGTAGTAGAAATCCACCTAGATCTCTAGAGTGCAGCGCCGCGCGCATATATGCCGTATGGAGTGTAAGGGGTCGCAGAGCAAGGCCAAAGGCCAATCCCAGAATGGTTACCGTCCATAATAGTAGCGTAAAAAAGGAGCACATAGTCCTGCCTTCTACTGATCGCTCAAAGGAATCTGAACCGTGCCCGCCGGCTTCCGCTTGATCCGCGAGAACAGCCCGCTGTCCGATCCCAAGATGAACTGCAGCGTCACCAGTGGCCAGGAGGTGTGGTGAGGAAGCACGTCGTAGTACTCTGGTGCCATCTTCCTCAGCGCGGGAAGTCGGGTCCAAGGAACCGAGGGGAAATCGTGGTGCTCGTTGTGGTAGCCAACCTGTGAATGGAATTCAGGACGGTCAGCAACATGTTGCAGCTCGGCTCAGTCACGACGATATCACTCACGTTGTACGCAAGAATATTGAGCGGGCCATAATAACTCCACGTCTCCTGCTGAATCCCGCCAAACATGTAGTGCTCCGCAATGAAATGCGCCGCACACGGGTGCAAACTACCAGCAAAGAAACTGCTGGCAATCAAGTACCACAGCGCCGTCGCTCCAAATGCCCGCACCAGCAAGAGATCGAGCCCTACTTGGAATCCGATGTTCAGAATGTGCCAGCCAGTCAGCTTTTGTGTCCGGACGAAGCCTGGTCGGAGCGCGTAGAAGAAGATTTGGAATGTGCTGCATGGTCAAGAGGAGGAGGCGAGTCAGCAGTTGTTGACGCGTCTTGCGCAGAATGAGATATGCGATGCCAAGACTCACGCGAAGAAGGCCTTGCCGAGCACATTCTTCAGACACATCAGCTCGATCTTGGTGGGCAAGTCCGTATCGATGCCGTCCTCGCCCAAGTGCTTGTGATGCTCGATATGATACCGCTATTCGACGAGCAAGAGAAAGGACTCGTCAGAACCCAGGGTACCAGCAGAAGAACGAGACCTGAAATGCAAAGCTCACCTTGAACATCATCGCATACGGCACCCCAATCGGCGCATTCACCAAGATCGCCCACAACTTATTCGCCCGAATACCCTTAAACGCCAAATTATGCGTAATCTCGTGGATCGCAAGGAACGTGTTCTGGTTCGCAGTCCCACCGACCACATACGCCGTGAGCAAGAACCGCCAGTCGAGTGGGTGTATGCCCCACTTCGCAAAGGCGATGGCCAGGCCGAGTTGGAGGAGAGTCACCGCGAGGGAGACGTATTTTGTGAGAGGCTCGTGGCCCATCAGGGTGCGAACCTCCGGGTGGTCTTTCAGGATGGCGGCACGGCGGGTGCGGTGAGGCTCTTCGGTGAGGAGCCAGAGGAACTCGGAGGCGTCCTGTGGCTCGGGGAGGACTTCGGGTGCCCAGCGCAGACCGGGTGGGGACGAAGCAGACGATGCATTGCTGGATCCTTTTGTAGATAGTGATGACTTTGTGTCGGTGCGCCGTGATCTCAACGCAGAGGGTGCGTCCACTGGTGGAGTTGGGGATACTGTGTTCTTTGCTGATCCGCGCTTGGAGTTGGTCGCCGCCTCTACCTTCGCCTCGTCGTCCTCCATATCATCTCCCTCCGCGTCCGACGTGGCAGGGGTCGTTGTGCGACTGCCCTGTCCTTCGCTCTCGGTAATACTGCTGCTGCTGCTGGCACTACTGCTGTGACCAGGGACCTCGGAAGCGGCCGTCTTAGACGCCTCGAAGCGGGAGTGCGACGTCCGTGACCCTGAGGAAGGCGAGGCAGCTGAGGACGAGGCCGTGTTGATGCGCGACTGGCGGCGTCTCTCGATGGATTCGAGGTACTTGCGCTGGGAGGGAGCGACGTCTTCTGCTCCGCCGTAGAGCGACCAGTCGACGCTGGCAGGGATTCCGTCGAAGCCGAGCATGATTAGCGATCCTGTGTGCGTTGTGTGTTGGAGAGCGTGCGTGTGGCGAAGGAGAGGTGGGACGGAAGGAAAGGAGGTGAGAGCAAGGCGACCTTCTTGGAAAGCGAGATTCCAGCGCACAGCAAGTCAGCATAAACATTTGTGAGACAGAAGCTTAAATGCGCTCGGACGCACGTGTTCTCCAAAATAAAACTCCCTGGGGTCCAAATTCGAAATTAATAAGAAGATCTCTCGGCCGAATGAATGAAGCAGACGCCGCGATATCCGCCCGAGTTACCCGGAGTAGCGATGACGCGGGGAAATCCATGCTGCTTCTTACCGGCCTCGACCTCAACCTGAACAGCGACCTCGACCATCCCACCTTTTTCTTATCGCTGACGACTGCGCAGCTCTTCACTCCCTACTCTCACGCGAAACAGAACGAAAATGGCCACCATCGAATACCAGCCCAAGGTCGAGAACGCTCTCCTGCGGGCCTACCTCACCCGCCTCCAAGCCCACCCTCTCCTCACCAAGCAACAGACCAGCGCACTCGCAAGCGCAAGTGGTGAACTCCTCGCAACCCGCCTCTCAGGTGTCCCGCCTGCAAAGCCTACCATCCGTCTCAATGGTGTTCCCGGGGAGATCCTCAAGAAGCTCGATAGCGCTGGGATCAGCGAGCGGGTCCTCCTCATGGGTGAGTTTTGATGCTACGATAGGAAGGAGGCTTGGAGGTTGGGACTGATTGCTGATCCCATTCTGATGCTGCATTGGCGTGTACAGGCGCGTACGGCTTCTTCGTTGCCGCCCCTCTCGGTCACGTCCTCACCGGCGCCCTCCAACGTGCATTCGCCGGACGAACCACGGCCCGAGACAAGATCCTCCAGATCATCGCCGCCAACTTGATCACCTCTCCCATCAACAACGCCGTCGTATGTATCATGCAGCTATCACTTCCTCTTCTTGCAGTTTGAACCGCCTAACTAACAAATTTTGTGGATTCAATGTGCAGTACATCGCAAGTATGGCATTCATCAACGGTGCCAGATCGGTCGATCAGATCGTCAAGACGGTCCAGGCGTCCTTCAGCAAGGTCATGGTAACCACCTGGATCACCTCTCCTCTCGCCATCGCGTATGCGCAGAACTACCTCCAGCCGGAGCTCTGGGGTGAGCTTTAAGATCAGATTGAGAGCTGACTACATGCGCATTTCTGACACTGATTCGTGTTGTTCCTGTTCATAGAGCCCTTCTTCGTCTTGCTCAAGTTCGTCATGGGAACGTGAGTCTAGTCAAATCCGCTTCACACACTTTGCCAATATATCATTACTGACGACCATGCGCGCGTCTTTGAAAATCTCTTGCAGATACTTCAACACTCTCGCCAAGAAGAAGCAGATGGAGCTCGCCCGACAGGAGCGTCTCCGCAAGGGCAAGGAAGCCGGCAAGAGGAAGTAAACAGGATCTATTCAAGGTTTTGCTTTGTCTTTCGCTGCCAGGGTCCATGCCGCTCTCTTTTCACTCTTCAAAATCGGTCGTATCAGTGCATATTCCAAATCACCAAACGCAAAAGGTCATCCTTGCCGGAAAACGACTTCCTCACGAATGGCTGTATCCGCCCGCACCCTTTTGTATCAGTAGTAGTCCTTCTCCTCTCTCTCTCTCTCTTTTGTCTTCACTATTCCGTACCAAGAAGCCTTTGCACTCTGCAGCCCAAATTTGCACAACACTGGAAATCATTTTTGCTGCTTTTTCGTGATTGGCTATCATCTGTCGTGCCTTCGTCGTGGTGGAGACTGGCTACGATGTCGAGAATAGTGCCGATCATCCTCTCGCCGACTCGGTTGTCTGTCGTCTTCCCGTCGAGTTGACCGTCCGTCATCCTCATACCGGCTGGAGTGTCTGTCGTCCTCTCGCCGGCGGGACCGCCCATCATCCTCTCGTCGACTGGGATGCCTATCATCCTCTCGCCGATCGGAGCGTCCATCGTCCCTGTCACTCCTGTGAGCATGCCCGCTCCTGCTCTCCGAGTGACGTCCTTCGGCATCTTTCGATTTGGGCCGTCTGTCGCCCTCCTCCTCCTTCTCACCTCCGCGCTGCCGTCTCTTCTCCTCCTTCCGAGCCCTCTTCCTCGCCCGCTCCTCCTTCCTCAACCGCTTCGCCTCCTTCTCAGCCGCCCGATCCGAGCCAGACTGATGACCATCCTCCCTCTGCTTACCCTTCCCTGCTGCTTTGTCCTCCTTCCGCCGTTGCGCGAAGTACGCAGCCATCGGATCTTCCTGATCGAGCTCGTCGTCGTCGTTGGTCTCCTCTGCGCTACTCTCCCCAGCAGTTGCAGCAGAGGCAATCGCAAGCGAAGGCGCAGCATTCAAACTCTGCTCCTCCGCATCTTTCCACTCCCCTTCATCCGTCTTCTCTCTCTTCTGCTTATACTGCTTCACATGATCGACCCTGATCGTCCTCCCCAAGATATCGGCCCCGTTGAGGTTATCGACCGCCAGCACCGTACTCCGCTGATCTTCGTACATGAGGAATCCGAATCCCTTGCGTTTGCCTGTGTCTTGCTCGCGCGGCATGTTGATGTCCATGATTTCGCCGAATTGGGAGAAGATCGTGATCACGTCGCCCTCCGTCAGCTCATGGGGTAGGCCACCGACGAAGATGTATGCGGAATCTGTTGTGAAAGAAGGGGGGAGATTGTCAGCGCCTTTTCGCATGAGTTCGAGAGGAGTAGAAGCGGGATTCTCACCTTTGTACTCGTCGTGCCAGGACGCGCCAGTGGTCCCCGTCCGCAGCGCATTTTCGAGCTCGACCTCGTTGAGCTTCTTCGTCGCGCGTACGTTACTGTCAGAATCACATATAGAGAGAACGGAGGTTAGCGTACATGGCCACGCGCGCGCTTGACATATTGAATACTCACTTCATGCTGCTGCAGACAGAGCGAGGCGAGGCGAGGACCGAGATGTGGATGAGGTGGTGGTGGGAGGAACAAAGGGAGAAAGAAAAATCTCAGCTTCTTCTTGATTCTTCTTGCGTACGACCATCACCTTCAAAGCAACAAGTAGTCAGTCGCTGCCCATCATGCCGCTTCCCATGGTTGGTGAGTTTGACTTCAGCAGACTGCGAGCTTCGATCTCTTTAAACGTGTCTGACTCTGCCTTTGCTCTTCTCAGCTCCCGTCTACCTGCCTGGCAAGGAACCCCTCCCGCCAGGCTTCACCGAAAACGACCGCATCGCGATGGCCCAAATGGCCCAATCGTCCAAGTACATGAATCAAGCCATGGAGTCCTGCCCCTTCAAAGTAGGCATGGCAGGCGTAATGGGCTTCGGCTTCGGCGCGTTCTTCTCCCTCCTCGGCTCCTCCTTCGCTATGGACGACCCTCTCAGAAGATCGAACGTGCAGGCGGCGACCATGAGGAATGGGGTCACTGTCCCGCCGGTGGAGTTGACGACGGCTCAACAGACGAAGGAGTTCTTCAAGGAGACCGGGAGGGGAATGTACAGGACAGGACGAGGGTTCGGGAAGGTCGGCGCCATCTACTCTGGAGTTGAATGCTGCATTGAAGGGGTGGGTGCTCTTCCTTTTTCTTCTTTCCTTGGCCCGGCGACTCTGGACTGAACTTTCCCTGCCTGTTTTCTACAGTACCGAGCAAAACATGACATGGTCAACCCTGTCGCAGCAGGCTTCTTCACAGGCGCCATTCTAGCCCGCAACCAGGGACCACAGGCAGTATTACTAGGCGGAGCCGGCTTTGCCGCTTTCAGTGCTGTCATCGACTACTTGTGAGTAGCAAATTTTCATATTGCTCTTCTCGGGGTCCGCCTCGCTGACTATGTCTCTTCCTACTCAGCTTCTTCCACCGACAACCGCCAGACGACGATTGATGAAGCCCACCTTTTCAACTTCCTAACTTCGATTCTTCTGCTCTTTCGTCTCTCTACACTCTTGTTAATCGGTTCACCACCTCTCAGCATTTTGATCGCAAAACCACCCCTCAGCCTTTTGTCGGCCTGCATGCCTTCTGTGCTCGATCGGAACTCAAATCGCCCTCTGGATTGATACGTCCTTTCTCTCAGTCAGCGCATTCCAAGACGAGCCCGCCCAATGACCGGGGTGATAAATTGTTGCATTGCTGCACTCTGACGAGCCGCGGTAGCTCATCCAGAACAACATGCAAAAAGGCGGAGCAAGTGAAAAATGGTGAAGTGCCCTCGCGAAAGGAAGACGCTGAGAAGAAAGGCGCAAAGCGGGTTGAAGAAAGGGGAGTCCAGACGAAGTGGAAAGGAGCGTATTGAGAATCATCAAGGAAGTGTGGTCAAAAAAGGTGAAAGAAAGGAAGAAGAGTGGGAAGGAGTCTGGGCACGCAGAAGCGTGAATAGGTTAGATAGTAGAGAGAGGAGGAGACCGTATTTTCGAGAGATCGCAGCAAGGAGGCGGACGAACGGAGAACCAAATTGTGTCGAGAATGGAGGGAGCGGGAGAAACGAGTGAGTAGGGCTTGGAGGGCCCCAAAACCGGGGAGAGAAGGCAGCGCCCGAACAAGTCGCAGACCAGGTTGGGAAAACGCTGACGGAGAAACGAGAAAGGAAGGGGTGGTAAGGGGTGGACTTATGACGTCTCTTGAAGAAATCTCCATTCTTAACGTCCGGCAGCAGCAGCCTCGTTGTATCTGTAGGAACAAATTCAAAAGCAGTCAGTACCAATACCCTTACGGACACATCCAAAACGAATGCGTGAACGCAATGTGGATGAACTCACCCAACTACATCATCCTCATTCAGCGAGCTGCCGCCCATACTACCGCCAATGCTCGGTGAAGCACGGTGTGTCGTATCATCATCCAGCCCACCCGCGAAGAGCGTCCTCATCCCACCAGGACCAGTCCCAGCCGCAGGGCCCGTTCCACCAGCCGTGCGTCCAGCAGCATACGCCCGCATGGCATCATCGGGACTGGTAGCATTCGCAGGGGCCCTCATACCCGTCTGTCCCTGCGCGGCCCCAAAGAGGGCAAGCTAGGCAGCTGAGGAGGAGGTGACGTGTTCGTGTAAGGCAGATGAGCACCGGTCGAGACGGAGTACGCGTCCGAGTGATCATTGTTGGCCAATGCCAATCGGCCAAGTCCACCACCTGTTCCCGCGCCCGCTCCGCCGCCGCCGGTGAAGTAGCCGTGGGAGAGCGTGGAGTCCATAGTCTGGCGGTTCATCATGCCAGCCAGTGGGGGTCCGCTGGCGCCTGTTCCGACGCTGTCAAAGGAAGGACGCATCATGTCGACGTCGGAGGAAGCGAGGGCGCGTGGTCCCTCATGCTGGGTAGGGCTCATGAGGAGTTCGTCGGCATCAATGCCATCGCTAGCCAGAGGACTGCTCTTCAGGTTCATAGCGAGCTTGGGTACCTCAGGCACATCACTGTCCGCCACGGAGTCCCGGTAGTTACTGTTACCACCCACACTCCGACGCCAGTTGTTCTGCCCGACGCGAGGAATGGAAGCACTTGCACGATGGCGGATACCAGATGCGTTGGCGTCCATCGACTCGCGGCCAGGGTTAGCGAATGAGATGCGCGAGCGACGGTCGGCGTGATTGGATGTTGCGAACGAGATCCGACTGCCAGCGTTGTCCCCAGCGGCGTACATGTGATGTCCAAGACTGCTCGATGCGCCCAGTCCAGCCAGACCACCATACGCGTCCCTAACCTCAGGATCAATCTCATCCATCTCCTGCTCCTCGGGCCGGTACTGACTCTGGCGGTTCCGGTGGGCAATAACACTGGGATCTTGAGAAGGACGGGGGAAGTAGCTGGCAGGTCGTGTCCCGGGAACAGCACCGCCTGAGCCGTCTCCTCCGTGGTCCCAATCGACGGAGATTCGAGACATGCGTTTGTCCATTTTGTTCGCCCAGTCAGCGGTTTTGTTGAAGCGATTGATGTGGTGTTTGCGGAGGTAGAGTCCGAGACCGCATAGGACGACGACGAGCGGGCAGATGATGGCAGCTGCTTTACCACCAGACGTGAGACCGCCGCCAGAGTAGAAATAGCTGATGACTTCAGAAGCCTTGGAGTCGGAAGGGTCGGCGAATTTGGGAATGGGTTGGCCGGGAGCGGGCACGGCGTACGTGGCCGTCCACGATGGACCGACAGGGTTTGGGCTATCCCAAACTTCGTTTCCACTCTTGACGATGTTGATGCTGAGATTAGCGGACGGGGTGCTACCCCACCAGAAGGGACGCAGCTGAACCGAGTAGACTCCGCGCGCTGATGGGATCTTCCTGTATGCGGAAAAGGGAAGTGGAGAGGCGGAGTTGACGATGTAGATATCGATGTTACCCTGATCTGAGAGACAGTCCTTGTTCCACTTGATGTCGAGCATGTTCGCAGAGTCGACGACATCATTCGCTTGCGGTGCCACGTAAAGCGCTCCTCGACGACATGCTTGTGGATCTATCTGGCCTGACTGACGCCGTACGAGATCTGCGCCTGCAAACTGTGATGCGCGTTCGAGTAATCCGTCCGTCGTTGACCTCTTGAATGCTTCTGATTCTTGCTCGTTCGAGGTGCGGACGACCTTTCGCATTTTGTGGGGTGTTTGAGCCATTGTTGCTCCTTGTTCTTGTTCGATCTACTGGTGCAAGAACCAAGTAAGGGTATGAGTGGTGCGCTGCAAGCAAAGGGAAGCCGGAGAGCAGCTGAGGAAGAAGGAGGGTCGAACGGCCTGCCGTGTGACCGAGGCTTGTAGAAGGAAGGGGTCCGTCCGTCTAGTCAGGCAGTGTGCGCACAAGAATCGCCACGCAGAAGCAACGCCGTGTCGGGATCTTTTTCGGAGGTGATTCGCAAGGGGCTGTAAGGAGAGAGTGTATAGGAGCAGCAGGCAGCAGGGAAGAAGAAGAGTGAGTGAGCGAGTAAGTGAGTGGAATGCGTTCGAGGTGAAGGTGGTCATCCAGCTATAGGGTCCGAGAGTTCCTGACAGCTCCACCAGCAGACCCTTCCACTAAACTCAGACACTCAGACTCTTCCAGAAAGATAGGAGACTCCTCAATAACATCGGAGTTCCGACACATGCATGCCAGTTGCGATTATGTAAGCATTCCAGCTGGCCGGCACACTTCTCGACGAGGGGTTGCGGACGTGGGAACTCGATTGGCAAGGATACATAGTACCTGTCTCCTTCAGCTCATGCGACGGTCTTCATTGCGACAGGCTTGCGACCGTTTGCACAAAGGCAGGTGTTTGGGCAACAATGAGGTGGTAGGACCGGGGGTCCCGTCAGATACATACCTGGGACGTTCTCCGGTGTCGACGTAGTTGTCGAGATTCCTTCGCATTTTGTCCAGCAGCGATCGCAGTGGATTGTGTCAGGCGTAGACCCTGAAAGCCCCTCCGGCCGTCGTACAGGGCGTGATCCGAATGAGGGCATGGCCCGTCTAGCTTCTGGCCCTGTGAACGGCGCCAGCTTCCTTGACCGCCTTCGTCGTCGTCCGGACCGCATCGAAGACAACCTCGTCCGATAAGGCGAGCAACATCCGACATGTCGAACGAGTAGAGGAGAGGGGCTCAGCACGCCAGCCTCAGACCTCATAACACGTCCAACGCCTCACACCTCCATGTCTTCGCAGCAACATCAAGCCGCGCCCTCGCACCCCTCCGTCCAGCCGCGCTCTGCATCAATCGTCGATACGTAGCCATCCAGACCTCAGGCCCAGCCGCAACGAGGTTGTCCAATTCCGCCGCTCTCGTACGCTCTTCCTCCACCCCGCCATCCAGATCTCCTCGACTGAGGTTTTGGCCGAGCTTTCGAATAGGGCGAGTTCGTCCCGAAGTCCCTTGCCTGCCTTACGGTGAGCGGAGGAAAGCACCGCAAGATGAGGCAAAATGCGGGCAACTTCCACTGCACGCGGTTGCAAAATTCGAGGCGCAGGTGTGAGCACCACGCTTCTGAGCTGAGAGTCGAGTAGACAGCATCTCCGACTCACCTTGAACGCTCTCCAACTTTTCCTTGAGCAACTTCTGCAAAGACTCGAACAGATAGTCCTCCTCGTAGATGCTATTCTTCTTTCCGCTGTTCTTCTTCCGCTCCTCCTTCCGCTTGTTCTTTTTCGATTTGTGCCTGGAAGGGATATCAGACACATCAGTAAAGTATTCACGCTTCGTGAAAAAAAACGGGGAAAAACTTGTTGACTCACGTGCTGCCTGTCATGCCAGACGAGGTCGACATGCTGGCCAGAGACGGGACAGAGGTGTAGCGCGTGTATTGAGTGATTTGCGTGGAGGTGTCCGTCATCACATCGACATTGTCCAAGGCGGGGTCGTTCTCCATGTAGAAGGCAGCTGCATCGGAACAATCATTCAGAGATCAGTCTCGAAATCCAACGGAGCCCGACATGAACACTCAATCCTGCTTGAAGAACTCACCAGGGTTCTCCATCTTCTTGGCCCTCAGCTCGGCAAGGCGAGCAACCTGTTTCTTCATCTGCTCTTGCATCTCCTCCAGTTCCTCGTGCAGCTTTTCCTGTTGATTGAAAGCGCCTGGCTTGATCGTCGTCTCCAGCAAATCACTTCGACCAGCCGTCGTACACTGTTTTCCGCAATATTTCATCGTCAGCTGACCTTCCTTTGTTCCCTGGTGGGTTTGATGGGGACTCACCACTCTTCGGGCCTCTGATAGATCATTCGCCTGGCAGAAGAACGCTACTGCCCGCTCAACGTCTCGCTCGTAGTCAAGAGTCATTCGAGCCGCTTCGAGATACCTGGCCTTACTTTCATGGTCGTCTAGGGTTTACGATAAAACACAGCGCAGCGTCAACACGAATTCTCGCGAAACGGACGCAAAAACAAAAAGGGACTGAAACGCACCTGCAGCCTGGCGCGCCAACGTTATGACCTCAGAAGAGGGTAATCGCTCCTCGAATGCCAGAGCCAAGGCATCTTTCCAGTTGCCTGCTTGCCGGAAGCATTCCAGAGCTTTGCGTCGATTGCCGCTGACCATGTAAGCTGTGACGCCAGCGCAGCGCATTGTAACAGGTCGGTCAACAAATCAATGCAAAGCGCAAGCTTCGGACACAGCAGATATGTGAACGTACCGAGGGCAGCTTCTTGTAACTTGTTACGCTCCTCGAGATATTCCGCATACAGGCCTTGCACCTCTGCCAGCTTTTGAGGCTGCATCGACACCAATTGAATACCCTCAGCATGGAGCTTGTGCTTTCGCACGTACTCCATCGCTTCCTCGTGATGGTTTGGCCCTGAGGATGCATCATAATCAAGTTCAGCCAACAGGCATCCCCAAGCAAATTCAGGATTGAGAAAAGCCAACGACAGGAACGTACCAGCAGCTAACAACCACTTCAATGCCTTCGCTCTCCGTCCAAGGTGCTCATCGATCCGGAACCGCTGATACTCAATGGGCTCCACTGCCCTCAATTCCCGCAAGAAGGGCAAGTACTCGCGCGGATCCTTGCGCTTCGCATGTTGAGCGACCATCAAGACTAAAGCGAAGTCGTAAGTTCCCAGAGCAATGTCGAACAACTTGTCTGCATCGGCCAGGAAGATGATGTATCGCACCGCTTCGTCGACCAAGTTGCTGTCTTCTTCTCGGAGCTGGCCAAGGAGCTCAAGAGCGGGCTCATAGGCTGGTGGTTTCATCGATGCGAAAGCGGTCAGGATCGAGTTGATGTACTTTCGTTGATCTCGGGCTTGCAGGTCTTCACGTATCCTGGTTGCGACGCGATTGACTTTGCCTTCCTTACTCAACGATCTGAAAGGCGCAAGACATGATCAGTGACATGGCCACGCCGACAATACACACATGCAACTTACCCTGATTTGCGCTCCGTTTGTATTAAAGGCTTGTACAAATCTTCGGTAACATCGTCATCCCTGAAGATCAAAAACAAGCGTCAGATATGTTGTTCCAAAATCATGAAACAACCTTAGCCCGCTCACCTCAACGAAGTCAAGAACAGGTTTAAATAGTCAACGTCCTTGATCTGCTCAATGAAGAGCGACAGATTCTCCATGAATGCAGCAGGGTGATGATCATGCAAGATGTTCATGTCCAGCCGATGCGTCCGACAGATTCGGAATGCCATAGCGTACCGTCGTCTGAAAATAAGTTCGAATAAGACGTGAGCTTCCAGATTCGACACTTGAGTTGAAAAGGGACTGCCAACTCACCGGTCAAGAGCAGCACGAACGACTTCGAGCACCATTGGTCGGGGACAGACCGTCTCCAAATTTCCACGAGGCATCTGCAAGACCAGACTCATCGAGCTCGGCACTGCCACGACGATCCTGCTCCCACGCTCTACACTTCGACCAAGAGCCATGATCTCAGCAAACGACGTGCTATTTGCCAACGTTTCCGTGAAGGGCTCTTCTCGGATTGAGTTTGAAGTGCCGTCGTCGTTGTTCCGGAAGAGAGAGTGGAGAGGAAGGAAACGCGCTTGGTGCGCCGTATTTGTCCAAACAAGGAACGATGATGCTACAGCGATGGAGGTCGCATCTCTCGCTATCAATTGGGTGGAAGTCCCGTGGACAGCGTGGAGCAGTCCATTGGACGAGAGTCCGAAGGCTTGTAGCGGCGACTTGCTCAAGATGGTGAGGTAGGGGCAGAATACGGGTAAGCGAACATCGACGGGCGTGAGCTCATCTTCATCCGCTTCAACTTTGAAGAAGAAGACCAAAGGCTCGTCAGCGACAGCGCAAAAGAGACGCGCGTGGATGAAGCTCAAACTCACTTTGATAAAACGAGCCGTCAGAGGAGTGCACCACAAAGCTGTCCCCAATCGATTTCGAAGCCGGTGCCTGCAAAGCAACAATCCGACATCTCCTCTGCTCCCCTGGAATCACACACAGACGCGCCGAGCCTTGCGTAGACAACGAACCCCGATCCTTGCCCAACGAAACCTGCACTCTCCGAACCCCAACAGCCTTCCGCACAGCATCCCTTCCCAGTACAGCCAGGTCGACATCCAACGCTGCATCAGCCTCACCAGACTCTCCCTCACGAACTTGTACACTTGCCGCAATTTGGTAGGCCGTTCGCAGGCCTTCGCATTTGAGGTCCACAATCCCGATCCGAATGGGGGTTGGGAAGATTCGTGCGCCTTGTGGGGCTGCACGCGGCATCTGGCCCCAGCAGAACACATAAAGGCAAGCTACTGCACGCGGGTAGAGTACTGCGAGAATGCTGATACTGCCTCGCGTCAGCGCGGACGATGCGGAAGAGGACGCTACGTCAGCCCAAGCGACGTGGACAGGTACCGCGTCCGACCGCTCCTCAGCATCCTGTGAGGGTAGAAGGGTAAAGGAGGACATAGGTGGAGGAGTGTTCTGCAGACGGAAGCTCGTCAGAAGGAGTGCCGCTCCGTCTGTCACGCTCACACAAGCAGCGTCGTGTGGTGGTGTGGTTGAGGACGAAGCGACGGTCTCCAGGAAGAAGGTGCGATGCTCGACGATGCTGCTAGGTTGCTGCGAATCTGTCGAAATCGTAGTCCAGGTGATAAAGAGGTCGTGTGCTGCCTCTGGATGCCACCGGAAATTGGAGACACGGGTTTGGGAGGGAGTCAGGCCCAGGGAGGATGCTTCGACTTCTTGCTTGAGGTACCAGTGGTAGTTGCCCATGGTCCAGATCTGGATGACGTCTTCCACAGCATTGTCTGCACTGTGCCGGGCAAGTAACACAGCCAGCGCCGACCCGTCTGAGTTCCACGCGATGTCCTTGATAGTGTGATTCCGCGTCCACGAGATCTTGCTGAGAGTACCGTCCGCGCTGCTTCCCTCAGGCTGCGATTCTCCATCTTCTCGCAGTGAGAATTCGCCATGCCGCAACCCATTCCGTTCAAAGAAGACGATATCGTGCCGTCCCTGTCTCCCTTTGGCCAATCGAAGCAAATCCTCACTGTCCCCCGCTTCGAGACCAAGCTGTTCCTTGTCCAGTGCGCCAAAGCGCTGACTACTCGCGATTACATTTCCTGTCGGCTTGACAGAGAGCACCTGCGTCAATCCTCTGACAGTAGGCTCCGAAGTCGCCGACAGATTTCCGTCCCGAGCAAAGACGCGAATGATGCGATGGTGGCAGAGTCCGCGCTGTGAAGACGGAGCAGACGGGAATGGCTCGAGTACTGATACCATGAAGAATGAGCCGTCTCCCCTCCAGCTGATTCGTGAGAGGCCATCATCGTCGAGGGTAGCAGGACCGCGTGGATCCGCCAGGGCGTCCGCTTTGGCTGCGGCCTCCGCCTCTGCAGCGGCAGCTACGGCAGCAGCCTTTCCAGCTGAGCCGTGAAACTGCGTCGCCCGTGAACCCCAGCCGACATCGACGGGTTGATCTGCGGGCAGGATAGTGAGAGCATGACCCTCGTTCAGCGAATTTTAGAGGCAAAGAAGCTGGGAATCATGGACATTGACTCACCCTCTCCGAAATCTGTGGTGAAGAGCGGACGCTCTGAGAGCACATCAAATGCCTTGGTCATAAGCAAGACCTTTGGTGAGGACGAAGCGCCCGGAGCGGCTTCATCGCCCTCCACAGTCTCCTCAGTCACGATGGTCAACAGCTCGTCATCCGGGCTCCATGCGGCAGATTCGATGCCTTGTTCGATCGAACCAACAACTTCGGCCTGAAGCACACCGTCTGATCCATTCAGAGCTCGTAGTTCTTGCACGGACTCGGGTAGCGGGATGAAAATGATGTCGCCTCCAGCGCAGATAAGACACAGGGCGGGTGCATATCCCGAGCGCTCTCCGCCGTCGGGAAGATAGTGGAGGGAAACGACCTGTCGACGCTCGTCCGTTGTTCCCGCATCGTTCGAAGCATACAGCGTCGGCCGGACCCGTACCGCAGCAGGCGTCTCTACTTGCGTAATGCAGCAGAGCGGCGCGTCGTCTGCGTCCCCGTCCTGCGCGAACTGTGAGTGTATGCTGATCGTTGTGAGACCTTCTTGCGCGGGCGAGGCTGCTGCTGCGAAGACCGTTCCGTGCTCCGGGTCGACCGCGAGTTGCTCGATGCTGGCATTGTGGAGCGGCGCACTCACACGCTGCGCCAGCGTAAACAGACTCCGCATCTTGACTTCTCGTTGTGCTGGTCGGAGGTGGTGGAAGGCGGCAAGGAAGGATTCGCGATCTGAGCAAAGGGAAATAAATGCTGCTTACGAAATGCTTATGTATGCAGCGACCCGGACCTTCCACTCACTCGTTCAGCTTGGGGATGAGCTCGACCTTCACGACCACAGCAACAGCGCGCGAGGAAGAGAGAGAAGATGCCGCCCTCGCGATTCGCTACCTCGCCATGGCGAAACTTCCTCGCAACGACGCTCCCTGACGAGCTCCGCAAACAGTCCGGCATCGGCGACTCTGCGCTTCTCCGGGCCTCCGAACGAGCACTGTACGGCGTCGACTCAGCGGGGACCACTCTCGCACGGGTTGCAGTCAGCGGAGACGGGGCCAAGGTCGATGCGGAGCTGCCTGCGTCGTACAAGATTGGCGCTTCCGGTGGTGCTGGGCAGATCGCAGCATTGGCACTCAGTCCGGTCGAGGTCGAAGCAGGCAAGGATCTGGTCGCCGTGGGAACTCAGCAAGGCGCCGTCACGGTCGTCCTCGCTGGACAAGACGAAGGAAATATCGTCGCAAAGTGGAAGGCGGACGCAGCTATCAATGCTGTCGAGTTTCACCCACATGCCAGCGACCTACTGCTCGCCGGCCAGTCCAAAGGCGTGTCCATACTCCGCATACAGTCCAACGAAGTCCAAACAGCACTGAACATTGCACTCGCCGAGAAGGTCCAGTTGCACGCTGCAAGTTGGAGTGTCGATGGCCTGACTTTCGGTACAACATCATCAGATCAACGTCTGGCCCTCTGGGACCCTCGCGCATCCACGTCCCAACCATCATCTTTTGCGGAAAGCATCCACGGCGCAAAGCTTCGGCCCACCAAACTCGCCTTCACCCAGAATCACATCCTGACCAGTGGCTTCGACATGGGCAGGCAGCGTGAATGGGCCGTCTGGGACCCTCGCGCACTGTCCAGGCCACTCCAACGGACTGCCATTCCTTCCTCCTCAACCGCCGTTCTCACACCCATCGTCGACATCGATCGCTCGCTCGTCTATCTCCACGGTAAAGGTGACACATCAATGCATGTCGTTGACCTATCACTTGCGCCATTCACAGCGAAAGCCACACCGCTACCATACCCGGCATCTACAATCTCACTGGCACCACTGTTAAGGTCCTCGGAAAGCGCAATGAAGGGCGAAATCGGCAGGATCTTCTTGAACACCTCGGCAAACGATTCCGTCATCCCCGTGTCCGTCACCATTCCCAGAAGACAATACCTCGATTTCCACGAAGATCTGTACCCGCAGACATATGCTCCTTACGCAGCTCACGCCGCCGAAAACTGGCTCGCTGGCGAGAACGCCGAGCGAGTTCGGATCTCGCAAGACCCTGCCAGGAGGCAGAGTCAGCTGGATGGCGCTCGACAGACGGCTGGCTCGTTAGCTCCCAGAGCTTCGCCAACCCCCGCAAAGACAGCCGCAACGGAAGCGCCATCCTCAAAAGTTGAAGCAGAACAGCCATCGACAGCTTCTGCTTCTGCTGCTGAGACAGCTATGACTCCGGTCGCAACATCCACGCAGTCGCCGAGTAACGCCCAATCAACCGCCCCAACAAGAAGCTCAAGCTCTGGACCTACATCTGCTCCTGCCTCTGTACCGGTATCGGCTCCGCAAGCGTCAGAATCCAAGCCCTCTCCACCCCCGCCAGTCCGTCAAACGAACGGTCAAACATCAACGACTAACGCAGTCAAGGCCACAATCCCACCAGTATCTCAACCAGTCGCAAATGTATCTTCCGCGTCTAACGCGACCAAGTCTACGACACCGGCCAATATCGGACGTCCAGCAACAACCAGCTCCGCACCCGCACAGCCCGCAGCAGACTGGAGTCGCAGATTCCTCGCAGGCTCCACCCCTCTCATCCCCGAATTCAACAACGTCGGCGGAATCTCCACCTCTCTCTCTGCGGAATCACGCCTTCTCGGGTTGACCGTCATCCGCTCCCCAACCACTTCAAGCCCTCAACCAGGCTACCTCGTCTTCCCGCTAGCGGGACCAGGTGGACGCGTAGGTATTCACCCGCTCTCGCAACCTGGCCGATTTCCGCTCCTGGCTGATCTACCGGCTTTGAATGGAGGGTCCGGTACGGCTGTTGTAGACTTTGCTTGCTCGCCTTTTACGAGTGAGGGTGGGGGCGAGGTTTATGTCCTCAATGCCGATTCGAAGATCAGGAAGTGGACTTTAGCATCGCCTCCGCCTCCTTTGCCCGCCGATTGCCTGCCGCTGGGACCTGGAGCGAAGCGTCAGCCGACGAAAGATGAGCTGGAGAGGAGTGCTGTGCGCGTACCGGAGCGAGCTGAGCTTGTTATGGACGCGTCGGCAGCGGCGAAGGGTGGACGGGTCATCCAGGTTGAGCCGCATCCTCACGTGAAGGGTCTCGTCAGTGCTCTGGTCGCCGGACCACCTGCTCAGATCCTTTTGTGGCAGGAGGACGCTGCGCGGGATGCAGCGGAGATTCAGCCAGAGCTGAGCGTTGAGGTGGGTGGTCCCAATATCGGTGCGCTTGGCTTCGCTTGGAGCCCTGATGGACAGTTGGTAGCTGTTGCGGGCAAGGAAAAGAAGTTGCGCGTCGGGGATGTGAGGGTGATCAAGGCCGGAGTGGCTACCTGGGCCGAGATTGCGGCGCATGACAGTGAGTATGAAATTTTTCCGAATTGTCGAGTAAGGCAGCTCTGAACCCATGCTGATTGATCCTTTTGCTATAACCCCAGGTCCACGAGCGTTCAAGCTGATCTGGCTGTCGGACAAGTACATCGCTTCCACTGGTCACGGACTCGGCTCGATCCGACAGCTCAAACTGTACGAGGTCGAGCGCTCCTCTGACGGCGCTATCTCCCTCAAGGTTGTTGAAACACTTCCCCTTGACTCCAGTCCCGCTGTGCTGTGGCCCTGGTGGGACGCCGACACGCGCATCTTGCTGCTGTACGCTCGCGGCGAGCGAGCAGTGAACGCGTTCGAGGTCAGACTCCCCGGGGCTGTTCCCTCTGCTGAAAGTACTTCAAACTCGGCGAGCGGTCCCCGAAGGTACGGCGCCGCAGCTGCAGCTGCTACCTCAGGCGGCAACAAGAGCGCCTTTTTCGCCCTTCCTTCCTTCGGACATGCAAACCCACAACAAGCCCTTGCTTTCCTCAGCAAGCGGCAAGTCGACGTCGCTAATGTCGAAGTGGCAGCTGCGTACCTTCTGTCGGCCAAGGGTGAGATTCAACGCGTGGCATGGAGCATCACTCGGGCCCGCCCGGAATTCTTCCAGGACGACATCTACGTCGATACCGAAGTGGTAGAAGAACCAAGTTCGACAGACCCGTCTACTTGGCTCACCTCATCTCAAGGATCCTCCTCTCGACAAAAGGTCTCCCTCTGTCCAAAAGGGATGCAACCTCTCTCACTTGCTCCCTCCGTACAGCACACCAGCAAGTTGGCGAAGGGTCCGACAGCAAAGGAGCTGACGGACAAGGAGAAGGAGGAAGTCTTTTTGCAGGCGGCGTTCAAGAAGGTCAAGGGTGAGGACGTGAAAGGGGCGGATGTTGGGACGGAGGCTGCGAAGCGGGCGCCTGCCAATGATGATTGGTCAGATGAAGATTGAGATAGTCGGGACTACTCATACGGGCTAGAGTCATGGTTTTACCAGGTGATGATGTCTATTTTGATGCGACAGGTGCTGAATGCGGAATTACATCGTACATATGATCCAGCATTGCAATGGAAGGTGGGAAGCAAATGCACAAGCAGAGGAGTTTCTCTTGATTTTGAGTGATTTCCGGGCATTTCTGAGAGTCCGTGGAGATTCCTGTCGTCGTCACAGGCTTGAGCTATAAGGAGACGACGCTTCTACGCCTGAAGTTTCTTCTCCGATGCCGCAGCTCGTTCCCGCCGCGCTTCTTCTGCCTTCTGCAGAGATTGGGAAAACCGTGATCTCGCGCGAATCTGATGCCCCCATCGGAAGAGGATGAAAGGGACCACCCCGAGCACTGCGCCGAGTAAGGCGATGAGCGTCGAGGCCCATTGATAGCCGAGGTTTTGATACCTGGGAAGTAGAAAAGAACCAGCGAGTCAGCAAAAGAGAATCATCACGCAGGCCATGTAGTGCCTCGCAAGTAGCGTTACTCACATCTGAGTGACGAAGAGCGGAAAAGCGAAGCCAAAAACGTTCCTGGCGAACGATTGCGCGGCAAGAGCGGATGAGGCATATATGAGATAGCAATCAGCTAGGTACGAGAACACACTCAGGCTGAAAGAGTAAAATCACTATCAGAAATCATGCGCGGGGTCAGAGCCAATGGAGGTCAGGAGCGGACTCACTAAATGTGGTAGATGCCGAGCATCAAGACGATGATACCGATGATTGGACCGGCGATGTGTACGTGGGAATAAGACGTCCAAGCATCTGAAAGAGGAGCAGGGACAGAGGAAACGGGAGATGAGCCCCATAATTGGAAAGCGCGTTGTAGCTGCATCAAAACTCACAGATCAGACATCCAAGAGGAAACAACACAGCGCCCGCACAGGCCGCGTATAAGCGTGCTTCTGGACCTCTTTGTGGGAAATGTTTCCGATAGAGTGATTCTTGATAGAAATTCGTCACAAAGCCCAGTATGGAACCGACGAGGAGAGTGAGAAAGACGAGACCGGTTTGACCGATGCTGAAGTCATGAAGCGCCGTGACGAGTCCTGGAAGAGACAGAACATACTTTAGCTGTGAACGAAGAGGCGGGACGGGGAGGGAAGCTGAAACCCTTACCGATCGATTCCAACAAGGCATACATGATCCCCCACGCAAATGCAATCCACACACTGAAAGCGATCACAACAGGTTCGCTTACTAGGAGTATCAGTGGTCGTGTGAGCGAGGTCTTGATCAGAACCGCCATGGATGCTCGTTCCTCCTCCGCCCGCGCGCGATATCTTTGGTCACCGGTCTGCTTTCGAAGCTTTGCTGCGCGCCTAGATGCGATTCAAGAGGAGAGTCAGGATCGAGTTTGCAGTCTACACTCTGGCCACTGGACAAGTATTCACCTCGCGAGCAACACACTACCTCGACTTTCGCTCACTGTAAGGGCAAAGAAAACGAAGAATGCCGACCCTGCACATGAAGAATGGGATGTATGAGCGTCTGAGAGGGTTGGAAGTGCTTGGATGTGGGTAGTCATTCGATACTTACCCGCTATAGCATTGATCCATTGTACCCATCTCCAACTTAGATACTGAGCGGCCCAACCGGCCCAAGCGGGACTGGGAAGGTGACCGACGAGTCAGCCGCGGAACCACTTGTTTTTGAATCAGTGTGAGGGAAGAGCTCACCCAAGACCTGTGCCACCGATGCCACCCACGGCGAAGAGAGCCATGGGAACGCCTCGTTCTGCCGTGCGAAAGAGGTCCGAGATCGTGCCTCCAACTGCGATATGAGAGAAAAATCGAAGTGAGCAGACGGAATCCTTGATGTCAAACGCACGTGAGAAGCTCACCCATCGTGCTACCAGTGCTCCCGAAAGCTCCTTGCAAGAATCGCAGGACAAGGACAGTCTCGATGTTTCTTGCAAATCCAATGCCGAGGAAAAGCATCGCCCAGATGAAGTGTGTCGTGAGGTAGATCGTCTTCCGCCCAAGCGCCTCGGAGAAAGGTGCAAGTACGAGCGGCGGCAGGCTGAATCCGAGCGCATATAGCGACACGCCGAGAAGTGAGATTACACGCTTGCTCACGCCCAGGTTACGCTCCATCTCCGGGATCCCACTGACATAGCTCGAGGCGGCGGAGGCGACTTCGACAGTAAAGAAGCAGGTCATGCATGTGTTGAACCACTTCTTGCGCATGCTCCATTGGAAGGGATCCTCCTTGTCACCTTCCTCGAAATCGACCCAGATGACCTCGCCTGCTGATTCGAGTTTCGTCTCTTCCTCCCGTAGGCCCGCATCTGGAACAGCGCCAGATGTCCGTTCGAGGTCTGGATCTTCGTGTGGGCGAGAGGCACACCTTGCGAGGTCGTCGCGTAGGCGCTTGTCGAGGGCTGCACCATCGCTATGCGACATTGTCGGGGATCTTGGTCCTGCTTCTGCTCCTGCCGTGTCATTCGCTGCTACCTGCGAGCTCGTGTCGTCGACCATGCTATGCTCGGACGCGGTCTCCGATACTGTCCTGCTGTGAGAAGGATGCGACATAGATTCAATCAAAGAACAAAGAAGGAGTCAGCCTGCGCGGATCGATGGGGGACGTTGGAGGTCAGCACGAAGAAAGGTCATTGATTCCTCCTTATACGCATTCTGAGCTCAGGTCCTTCCCTGCCTGTGAGTCATGCTGGCTGAAACTTTTTGCCTCAGTCGGCCGCGGGTAAGCGAGTGGTACCTGGGTAAGCGCGAAGGGGAGAGCTTCGGCATCACGTATATCCGCCGCAGCCGAAACATGCATGGTCGGTGTGATCGACGTTTCCCTTTGTTCATGCTCGGCTCGACCCTGCCCTCCTGCTGTCCCACCGCCTCCAGGAAGAAGACGACACTCGGATCGGACTCATCCAGGACTTCGAGCTTCCAAAGGCCTAGGGATGGACTTCACATCGTCGCTGCGGGCACCTACAAGCCGCAGGTCAGAGCGTGGGAGTGTAGGCAGCTCGCCCTGAAGCTCGAGAGACATACAGACGCAAGAACGTAGCTTTCCGATGGCGAGTTCCCATCTGTCTTCGTTCGACGCTCTGAGGTGGTACTGATGTCCCTTTCTTTCACACGCAGTGGCTCTCCGACAAGTCACCCACCTCATCTCCAAATCCGACCGCACTCTCGAGCTCCACTCTCAAGAAGGAACACGCGCTCGCATCCCCTTCCCCAAATTCGGGGCCGTCACCTCCCATCCGCCGACGCCATGCTCGGCGTAGCAGGCAGAGACGTCTTATCGGCTCAATCTCTTTCGATCAGGACCGGTTCCTCACCCCGCTCGAACTCGGTGAAGGACAGGCGGAAGCTCACGGCACATGCGTAAATACGCTCGATACCAACCCAGCGCACGGCCTGAGCAAGTTTCGGAACTGAAGGCGCCGGTGTCGTGGACCGATGCTACCTTTCTTATCTTCAAGAAGAGCGTTGCCCGGTGTGACCGACCTCCCATCGAAGTCCGGAAGCGGAGCTGCGGACGAGGCTGTCATTCGACAGGCTGTTGCGACTCTCTCTGTAGCTCTTGCAGTACAGACGACGGACTCAATCTCGCAATGGGCACATCAACGGGCGGCATCTCTCTCTACGACCTCCGCATGATTCGACCATACCAATCGATTCAAAGCCCAAGGATTTCGTCTGCCCATCAAATCGCTGATCCGACCAGGGAGCAACATCGCATGCGCAAACGTTCAGCCGCTGTCGCTCCAAACGCATCTATTGGACCCAGCGACGTCGGCAACATGGTCCTATCAGCTGTTGCCAAGAGTTTCAAGGTCTGGCACTCGGAGACAGGCGAAAATGCAGCAACGATCTCCCCTCCGTCTTCACAAAGTTGATCGATCAAGCCGAGCTGGAAAGGTACGTTTCTGGTTTTGGTCCTGTATACGTCGCTTGACACGTGCTGATAACCTACATCTCTCTCCTTTTTCCAGGCTCAACATAGACCAGTTGGTCGGCACGGCCCTCCTTCGTCCATACACGCACGGCTTCCTCGTCTCTCTGTTTCGTTACGAGAAGACTCGTCTTCTGGCCAGCCCAATAGCCTACGCCGACGCGCGCAAGCGTGCCTTCCGCGCTCGAGTCAAAAGGAAGCTGAATCGCAAATTCGGAGTGGCGGACGGCCCGCGCGGGCTCTGAAGTTCTTGAGGCGCTCGATGGAGAGAAGGCGGCTACTGTCGCTGCTGTTCTGGGCAAAGGTGGGGTGGAGAGCGTCAAAGGCAATCGGGATCTGGCGGAGAAGCTTGCGGAGAAGGTGGAGAGGGAGTCGAAAAGGAAGGAGAGGATGGCTGGTGGTTCGGCGATGTCTGTGCGACGGCTGCGGCTACTGGAGAGGAACCGAGTGTGTTGGCGGACGGTCGTTTCAGGGAGCTGTTTGCCAATCCGGAGTATCAAGTCGATGTCGAGTCTCGCGGGTTGGTTATCTCACTCTGCTTACGGCGGCCAAGATGGTATGTTTCGTCGTGACTTTTCAGAACCTGGGTTTCAAATGTGCTCATGTCTTTCTCCACTTCCATGTGCTTCAGCAATGCGAAACGGTACAAGGCGGTGCGGGCCGACCCCTCAGAACGAGAGCGAGACAACGAGGATGACAGTGACGGCTTCGAGGACGAAGATGAGAAGATTGCTGCCCAGTGACGACGCAAGATGTGATAGTGATTCATCTGAGGAGACTCCAGACATAGGTATGCTTCATTCTGTCTTCATTCTGCGATGGAGCGCGTCTAGGAACATAATGCGCAAGTAGAGACTGGTCACACACTGGTCCGGTCATTGCTCGCATATACCTTGGGGAGAGCTTTCTTTTCGCCTTCCTCACTGCTCAAGCGCTGAAGGCCGGGCTGAGGTTTGAAATGGTATCATTGGCAATTAACAGAGGCTGAAGAGAAAAGTCCAACAGAGAGCGGAAGGCGAAGAGATTAGACAAATCGTGAAAGCAAGGAGGGAAAGAAAGAGAAAAGCGCGCCTCAGTTCTTGACGTGGCTAGGTGGCTGGTAAGCAGGAGCCTGGTAGACAGGAGGCGCCGATGGATACCCGTGTGTGGGTGGGTGGGATGGAGCAGGAGCAGGAGCGGGTGCGTGCGCGGCGCCTGTCGGAATAGGAGTCGCAATTTGCTGATGGTAAGGTGTGCTTGCGCTCGTTGATGAGCCGTCGACGACGCGACGGTCCAAGTCCGGGTACTTGGCAATGATATACCAAGCATGGATGAGACCTGGTAGCCAAGCAAGGATCGTCAATAGCAGATTGATCCAGAAATCGGCTCCGCAGCCGCGCTTGACTGATTGGGAAAGAGAAGGCGCAAGGGAAGCAGAAGATGAGGGTCAGTGTACTTTTTCTTCACTAGCGTGCGTGTGGGTGCGCGGGTCAAGGATCATTCGACGTACTGAACACGCTGGCCGGAGGAATGAAGATGGCGATGAAGTAGAGGAGGACGTCATTCGTGGACGAAGGCTGCTTATCTTTGCGGGCCATTGTAAATGCGTTACCGGTTGCGTTGGCTGAGAGATGCGTTATGGGTTGACTTGGGTGTGAGATGCTGGTGGCTGGTGAAGAAGAGAAGTGTGTGCAACGAAGGGATGTATTTATACTGAAGACAGCATGTGCAGGTTGATGGCGGTGCATTATGTCCGAAGCGATGGCGCAGTGAGTCTTTTTAAGATGGATATGCACAATGCGCTCATCTGATCGGGAGCGTCGAACCGCCGGCAAGGAGCGAAAGCGACAACACGTGGAGGTAGTCGATACTAATTTTAACTGAAAATTTGGAACTCTTCTCCAGACCCCAGACTGGGCTTCGAGGGCTTTTCAAATCATAAGGGGTACTCATAAATGATTTGCGGCACCTCCAGAGTTCTTCCTTTTTGAGGTATATTTCAAGTACCCTTCCGCTCCAGAACTCTCTCTCTCGAGTAAAGGTTGCTTCCGCTAATAGAGCGCATCACCTCCAAACCGTGGATCCCAACGCGTTCGCAAAGCAATAACAACCCATCAGTGGCATCAATCGCTGTGATTAGACCTGCTATGAACTACTGGATGCTGCATCACCTCTCCTGCAAAATATCAATGAGAGTTGTTCGAGTCATTTTGATGCCATGGTGAGAGAAGCAGAACAATGTCCCTTAGAATCAACAAAATCACCGAAAAATTTGACGCAAAAGGTCTTGTGAGCTCTTCTACAAGAAGTGTTACGAATTTGATCTAGTCAAGTCTCCTGAAGTCAAAGACAGATCAAGTAGAGGTATGTAGTGAGAAGAAACTGCGATTTGAATCAAGAGAAAAGGTTGAGATGCCATTGAACTGTGTTGGTTGGCGTAAGGAGGGGACGTGGAAAAAGGACGAACTCTGGACAAAAGGAGTTTTCACTCGCACGAATTTGGTCGAGTAAGAGCTCTGGAGGGTTTTACTAATAGAGCTTCAGAACTTCCTCTCCCCGGACTCTCAAAAAGCGGTTCTTCTGGATTTATGAGTACCCCTATATAAGAATCGACCTTGACGCTAAATTCATCAATTCGGTCTTTTGAATTTTTGCGGGTTTGAGAGGCAATTGATTGTTCAAACAATGTGGAGATCCCCAGCCTTCAACACATGCCCGAGACGCCGCTGGCTGCAACAACAGCAGCAACATCGGCAGCAACGGCAGCAGCAGCGGCGCAACAACAACAACAAAAACATCAAACAAAATGCACCTCGTTGTTGGCGCAATGCAGGCCGGCTTTGCATTTGTTGGGGCCATTCAGCTGGCCGAAGGCGCTGTGGATACACTCTGCTGGGGCCGGGCGCCTGTCAGGCAGGAAGAGCGGGAGCAGGAGCGGGAACAAGACCGGAGGAGGGAGGGAAGGAGAGAAGGCGCGGGAGGCGGAGAGGGAAGCGAGGAGGGAGGACAGGGAGGAGATGCGGGAGACAAGGTGAGGGAAAAGGGAGAAGGGAGGACAGGGAGGAGATGCGGGAGACAAGGTGAGGGAAAAGGGAGAAGGGTAGGGAGGCCAGGAGGAACACCAGGGAGCAGAAGCGGGAGGCCAGCAGGGAGGAGGCGGAGCGGATGCGGGTGCGGGTGCACGTGCAGGAGAGCGAGCAGTTCTGGCGGCGACAGCTGATGACAGCTCTCGGCACCGAGCCGGAAGAGGAAACGGCAGCGTGGGGAGGGGGAAGAAGGGGAAGCGGAAACGGAGAGGAGGAAGAAGGGGAAGGAAAGGGAGGTGGACTTTGATTGAGGTGCGGGACGTTGTAATAGACGAGCTATTAGTCAAGTGAAAGGTGAGGGAATTGATGATGATCGAGAGAGGGAAAGAATACACGTCAGGGAGCAGAGAGGTGAGGAGCTGCTGCTGTTCCCCAGACTTTTAAGTTTGGGGTTATAGAACCGGTTTTCTTCTCGGCCGAAAGCTCATTCGCAACAATTCCTTACAAAGTACCTTTTTTCCTCAATAAGTGGTCCTTTTACACTTAGACATAGGGGGGTGGTTTTGCGATCCCCTCCCCCTCTCAAAATTTTAGCAACGTATGTGTCGTATTCGATCTATAAAGGCGTCAATGTCGTGTCGGCTTCGTTGGGGAGGGGGCCCTCCTCGCCGAGCTTCAACTGTCGTTGCGCAACGATAACTCTCCCACCACACATCTTCAGCAACAAATCAAAATACACAGCCATACTAACTCTTCACTAAATAATTTGTTTCCGATGCGGACAAATGCTCAGGCTTCATATGTACAGAGAGTACCACCTTGCCGAATTGCAGACTGCCTTGTGTTGTGAGCAAAGGTGTTATGGTGAATGCATCCACAGGCAAAAGTGTTGGTTCAAGCTGTGGTTCCATGAAAACTAAGGCTCCGAGGTCTGCAAGCGCCGCACCACTGACTCATCGCTCACCACTCACAGTACCTGGGTGAACTTCAAAGCAAGCAAATATCTTCACCAACACATTCAATTTCCAGATAGAAAAGTGTGAAAGCAAGACGATTGGGAGAGATATCCTACTGTCACTTTCGGATTGTCTTTTATAATGTGCAAAAAGAAGTTGTGGTGGGTGTGGAGGTGTCGGTTTTTTTTTTTTTTTTTTTTTTTTGGTTCTCATGGCCGACCTTGTCGGCCCGACAAGGCTGACATCGCACAAAGACCCACAAGTGACGAGAGCAAAATCAGAAATACCACAAAGCATCACAATCACTTCTCGGGGGCAATTGAAGGGTGGCGCAGCCACCCTGATGTTGCTTCCTCTGCAAGTTATGATGAATGCATTCACACCCACAAGTGTATCCACACAGAGGTGTCGTTTTATCCTTTTTTCTCTTTTTTCCTTGGTTTTTCTAACTGCAGGCCTTGTCATCCCGACAAGCAAGACAATTGACAAACGACAATGCATCACCAGTCACCACAGCAAATACAGAATTACCACAAAGCATCACAGTCAGTTCTCGGGGCAATTGAAGGGTGGCGCAGCCACCCTGATGTTGCCTCGCACAAATGGTCGATTCACTGCGCTTCTAGTCTTTTTTTGAGGGTCACAGAAGTCTGGGGAAGACTCTGGATCTTCAGTCAAGGTCACTATTGCTATGCAGAGGTCAAGGGAGATAAGAAAGGAAAAGGAGAAAGGAAAAAGGAAAAAAGAAGGAGATAAGATAAGATAGCAAGTTCACGTGGGAAGACCACGTGGAGCCATCTATCACAGACGTGGCGCGCACCGGCGCACCACGTCGCTCTTTTGTGGGGCCCTCGTGCAGTTAATGCAACCAGGGTCCAGGAGGGTCCTACCACTCGAATAGAGCTCTGATGGAGGAGGCCGCCGCCCGGGGCTTCAGATTGGACCCCATCATCACCGGCAACAGTCTTTCCCGCGGACCGTTCGACGTCAGCCTGGCCGAAGGAGGCTGGACTCTCTGGCTCCACTGATGATGCGTTCACACTTCACGCCATTATGCTAGCACGGGACGGATTTATTCCGGACGAAATCCAACTTTTGATATCCCTTCTCTGTCATTGAGAGTATACCGTCACAGTTCCCATTCCCTCAACAGCCCGCCCCGCCGCCACCGCCGCCGCCTCCCCCCAGCGGCGGCTATACATCATGCCTCCCAGAACAACTGACCCCGCCGCAGAGAAGCTCGCGCTGCGACTTTGGCGCGATCAGTGTACCGTGCGGGGTCGGCAGGCGGCGATCGGCGGAGCCTCTCAGACGGGAAAAAAATAATTAATTCAGAGTTGCCGAGGTGAAAATCAATCCCGGATCCGAACGAAAGAAAAAAAAAATAATTGTTTCATCTATATTGAAAACCACTGTCATGACATATAGGTAGTATGAAAGTTTTTTTTTTTTTTTTTTTTTTTTTTTTTTTTTAAAAAAAAGATAGTTTATCTATTCACCTCACTCTTGATTTTAGTTTATAGTATGTGCTGTTTGAAAAATATACCACAGTATGTGGCCCTTCTTGAGCAATTCATTAATCTTAAAAACATGCCACATATTTTTCTGAAATCGCACCGTGTACTTACTACTTACCACTTATTACGTTCGTTGCTCGTCTCAGACTGTCAAAGTGCCAAGTGTGGCAGAAACTTCGGCGTTGCTCAAAACCCAGAAGTAGTACTATTAGTACACTGTATATTGTAGAATATCATTTTTCCACCCAAAAACGGCAGACCGGCTGACGGCTCGACTCTCGGGTGTGTTTGTTTTGGAGCTGGCTGGCGGGCCTGAAGGCTCGGTTGATGAGGAGCGTCGGGGACAACGGTCCTTGGGAAAGAACTTCGTGGATGATGCACAAAGCGCTATACCAACTCTTCGGGATGTTTCTCCGATGGAGGCGGGACAAGAAGCCCTTAGCCTCCGACGGCTCAGCCGTTCCGTCTTGCGGAGAGCCACCGGAGGCCTTGATGGCAGGTTAGACGTCGACTTTTGGCGCAGCTGAAGGCTTGTCGCTGATGGTGATAGCTCCAGAAGTATCTGCGACTTTCCCTCGTTTCTTTCGCGCCGGAGCGCAAGACCCAGCAGGTTCCCTTGAATCCTGAACGTGCTTGGAAGGTACAACCGCTTTGACCTTTTTTTGAGCAAGCAGGTATGCTTTCAAAGACTGTACGGCGGCGGCAACCTTAATGCCCTCCTTCTCCACGAGGACGGAAGGGAGAAGATGGCAAAAGCTGTGGTAGTAGCGGTAAGCTCGAATTTGCTCCTTGCTGCGGCGATCCCAATCGGCGTCCTTCCAGATGTTGCCGACAAGCGATGGGGTGGATGATGAGCGCCGCTTCGGCAGTTCTTGGCCCTGCATGATAGCCTTGCAACCGCTGTTCGGGCCCTTTCCACCCTGTTTCCGCTGGGTCTTCTTGCTGGGAACCACTGCAGTTTCAACCTGGCCTTCGATTTCCCTCTCGCCTTCGATTTCCCTGTCGTTATCCGGCTCGGCGTTGTCTAGTACTAGCTACTACTGCTAACTGTACCAGTCCGCAGTCCGTAATCCGTCAAAAATGACAAAAACATTGTTGTTTGACTGAGTTTATTTTGTATTCCGCAGTGCTGTAGCACCTTATACTATGAGGTTCAAATACATGACTTACTCACCTGCTAAATTTGCCTCGTATTGCCTCATATTGGAGGTAGGAGTGTAGGACCTCATAATTAGCTCATGTTTTGTCGCGAAAATCAGCGATCGCATCACTCATGCTCATATTTTCACAGATTAGGATTTTGTGTCGGATTTGACGCTGTGTCGGACACCACCTGTCGGACACAATATGTAGTCTCAGACTCCACATATCATGACCTCACCACTCCTGATACCGGAGCATGTTACCTGCGTCAGACACAAAGCTCAAGTATCTACTTTCTACTCATTTGTAATCGGATCAGCGATTACAACCTCACTTGTATGCAGCCGATGATCGTTTTCCTCTTCAAAGGAGTCGTGATCATAACGCGCGCTGCGCGCTCTGGACGCGCGCGCGCGCCGCGTCTTCAGCCTTTTCCTCACATCCATGATCCAATCTCCAAGCTCCAGCTGTCCAGCCCGCATTGACGCTGATCACATATGGCCCGCGCTAAAAACCAACCGAAGAAGCGACCGGCCGCGAGCTCAACCGTCGCTTTGGTGTCCACCGCCGCCGAGCAGGACGCACTAGCGGAGCAGGCAACTCGGACGCAGAGGAAGGAGACCCAGTCCAAATCCACTCGAGTGAACTGGGACCCGAAGCAGAAGGAGTTCATCGCGTGGACGAAGCAGCGGTACGGAGGCGAGCAATGTCTCGAGCTTGTGGATGGAACAAAGCTTCATTCATTCTTGGCTCATGAGCAGGTGGGGCGTCCCACCAAGCGGCCTCGTAAGACCGGAGCGTCGACAGAGGAGCAAGCCATAGGATACAGCACCATTGAAGCCTACACCAATGCAATCATCGACCTGTGGCAAAGCCAAGTCGACCTCGGCATCAACAGCAGCTCCCATCCTCGCACTGGGGCCGTCAAAGCACTCCTCCATAACGTCCAAGCAACGACGGCTGCTCGAAATGCAGCTGCCTTCAAGGACAAGAGAGGAGCTGCTGATGATGGGTACGATCACGAATTCTATCGTGCTCTCTGCCAACACTTTCTGCAAGATGGCAGCCCGGTCGGTACGCGCTCGCTGCTGGCTCAGGTTCTGGGCATCAGTGCCTGTTTCGTGGTATCAACTTGCGCAAGATCTGCTTGTCAGACCTCGAACTAGGCAGTAGGCGAGATGCCCAATTCCCTGAGCCTAGCTCGAATTCTCATCTTGCGAACCAACGAGAGCAAGAAGAACCGCACCGGTCGCACAGAGTACAGCGGCGCACTTCGCCATTCAGAGAGCCTCCTCGATCCCCACTTCGCCCTCGCACTATACCTCTTTCAACGCTTTCATCTACTCTCCGAGCCCTTTCCGGATCTCTCGTACAGCAGCGCGTGGTATTCGGTTCGATTGCTTCGAGGACAAGACGATGTTGTGACTCCCATCTCTTACGACACCCACAAAAATCCAATCACCAAGGCGTTCAAAGCTTTGGGGCTTACAGGATGCAAAAAGCTAACACACCCTTCAAAAGGCTCAGGCGCGCGAGAGGCCGAGCTGCTGGAGGTGTCCAGCACTGACATCTCCCGGTTGGGGGGCTGGAAGGCTTCTAAAGATGCAATGGAGCAGTCATATTTGACTCATCTCCCAGTGAGGGCACTTCGAGCAATGGGCGGTTTCCATCCGAACGGAGGGACATACTATTTTCCTCGCGACACGCTCGAGCCGACGAAGGAGCTGCAGAACCAAATCTTTCCCCAGGTGGAGCAATGACAGCTGCGTATTGATGAGGGCAAAGTAAGCACAAGCGGCGGAGTCGACAAGTTCCTGGCTTTGCTCCATCATCTGCGGCGAGTCCTTCTGCAGGACGCCCCCAATCTCTTCAAGATCAACCCAGCTCATCCCGTTCTCCAGAGCCCCATCTTCCGCTCCGCTGGTTTCCAGGCGTGGTCAAACCAGCAAAGCGACTACCTCAATCAACACATCCCTCCGCTTGAGCTTTCCCTCCGCACTGTCGTTCCAACCATTACCGACAAGCTCGAGCGTCTCTCTCAGCAGCAGGTCGTTATCCAGCAGCAACTCACGCGCATGCAGGAGAGCAAGGAGGGATCAGAGGAGCTGTCGCGACGCAGAGACGAGGCGATAATGTACGAGATCCAAAGGCACAGCGAGGCGATGCGCAGACTCCAGACGGCTCCCACTGCTGCGTTTTCCTCGTCTTCTGGCCAATCTTCTTCTTCGCAGCAGCACTCAGGCGCGACCCAACAGCTCTCCTCAGGCATCTCTTCCTCTTCGCCATCAGCTTTTCAACGCGAACTGGAGCTGCCTGGCCTTGGTTTGCCTCCTCTTCCTCCGCCGGCTATCGGTACACTATTCAGCAGCAGCACATCTACCAGCCTCATCACCTCTGCATCAGCAGCAGCAGCGGTGGAGCGGGTGTCAGGAGCTCAGAGCGCAGAAGAAGCAGCTCAATATCAGCTTAGTGGTGCAGTGAAGACGATCGCCCAAGCATGGCAGGAGTGGAATGTGGGTTTTGCGGGAGGTCCCTCGCTCAGATCGTTGGAGAAGGAGTTTGGGACAGCTTGGTGTGGGTGTCCCTCTACTGCTAAGAGGAGAAGTTTCCTTCGTCGGATGGTCATCATCAAGACCATCAACGATCGTCAAATTGGCACGTTGGACGACGCCATCATCAAGCTTGACCGCCAAATGGGATCGCATTCGCTCGATTGGCTGCGCAAGCAGCTTGGGGCCAGAAAGTCCAGCGCTCATGACGGTATGCTCTCCTTTCCCCTTCCCATCCTCATCTCGTCTTCTTGCATGACTCTAACTGACCAACATGCTTGCCTTTGTCATCTAGATCGATCTTCTCCCTGAGTTGTCGGTTCGCCTCTGCCTTTGACGACCACCTCGCCTGTCCCATCTTTTCCTTCTCCTCCCCACCTCCGCAGTCGACTCTGCCTACCTCTTCGCCTTTTCCTCCCTTTGGTCCGGCACTTCCGCCTACATCTCTCACTCTTCGGCTTCTCTTCTCTCCCTCTGGCCTGGCCCCGCCTTCATCTCTCCCACTCTTCTTCTGCTCTCGTCCCGCGTCCGACCCTCCCTCTCACGCCCCCCTCACGGCTCGCTCTTCCATTCTTCTGCTTCCGGCTTCCGGCTCTCCACTCTCCCAGCTCCCCAAAGGCTCTTTGTTCTGCTCCCGGCTCTCCAAAGGCGCTCAGCTCGTTCTGCCCCTCTTCTGCTTCCCGCTCTCCAACGGCCCACCATTGCGCTCGCTCCCAGCCGAGGGCTTCCCTTTCTTTCCCGGCATCTTCCCTTTCCTTCCCGGCATGATTCTTTCCTTTTCTCCGCGCTGCGCGCTTCGGCTGGGCGCGGCGCGACACTGGTTGCTCGTTTGACGTGTTCGTTTTTCTTTTCTCTTCCAGTCATGATTGCGTGCGTGTGTGTGGGCGTGCCCGGTTCTTTCTTTTGTGAGTAGTATCGACTTTCTTCTTCGTTCATTTCTCACGTCGCTCTGATACGATACTCTTCTCTTCTCTTCTCTGGCCACCACCCGCAGCTCTCTTTCCTCAGTCTCCATCATTCCTTCTGGTCGGCCGCCCCCAGACTCCTCAGCATACATGCGCCGTCACCCAGTCTATTCAGCATACGCTTACGCATCCCGCCCTCGCAATCGAATCGCAATGTTTTCTTTTTCCATCATCCCGGAGGATATTCTTGCTTCCTATCGTAGTGGGGATGACACAGGCTCGGAAGATAAAAGGTAGTTGATAACGATTGAAGAGAAAGTGAAATAGAGCAGAGCCAGAGCTGTATTGGAATTTGAAGTATGAAAGGAGCATTCTATAGACTACAGGAGAATAAGAGATAGACGAGGATAGAGATAGTGAATGGACATGACATGGAAGGATGATGCGCACAGCGCACGCGCGTCTGACTGTTGCGCATGAATTCATGATTGTCTGCGCGTCTCACGTCCGTCTGGGAAGAATGCGTTGGTGCGAGAAGACGAGTGTTGATGCTGGCGTCTAGAAGGAGAAGAAGGAGAAAAGAATCATCACGAGTTCAGTGGTTTTCAGTACTCCAAAGCAGCTGCGCAGGTCTGCAGCAGACCTAGATGGGCCATGCGAGTGAGCGCATCTTATTCCCTTCCTCCTAAGCGGTAAGCCTGACTCTTGTTCTGGGTGTGACGACTGATGCTTTGCTGCCTGCTGAGTGCTGCTGGAAGGGACATTCCGATTTCCGAGACAACCTAAGGGAGCAAGGGAAGGATACAAGCAGCAGAACGCGGTAAGGATGGCCACGGAGTAGCTCGCGGAGTAGCGTTCGCGGAGTTTCATGAAACTCCGTGAGCTCACTCCGCGAAGTACGGCGTACGGAGTGCGATTTGGTGAGTTTTAGCTTTGAGCGGATATTTCGCGGAGTACGGAGCATCATCGAAAATTTTCGCGGAGTACGGAGTCTTGACCTCTGATAATCCGCTTATCTCGCGGAGTGCGGAGTGAGATGGGAAATTTGGTGAAAATTTCGCGGAGTACGGAGTGACACGATCTAAATCTGGTTACTTCGCGGAGTTTCATGAAACTCCGTGAGCGAAATGATGTGGGTCACGTGACCTGATTTTTGCCGAAAATTATCACGTGACACGGCGGCCGAACGGGCCGAGGTCCGAGGCCATGAGAAAGGACAGGTGCACAACATACACTTATACTGCCTGACCACGGAGAGCCAGAGACCGGGTCCACGCCAGCAGCGAAAAAATCTTTTGAGGGCAAGATGGAATGGATAACTGACCGACCCTCTGCCCTTTGAACTCTTCTATGCATGATGCATGGATGTACCAGACAAGCTAGTCTGTATGTAGTATGTACTGTACATCTATCGCAATGCACTTTTTCGCCTTGAGGCTGTACACAGACGTTAAAGTACTGTTGCGATTGGGATGCTGACTTCCTCTTATATCCCCTTCAGCCCTCACACATTCTCTCATCTCTGTGCACAGCTCAATGTCGAGAGTTAAGGCTCGCAACCGAGAGAAAGATAAGAGAAGTGGTGGAAGACCGCATGGGGAAAGATTTCACAAGGGAAAAACACGTGGATTTCCTCGTGGAAAAAATCCACTCACGGAGTACGGAGCTTCGCGAAGTTAATCATACTCCGTGGCTCGGAGTACGGAGTAGGGCCAAAATCAGACTCACATTTTTCACGGAGTACGGAAGCGATGCCCGGACGCTCTGTGTATCTCGCGGAGTACGGAGAACTTTTACAAATGCAGATAAAAACTCCCGGAGTACGGAGTTCCTCAGTTATGAAATGAGAAAATTTGACGGAGTGAGGAGTTCGCCGATAACTCGCGGAGTTTCGCGGAGTAGCACTTGCGAACTCCGTACTCCGCGAGTTACTCCGTGGCCATCCTTAGAACGCGGTGCAGAACAGAAGAGATTCCTGGTGGGAAGAGGGAAGGGAGAGGATAAGAGAAGAGCTGAAAAGACTAAGAGATCAGCAAAAGGAAACAAGAGCAGTCAGCAGTGAGGGTTCAACAGAGCAGCAGCAGCTCTTCTCTGTCTCCTTGACCAGCCAGAGCGCGCATACCGGCTTCGAACTGCCCTGCATTATCTGCTTTGTGATGAGGAAGAAAAGGGGACAACAGTCGTTTCCAAAGTGCCGTTTCGCTGGAGGAAAGTGTTCAAGTCGTGGACGGTGGTCGAGATAAGGATGCACTGCGGAGTTACGCCGGAACTCCTCTCCGCCTTAGGCGTCTCCGCTGCATCTACGCCTTCATTTTTTCATAAAAATCTCCCTACGCCTGGACGCAGCGGAGACGACGCGGAGATTTTTGGCGGAGATTCAACTCCGCTGCTGTTTGAGCTCAGCAAAATCTCCCTACGCCTTGAAGGTTATTTACAGAAATTTCGAAAATCTCCCTACGCCTCATGTACGCCAATCTCCGCCGGAACTCCCCTCCTACGCCTGACGTTTACAAAATTTTCAAAAATTGAAATTCCATCCCTACAGAAACCTTCTCAGCTGCGCTCGTTACAAATAGTCAGTGTTTCCAGAATCCAAAAAGTACTTGTGAGGTCCACACGCTCGAAAATGTAATGTTTCCAGGTGATGTCAGACCCGCGACCGCCAGACGAGACTTTGGTTGAGACCCCAGACTTTTTCAAAGTGGTGAGACTCCATGAAACCAAGTGCATTGGCGATGAAACTCCGGAGTCTCACCAGGTCTCATGGGTCTCATTACGCACAAGGCGTAGGAGGGGAGTTCCGGCGGAGATGCAGCGTAGATGGTGTTCCTCAAAATGTACTCCGCGTCTACGCCTTCACCTACACTCTGACCAAAATCTCCCTACGCCGATCTCCGCTGACGTCTCCGCCGCCACGGCGGAGATTTGGCGGAGTTACGCTGACGGAGATTTCGGCACAGCGGAGTTTTGCGAAGTTCCGGCGGCGGAGATTTTCATTTTTTAAGGCGTAGGGAGAAAATCTACGCCAACAAGGCGTAGACACCGTGCATCCTTAGGTCGAGAGCTTGCGCGCTTCGCGCGCAGAGTTTTATTTCTGTTTGATTTTACATTTTATGGCTATGTCTGGTTTAAGCTGTGTCGGAGGTTCTCCGTCCCACCTCACTGCCATACTAATATGGCCTACATAATATAGTAGGTTTAGCCTTTAGGTATCTGAGGCTTATGAGTTTATGACTTTATGAGAAAGAGCATATGCTTCTATGGCAATCACTGCACGTAATGGTTGATTTCCATCAGGGGTTCAGATTATTGGGTGGGCTTCGTTACGGCCGTAAATATATCCGCTACATCGCTCGAACAAACTTTCTCACTTCTCAGTTTCGCCTCGAGTCTCCACCAACCTCAAAATTTCTGAGCAGTGGGCATATTAATTACTAGATTCCACGTTTACTATCCAAGTTTGAGCGCTGTTCAACTTGGGAGTAAGGTATATCGATGGAAGGGAACTCCCCCCCCCCCCTCCCCCCCAGCGGCATATATCCAAAGCTCGACAACTATCTTCACTTGTATAATTTGAAGCTTGATGGTGATAATGTCCTGGCAGGATATGCCAGGTGAGACGTTCCATTTCCATTCTCGAGCCATTTCTTCCGTTCTCTTTCGCACATAGCTCGCCACATGGCCTCACCACGTGCCATTCTCTCGTACGACTCCTTTTCACTCTCAACGCCTCTTTCCCACTTTTCTTTCGTTGCGCAACGTTTTGCTTCCTCCACAGTTTTCCTCTTCCCTTTTCTCTTCAAACCCCGCACCACTCACGCCTCATTTGTATTTAAGCCGCTCGTGCAGCTCGCTTAGACAGTAATTCCGACACTGCATTCTTCATCACCTTCCTCATCTTACACTTAGCATAGTAGCTACAGGGAAATACATTCAGATACCTGTGTTCGCACAGATAAGTATGGAAATTGATTCGGCCACACCCTGTTTTTGATTCGGCCACAGCCAATCATATGATCATAGACTTCTTCGGTCAAGCGCATCCACACAAGAAGCCAACAGGGTGTCAGGCAAGAAGAGATTAAGGGGGCGACCTGGCACAGCTTCCTTGGTTGAATGATGACTTTTAAGGCAGGCTCAGGCATCAAGACTAACGACTGACAAGTGATAATGCATTATAGAGAGTCATTAAGGAACATTAGGTGTGTGCGAGGGGCGATGAGTATTACGAGAGTTATGGCCGGCGTTGCCGCACCGTGAGCATGTCGCAGGACGACGGAGACGTCCTTCAGTTTCCACACGCTCAAATGCGGAAGGGATGCGCTGTGTTCCGGTTAAGGTATTGGTGCGTGACGGCGACGGGCCTCCTGGGCGGACGGGAGCTACAAGACGCTGTGTGATGGGTGTAGGTTCGATGTTGATGTCCAGCCACCACTGCTTGTTGACAGCAGCCATCGACAACGGAGTACCTGCCAGAAGAGACGGTGCAATGATATGGGCACAAGTAGTGCCCATAGAGGATGTTAAGGTGGTGGTGCAGGGGAGGAGACCCATTGTTCGATATCTGTTGTCCAAGACCATCTGCTCATAAGCAAGATTGTTGGAACTCTCCTCCAGACCCCAGACTGGGTCTCATAGCATTTATGTAGTATGAAGTGAAAAATGTTTTTTCTTTGTTAACAGTTTATCTAGCTCGGTGCTGTTTGAAAAACACACCACAGTATATGGCCCTTTTTGAGCAATTGATTAAAAAAAAACACTATGCACACACTTTTCTGAGATCGCACCGTGAACCTACTACACGGGCCCAATGGTGGTAGTCGCTGACTTCCATTTTCGCTAGCGCAAAAAGCCCTCTCCTGCGGAGAAGGCCTACAAGCTCAACGAACGCAACATGCTCAGTGAACAGAAATTCAAACTACTTCATTGCTTCTACATCCAAGTTCCAGAATGTCTTTAAAATACAAGGAAGAAGAAACAAGAAGATCGCGTCGAGTACGCCGTCGAGGAAGCCCAGCGGTCCCCAGAAAAACCCAACTTCTACTCTCTGGCAAAGAAATGGAACGTGAATCGCTTGCGCGTCTGGAACTCTGGAGACGGTACAATTGCGGCCGGAGTCGCTCCTCGCGCACACCTACAAACAAGAAGCTTTCTAAAAGCCAGGAGCAAGCTCTGAAAAACTGGATTTGCGCGCTTGATAGGTTGGAACTCTCAGCTCGCCCCCCTATAATTGAGGCGTCTGCAAATCAACTACTTCGTCATTCATGGAGCGACACGTCAGCTCCTCCTCCCGTCGTTGGTAAATACTGGGTCTGCAATTTCATCAAACGCAACGAAGAACGCTTCAGAATCACGCAAAAGTAGCGAGAGCTCAATCGCATGACTTATTGACTTTGGATAGGAGAACTGTTGGCTCCTTCTTCAAGAAATATCGCGCCATCATTGCAGAGCACGGAATATTAGCGGATGAAATTTGGAATATGGATGAAACGGGATTCAGGGTTGGCGTCGGAGGTCGCCAATGGATTGTGACAATGAACCCGACTCGAGACGCGCATTTGGCCAGCGACACGTGCCGGGATACGGCGACATGCGTTGAGGCTGTGAATGCTGCGGGACATCATATCTTGCCAAGGGTCATCCTCGGAGGAGTTCAACATTCTCCCGCTTGGGTCGAAAACGATTTACCGGACGATACTTTGCTCGCAGTCTCGCCCAATGGATATACGGACGATCTAATCGCCCTCAAATGGATTCGTCACTTTGCTCTCAGCACTGCAAGTCTGCAAAAATGACTCGAGGCTCCAAACGCCTTTTGGTCTTCGACGGTCACGGATCTCATTGCACACAGCAATTTTTTGAAGCACGTGAAGACAACAACATAATCCCCTTCAGCCTACCCCCACACTCCTCTCATCTTCTACAGCCTCTGGACGTCTCCATTTTTCAGCCGTACAAGCATTGGCATCGCGGGCAAGTGGACCAGGCAACCAGGACTGGCTGCACAAATTTTGATAAGATCGAATTTCTCTCCTCACTCAACTCCATCCGTGATCGCACCCTTCAACCCAACACGATCAAGACCGGATTTCGTCTCGCCGGGCTCTGGCCCATCAACGCTGCGGTTGTCCTTGCAAAATTCTCATCCTCACCCTTCAATGCCGCGCTGCCATCCATTTCTGCTCTGGATTCTCCTTCTGCCGATGAATCCGTCCTCCGTTTCTGCACTCAGCACGCCCCACACCATCTGCGTTCTTTCGCGCGTTGCCGAGGACATCAACTCTCGCCACGATTTCTCGCCTTCGATCGCTAGGTTTATCAAAGGATCATTAAGAAATGCGCAATCTGCTGAATTGGCATTCAAAGCACTTCAGAGTTCAGGCGCAGACCGCAGCACAACAGGAGAGAAGCAAGCGAAAACAGCGTGCTAGGAAGGTCCGCAGTCCGGTGGTGTTCTACAGGCTTCACAGGCGAGGGTCATTGCTGTGGAGAAGTTGGATTCAGAAGAAAAGGAGCAGGCACGAAGGGAATGGGAAGAAAAAAAAAGAGTGATGCGCAAGCGCATCAAAGACGACGGATGGGGTAAAGTTTTCGTTGAGCTGCGCAGAACCGTTAAAAAGCGACGTCTGACTGCTACTGACGATGTAGCTGGTGATCCTTTGGGTCTCGATGTTGACGACAGCATCGACAATGTGTTTGCACAGTCTTAGCAATGAAGTGGTTTGGAATTTGGATTTCTGTTCACTGAGCATGTTGTGTTCGTTGAGCTTGTAGGCCCTCTCAGTAGGGAGGGCTTTTTGCGCCAGCGAAAATGGAAGTCAGCGACTACCACCACTGGGATTTGGGCCCGTGTAGTTACTACTTATTAATTTTGTTATTCGTGATTTCATATGTAGTGGCATCAGTACTCAGACAGTCAAGTGTGGCAGAAACTTAGGCGTCCCTCAACAACTAGAAGGCCAGCTGTAGTACTGTTCGTACACTGTAGTCTGTACATTGCGGCAACTCAGTTTCCCACCCTAAACGTTGCTTTATTTTTAGCACCAGTCCTCAGTCTGTAACTCCGTAAGACGTCAAAAACGGCAGAATCCTTGCTGTTTCATTGAGTTTACTCCGTACTCCGTAGTTCGGTAGCACCTCATATCAATGATCATGAGGTTCAAAATCAAATATACGCCCAGCGGAATTAAGATTGGACGCGGAGGTATTTTGCGGAGATTTTACTCCCTCCGCGACCTCCGTGGAAAACTCCGCCGATTTTGTCGCTTGGAAAAAGCCTCCGTTTCCGCTGATGTTGTGATCGCGAAGGGGTTACTCCCTCCGCGCCTCCGCAAAAACCAGCCTGAAACCTTTAAGTCTTTCCGCGCTCCGCGGAGCTGACGTCTCACGTCATACTGAAAGAAGTTGCTCCGCGCTCCGCGACGTTTGGCGGCACGGAGGAAAAGCCCCTACGCGGGCGGCTTCGGAGGAGAAGCTTCGCCCAGCATTAAATCCGAGGTCACGGCGCACGGAGGTCTTTTTTCCCTCGTGAAAAAATTGTGCCATAGTTGCTGTATCTTGCTCTTGGCCATAAATCAGACAAATTTTTTGGAAAACAAAAGTATTGTGGAGGCCGCGACCTCCCCGAATTTCACAACGTTCAGACCAGATGCTCCGTGCCTCGCAAAATTTTCTAGTCTCGGGTGCTCACTGCTCCGCCCTCCGCGTTTGGCGAAGCACTATGCTGAAGACTCCCTCCGCGCTCCCCGATTCGCGGAGCCCTGTGCAAAAATTCTCCCTCCCCGTCGCGGAAGTCGCGGACTTGAGAGGACATTTAGCGGAGTCGCGGACGGAGATAAAAAATCCGCGCCTCCGCGCCTCTGCAGTCCAGTCTTAACCGAAATCCAAACTCAAGAAAAGTATGACAAGGTTGGAAATGCGAGTAAAAAGAATTGCTTCGATGCGAGCGTTATTACATCTTATGGCCCGCGCGCCCTTGAGAACAGCTGTGAGACAACCGCCCGCGCGGAGCAAGGCGGTTGACGGTGCAGTGTCTGGGTGATACTGATCTTGACGACGCGAGTAACGAACAGCTGAGCCGATACCACTAGCATACGAAATTACGAATAACAAAAGTAATAAGTAGTAATTGTAGCCTGGCTGAAGCCAGAGGTTCTCGAACACGTTAAGCTGATCAGTTCATTAATCATTTGCAATGCGAATTGCAGACGATGATTCCAAAGCATTGTTACCTAGTTGTCTATTACCTATTGGTTGTTACCTGTTACTTATCCATCACTGAACACTAAGGTTGAGCACGGAGTAAGCCCCGGAGTGGCTTTCCCGGAGCTCCGTGATTATCCGGGAACGCACTCCGGCGGAGCCCGGAGTGCGGAGTGTGTTTTTTAAGAATTTACTCCGGGGAATGCAGAACAGCCGGAGTACGGAGTGAGACTCTAAAATGTGTGCGGAGTACGGAGCCAAGTTATTCCCTCCGTCGATTTTCGGACGGAGTGCGGAGTAAGATTTTGAAATCACCTTCTACGTGAGCGGAGTACGGAGCTCGAAAATCTCATTTCAAAGTCTATTTTCCCGGATACTCCGCCGGAGCTCCGAAGCGCTCCGGCTACTTTCTCCTAATTTCCAGAAAATTCTTCTGTGATTTGTCAGGTTTTCCCGTGTTTCTTAATGGGCAAGTGGCCCTTGCATGCTCGACACCTTTACATAGTAGTATACGCACCACTATCACCTCCATGGATGACTCAAGCTTCATATATGATGACCATCCTGACCCAGCCGGAGCTGAGCGGAGCTCCCCCGAAACTCCGTACTCCGCTGGTGCGAAGCGCGGAGCCAGATCTTTGGCACTCGAGAAATTTTGCCGGAGTACGGAGTGCGATTTAAGAAAGCCTGAGATGTTTCCCGGAGCACGGAGGGAGATTTTCAAAAGCGGTAAAACTTACTCGGAGTGCGGAGTAGGAATTCTACCGGTAAATTTCCAGCGGAGCGCGTCGGAGTAGGGGTCCCGGAGTACGGAGCACTCCGGGGCGCTCCGTGCTCAACCTTACTGAACACTAACGCTTTGAGAACTATTGCTATTGATCCAATGAGGCATAGTTGACCTGCTGCCTGATATCCGATCTGTAGACGGTTGCGGGTCGAAACGTGTTAAGCGATGACTGATAACGGGAGGCCGGGCCCTAATACATCACATGGTGTTGAAATTTTGGCGCAATTCTATAGGGTGGCTGGGCCACAGGAGCGGTCTCATCTCAGTTCCACCGCCCGCCGTTTCCTGCGCTGTATGGACCTAAATAAGCACAAAGCCACAAAGAGACTGGCGTTATCCGTGGTGAATGGCAGGAAGCGACTTGCCTTCGCCCATGCGCACCGGCACTGGAAAGTTTAAGACTGGGAAAAGGTCATCTGGTCCGACGAGACCAGTGTGAGCCAGGCGGACAGCACTTGCCTTGTCTGGGTCCACCGTTTCCATCAAGAAAAACTCCATCCCTACTGCGTCCTGCCCACTTTCAGATCCCGCTTGCGTTTGGCGCTCTCCACTCTACCTTCGCCCAGACCGGCAGCGACAGGCCGACAGCAGTCGCCTTCTGAGGTCGGAAACAATCATGAGGTTGAATGGATGGTGTTGGAAGGAAACGCTCACTACACAGCAGATGAAGTTTTGACCACGAAAAGAAGCGGGGCTACAATACACAGGTCACATTGGATGGAGACCGACACTAGACAAGTGGTGGATTTTGGACAGCAAACATCTGAATCAAAGCGATCAGGAAGAGGATTTTGGAAAGAAGTCAAGAGAAACTGAGAGAAGGAGAGGCGTTGTAAAGGAAGCTTAGCTAGCACCTACGTTCTTCAATAAAGGCGTCCATCATGAGACCCTGGCGTGTAGATCGTCGGGCGAAGGGAGCTTTTCCCCGTTGCTGTACATGCGACGAATCCATCGCAAATATTCGTCCTGTTGTTCACAAAGGAGGAGTCTTCTTTTCAGCGAAGGCCTAAGGTAAATGGGGTATCCTCTTCTTTGCACCCAAACTAAAACTCACCTGAGCAAAAGCCTTACTGCTTATGACGTCGGCTCGGACCCACCGTGGAGTAGGGCCCATCTCCAGCGCCAAGCTGAGGCTGGAAGGCTTGCCGGGTTCGATGTTGTAGAAGGGTGATGATTCGGTCTTGACATCGACAATTTCGTGAATCCGGATTGGATACCTGGCTTCGCCTCGTTCATCTTCCTCGGCCTCCCATTGAACCCGGACGAAATTACCTATTTGGCAGGGTGAAAGGAATGAGAACATGGTTCAGCACAACCTCAGTTCCTCAACAAAGGTGAAGGGCCAAGACTCACCACAGAGATGCTGTAGCCAGCCAGGCAGACCGTGCATCTTGGAGATGTCGTCCCTTGTGAGCTGACACGACCTGAGCTCGTCCAGCGATGGTGCGTCGTCATCGAGTCGATTCCGTTTCGTGCCTTGCTCGTCATCCTTGATGGGCTCGTTCTTGTCTGACGGTTCATCTAATGTCTTGAGGTGCTGCCAGGTGTAGTGCTCGTCTGATTTTTCGCACTCAATCCGTCGAAAGACCTCGCGGCGCACGTTCGCCCGAGGCAACGCCGGAAGTTCAGCCCCTTCAAGGGCCACTCGGATGGCACCAAGAAGCAATATTCGGTTCATAGTCGAAGCGAACACATCGAAACCGGACTGCAGAAGAGGTGGGGCCACTGGCGGTGCTGGCCACTTCGCATGGATGATGAATTCGATGGCTGCCGCCAGGCGATGCAAGTCCTGGAATGCCGCGGTGTGCAAAGTCAACTTCTCGGGAACCGGGAATTCACACCATGCTGCACATGGGTGAGGTCCGAATACGAAGATCCGCCAGCGACTCTCGAGCTGGATACCGATTGAAGGGGCTCCAAGCGTCGAGCCCATATCGACCGCATGCTGGAGTTCCGCTTTGTGGGTGATGGCGAATCTGTATCTATTGGAACCAGCGAAGAGTATGTAGATCGATATGTTTGTAGCGAGGGACCGAGCAAAGCCGCTTTCGAACATTTTGGTTGTTTTGTCTCCTCGATATGGGACTTTGGTTGACGAGGGCATGCTGTAGAAGTTCGCGTCGCTGACGAAGAGGTTGGGAGCGAAGGAGTAGGAAGAGACCACGGAAGCGAGCAAGGCCATCGTATAGTTGGATTGTGGTTCCGACCCGATCATTGCTGAAAGATGGTAGTTCAGATGCTGAGGGTTGACAGCGAAGGTCAGCAGAGCGGATATTGTTGGTGGCACTATGTTGGCGCCTAGTTCGGGTAGCTGTTTCCCGGGTGCTTGTCAGCGTCCGGCTGGATTCTTGCCTTCGTAGCCGAGCTGTCCCCAGTGAACGACCGGCTCCGGCGACCAGTTGTCCTCGCGCATAGTGGCTATTTCGTTGATAAGAGCCTGGTGTTGAAGTAGCGCTCGGTCGAGATGTGGACCTTCTCCGCCGTGCAGCCTCTGCGCGGTATCAGCCCGCACAGCTTCGAGTACTTGCTGCCCAGTGGGTACAGTATTGGGTATACCCAATGTTTACCCATACTCGTGCCGACCTCTGACTATATACTATTGGATATTACACTATCTTTACTATAACCTACTATAGTATGTTAGTCAAAAATAGTAAGTTACTATAGTATACTTTAGTATTATAAATTATTATCGTATACTAGAACCAAATTAGGTCGAAAACACCCTTCCGGAGGCCAGAATAGTAACATTTTAGTGTCATATTAGTATACGATAGTATGTTTTGTAGCATGTTAAATTAAGTTGTGGAGCACACTCTCCTAAAACAGTAAGTTACTACTTACTATAGTATTCTACGGAAGCCCTTTCAAAGTGGCTAGTTTTGCAGATCAGACTAACATCATGATACTATACTATTGATCATACTATGGTATGTGATGCAGTATGCTATAGTAAGTTATGAAGTACACTTTTCTTCATATTCTGGCAGAATAGTATACTATAGTACCAAATTAAGTATACTATAGTATAATAGATGTACAGACTCCAGTTTGTGCCAAATAGTATACTATAGTATCCTAACCAAAATCAAATAGTAACACTATATACTATTTGAAAATTTCGGCGTCGAGGCACATACTATCGTAGTATGTTACTATAGTATCTTACTATAGTACAATAGTATATAGCATATCGAAACACTGCTATCGAGGGACAAAAACGACTGAAATGTTCGACAGCGACTGGGCGCGCTCTCTTACCACCCACATGGGGAGGCGGCTGTCACTGAGTTCATTTTAGAAGATTCGTGCCGTGGGCGGTATGTGGGGCAAATGATGAGTCAGGCCCGCTTTACTTGGCTTTTCAGGGAACAAATTACAGATCGTACAAAATTCAAGATCAACAAAAGATGCCTCATGTAATAAAAATACTGACGGATTCGGAGCAGATACCCCTTTCGGCTGCTTTTGACATTCTCTCGCAGCCTCAATCCTCATGACAGAAAAATTGAGGGAATTCCAGAAGTTCAGGGTGGCCGAGGTCAAAGGCGATCATGACGTTCAATTTGTACGTGAAGGGTTAAAAAGTGTTGAAGGATTGGATGCTGGGTCCCAGAAGGTCAGTAAAGCAAGGAAATCAGGTCCTGATCATCCTATAGCTCTGTCCGCACATTTTTCAAGTAAGCAGATTTCAAGCAACGCCAAGTATGTTCAATAATTCGTGTTTTCGCAATTCATTCCTTATCGCAAGCCCCAGCCGCTCTCGAATGCATTTGAGCTCGACCGCGGCAGCGCTCCTGATATTCTTGCCAAACAGCTCCGGGGCTGAGTTCGACTTCCTCCTGCGGCTCTTCGTCGACCACATCGGCGAAGCTGGTGGGGCCGACGTGTGGATAGAGGTCTTGGCTAGCTTGCCAATCGAGGTACAGCACGCTGTCGTGAGCGCGGAAACATCGGCGGTTCGCGGACGGCCGGACAGTGAAGACGTTCTTCGGGCGCTGGAGGTGGTCGAAGGCAAGTTGGGTTCTTTTGTGACCGGCGGCGCCGGCGCTGCGCTCGGGGCTGCCGGGGACGGAGAAGATGACGACTTCGAGGTGGTAACGGTGAGTATCCCTGATTCTTCGCGCGCGTAGCTGCTGTATCCTGATGGGTTTCCTTTGCCCCTGTTCTTCCCAGTCACGTCGGAGAGGCGAAGCCCCCCAAATATCGGAAAATGGCAGAGATGTGATCGACGAAGGAGTGAGTACCCAGAGTGTACCTTGTTACCTGTGGCTCTTTCTGTGCTTACATAGACGCGCTTTTACGTACCCGTTTTACGCAGGCGCGGCTCACAAACAGTGCGGGACCAGAGCTTCACAACAACATTCCTGAAAACGATGACGGCGAACAGGAGGGGGATAACGTGAGTACGCCGGACTTGAACCGCTACCTATATATAGCGAATAAGGTACTCAGCCCTACGCGCCTTGGGGATTATATCGTTCTCAGGCACAGCGCACTGGCAGCTCGGTACCTGGAGCGCGCGGCGACACCCCTGAGCACGTCGAAAAGGATGGAGAGGAGGAACGAGGGGCGTTGAGTGTGTGAGACAACCCTACGCTAACCTACGGCCGCGATACTCTCGTGCTAACGCGTCAATGGGTTTTGTTCCATCACAGGATCAGGGTGGTGGGGCCACTGTGGACACACAAGGGGCAGACATCGCGGCCGCGAGGCGGGTACGTAACCGCTGCTTCGACTTGATGCCTACATGTAACCTGAACTGACAATCATGCCACCCTTTTGATCGCTTCATCGTCTCTATAGTCTTCCTCGGCGGCTTCAAACCTATCCATATGGGATATGGATCGGCCGCGGTTGGAGGGTGGAGAGGAGGCAGACGCGTCCGGTGACGTCGGCCGTGCTCCAGAAGGCCGAGACGACACCCCTGCCCTCCACTTCGACAGCGACGTCGATTAAGTGCTGCCATCAAATCTTCGTCGAGTTTGAGTTGCTTATTGTTCCGTCCTCCGCCGCCTGAGCCCGAGGCCTCGTATTTCGGTTCTAGATGAGCGTCCGACTTTTCTTCTTCGGCAGCTGACAGCGCCGCTTGGGCTTATGCACGGCAGTCCCTGGAGGCGATGGCGTCTCTAGCGTCGGAGAAGTTGGTACCCATTCTGTCCCAGACCTCGCTGCAGCGGCTCCTCACCACAGACGGAAGTCACGGGTTGCGTCCGACAACGGGCGGCGCTCCTCGCGCTGTCCGGTAACAGTTGTCTCTCACGTGACAATTGACATCTCGCGCCGCAGAAAAAGCAGAAGACAACTCTGTTGCCTTCTGATCCTATTTCATCTCTCCTAATTTCCACACCTTCGCTGAGAGATTTTTTGAGTGTGCATCAAATTAAGGAGCGAATACCGGAGCTTCACCGGTCAGAGCGCGAAGGGTCGTGTGTTTCAAAATTGAGGGCGAGATGTCCTGCTGATATGCGCTTACGTTCGCCTTCCAGGCCTCCTTGGCAGTTGGTACAAGCGCGAATGAACGTTGAGATAGCGTTGTCTCGAGCCGATTGCTGGTTGAGATCGGCGACGTGACTCTCGAGCTCTGTTCTTGGATTCCATTGTATATCGAGTCCAGCCTGATTGGCTATCCTCTTTTCTCCTACAACCGGATGGTGTAGCTGCTGAGAGAGGAAAGATGAGCTCAATGAGACGCCGACGTTGTAATGCAAGAAAAGAAACTATGCTCGACATAGTGCTGCTTGCTAGATCTTGGTTCATTGCCCATTTTTTTTTTTTTTTTTTTTTTTTTTTTTTTTTGGTTTGAGTAAGGAGGCAGGAATGATTTACTTGCACCTTGCGATGCTGCTTGCTCTATCACGCATCTCGAGCACGCTGCATGCTTCATCAAACAATGGGGCAGGGTTGAGAGGCCTCTCTCCCAGAATATCTATACAATTGTCGGGTCTTCAGGCATGCTGACGCTGTACTTTCCCCTTGGCGGATACGCGACCATTGAGCCTCTACCTAAGGAAGTTGCCATTTGGCACTTCTTGTTGTCATTCCATTGCGTTGCGCATGGGCAGAACAACGGCGGGTATGCGGCCACCGAGCATCTGCTTAAACAAGATGCTACTTGGCTCTTCTTGTTGCATTTTAAGCAGGTTTTAAATCTTCGACGTGGCCGGTGGACATCTGGTCACTCGGGAAAACTACGAAACTACCATGCGATGCTCCGGTTGCCTTGAATGTGGTACCGTTCGAAAGGCCTTGACCTACTCTATCCAGTGATACGTCGGCTGCTATACTACGATACCAGCTCATGGCCCGTGCTCGGCGCTGGAATCAGAAAGCTCGATTTCTCGGCGATAGGACGTCGCCACGTGGAGATCGGGTCTGTCCCATCCTCAGCATCCAATTCTCTACCGGAAACCGTCGAGACTATCGGATCGGGCGACATTCACTTTTTCGGCCGAGAGATGGCCCGTGCGCCGGAACCGCGGTTTGTTTGTTATCCCGGTGCAGAAATAACGGTCGGTTTCAGATCACCAACGGTCGAGCAGTGCGAGTTTGAAGTGAGCCCTGGCTTGAGCCGAGATGGTCAACATGAAATAATTTTGTAGATTTTATCTGTCGGTCGCACCGCCTTCACCATCCCCTCGCCGTTCTTCCCTCGAAATTTCAGTCCAGGTCGATAAGTCCGATTGGGAGAAAAGACCGGGTTTGTGTTGTGGTAGCTCGGATTTCCGTCCGGAAACGGCAGGTTCGAGTGTGTCTGATGTACACTTTCTGTGTACCTGGTGGTCTGATATGTTGTTCAGAATTCTCCGTTCTATCGATAGAGCCTCTTTGCGGCTATGGTCAGCTATTGGTAACACGGTGCAATCGGCTTTTAACCTTATTTCAACATCTAACAAACAAAAGAATTGGGTACATGCCTTGCTGCATTCCTCGGCGACAACGTGTCTGATCGGGCTCAACTTTTCTGCAACAGATAGATCTACGCCTGTAGATTCAGACTATGTGCTTTGCTCATCCACGTTTGTATATCGGTCGTGTCCGAATCGGAGCTGCAGTCTCCCCCGCCAATCGACCACTACCGATCTTCCAGAGGCCATATCTCCTCGATGGCTGGTCCGATTGCCTTCAATATGGTACCGTTCGAAAGGTCTTGACCTACTCCATCCAGTGATACATCGGTTGCTATACTACAATATCAGCTCATGGCACGTGCTCGGGGCTGGCATCAGAAAGCTCGATTTCTCGGCGATAGGACGTCGCCACGTGGAGATCGGGTCTGTCCCATACTCAGCATCCAATTCTCTACCGGAAACCGTCGAGACCTATCGGATCGGGCGAATTCACTTTTTCGGCCGAGAGATGGCCCGTGCGCCGGAACCGCGGTTTGTTTGTTATCCCGGTGCAGAAATAACGGTCGGTTTCAGATCACCAACGGTCGAGCAGTGCGAGTTTGAAGTGAGCCCTGGCTTGAGCCGAGATGGTCAACATGAAATAATTTTGTAGATTTTATCTGTCGGTCGCACCGCCTTCACCATCCCCTCGCCGTTCTTCCCTCGAAATTTCAGTCCAGGTCGATAAGTCCGATTGGGAGAAAAGACCGGGTTTGTGTTGTGGTAGCTCGGATTTCCGTCCGGAAACGGCAGGTTCGAGTGTGTCTGATGTACACTTTCTGTGTACCTGGTGGTCTGATATGTTGTTCAGAATTCTCCGTTCTATCGATAGAGCCTCTTTGCGGCTATGGTCAGCTATTGGTAACACGGTGCAATCGGCTTTTAACCTTATTTCAACATCTAACAAACAAAAGAATTGGGTACATGCCTTGCTGCATTCCTCGGCGACAACGTGTCTGATCGGGCTCAACTTTTCTGCAACAGATAGATCTACGCCTGTAGATTCAGACTATGTGCTTTGCTCATCCACGTTTGTATATCGGTCGTGTCCGAATCGGAGCTGCAGTCTCCCCCGCCAATCGACCACTACCGATCTTCCAGAGGCCATATCTCCTCGATGGCTGGTCCGATTGCCTTCAATATGGTACCGTTCGAAAGGTCTTGACCTACTCCATCCAGTGATACATCGGTTGCTATACTACAATATCAGCTCATGGCACGTGCTCGGGGCTGGCATCAGAAAGCTCGATTTCTCGGCGATAGGACGTCGCCACGTGGAGATCGGGTCTGTCCCATACTCAGCATCCAATTCTCTACCGGAAACCGTCGAGACCTATCGGATCGGGCGACATTCACTTTTTCGGCCGAGAGATGGCCCGTGCGCCGGAACCGCGGTTTGTTTGTTATCCCGGTGCAGAAATAACGGTCGGTTTCAGATCACCAACGGTCGAGCAGTGCGAGTTTGAAGTGAGCCCTGGCTTGAGCCGAGATGGTCAACATGAAATAATTTTGTAGATTTTATCTGTCGGTCGCACCGCCTTCACCATCCCTCGCCGTTCTTCCCTCGAAATTTCAGTCCAGGTCGATAAGTCCGATTGGGAGAAAAGACCGGGTTTGTGTTGTGGTAGCTCGGATTTCCGTCCGGAAACGGCAGGTTCGAGTGTGTCTGATGTACACTTTCTGTGTACCTGGTGGTCTGATATGTTGTTCAGAATTCTCCGTTCTATCGATAGAGCCTCTTTGCGGCTATGGTCAGCTATTGGTAACACGGTGCAATCGGCTTTTAACCTTATTTCAACATCTAACAAACAAAAGAATTGGGTACATGCCTTGCTGCATTCCTCGGCGACAACGTGTCTGATCGGGCTCAACTTTTCTGCAACAGATAGATCTACGCCTGTAGATTCAGACTATGTGCTTTGCTCATCCACGTTTGTATATCGGTCGTGTCCGAATCGGAGCTGCAGTCTCCCCCGCCAATCGACCACTACCGATCTTCCAGAGGCCATATCTCCTCGATGGCTGGTCCGATTGCCTTCAATATGGTACCGTTCGAAAGGTCTTGACCTACTCCATCCAGTGATACATCGGTTGCTATACTACAATATCAGCTCATGGCACGTGCTCGGGGCTGGCATCAGAAAGCTCGATTTCTCGGCGATAGGACGTCGCCACGTGGAGATCGGGTCTGTCCCATACTCAGCATCCAATTCTCTACCGGAAACCGTCGAGACCTATCGGATCGGGCGAATTCACTTTTTCGGCCGAGAGATGGCCCGTGCGCCGGAACCGCGGTTTGTTTGTTATCCCGGTGCAGAAATAACGGTCGGTTTCAGATCACCAACGGTCGAGCAGTGCGAGTTTGAAGTGAGCCCTGGCTTGAGCCGAGATGGTCAACATGAAATAATTTTGTAGATTTTATCTGTCGGTCGCACCGCCTTCACCATCCCTCGCCGTTCTTCCCTCGAAATTTCAGTCCAGGTCGATAAGTCCGATTGGGAGAAAAGACCGGGTTTGTGTTGTGGTAGCTCGGATTTCCGTCCGGAAACGGCAGGTTCGAGTGTGTCTGATGTACACTTTCTGTGTACCTGGTGGTCTGATATGTTGTTCAGAATTCTCCGTTCTATCGATAGAGCCTCTTTGCGGCTATGGTCAGCTATTGGTAACACGGTGCAATCGGCTTTTAACCTTATTTCAACATCTAACAAACAAAAGAATTGGGTACATGCCTTGCTGCATTCCTCGGCGACAACGTGTCTGATCGGGCTCAACTTTTCTGCAACAGATAGATCTACGCCTGTAGATTCAGACTATGTGCTTTGCTCATCCACGTTTGTATATCGGTCGTGTCCGAATCGGAGCTGCAGTCTCCCCCGCCAATCGACCACTACCGATCTTCCAGAGGCCATATCTCCTCGATGGCTGGTCCGATTGCCTTCAATATGGTACCGTTCGAAAGGTCTTGACCTACTCCATCCAGTGATACATCGGTTGCTATACTACAATATCAGCTCATGGCACGTGCTCGGGGCTGGCATCAGAAAGCTCGATTTCTCGGCGATAGGACGTCGCCACGTGGAGATCGGGTCTGTCCCATACTCAGCATCCAATTCTCTACCGGAAACCGTCGAGACCTATCGGATCGGGCGACATTCACTTTTTCGGCCGAGAGATGGCCCGTGCGCCGGAACCGCGGTTTGTTTGTTATCCCGTGCAGAAATAACGGTCGGTTTCAGATCACCAACGGTCGAGCAGTGCGAGTTTGAAGTGAGCCCTGGCTTGAGCCGAGATGGTCAACATGAAATAATTTTGTAGATTTTATCTGTCGGTCGCACCGCCTTCACCATCCCCTCGCCGTTCTTCCCTCGAAATTTCAGTCCAGGTCGATAAGTCCGATTGGGAGAAAAGACCGGGTTTGTGTTGTGGTAGCTCGGATTTCCGTCCGGAAACGGCAGGTTCGAGTGTGTCTGATGTACACTTTCTGTGTACCTGGTGGTCTGATATGTTGTTCAGAATTCTCCGTTCTATCGATAGAGCCTCTTTGCGGCTATGGTCAGCTATTGGTAACACGGTGCAATCGGCTTTTAACCTTATTTCAACATCTAACAAACAAAAGAATTGGGTACATGCCTTGCTGCATTCCTCGGCGACAACGTGTCTGATCGGGCTCAACTTTTCTGCAACAGATAGATCTACGCCTGTAGATTCAGACTATGTGCTTTGCTCATCCACGTTTGTATATCGGTCGTGTCCGAATCGGAGCTGCAGTCTCCCCCGCCAATCGACCACTACCGATCTTCCAGAGGCCATATCTCCTCGATGGCTGGTCCGATTGCCTTCAATATGGTACCGTTCGAAAGGTCTTGACCTACTCCATCCAGTGATACATCGGTTGCTATACTACGATACCAGCTCATGGCCGTGCTCGGGGCTGGCATCAGAAAGCTCGATTTCTCGGCGATAGGACGTCGCCACGTGGAGATCGGGTCTGTCCCATACTCAGCATCCAATTCTCTACCGGAAACCGTCGAGACCTATCGGATCGGGCGACATTCACTTTTTCGGCCGAGAGATGGCCCGTGCGCCGGAACCGCGGTTTGTTTGTTATCCCGTGCAGAAATAACGGTCGGTTTCAGATCACCAACGGTCGAGCAGTGCGAGTTTGAAGTGAGCCCTGGCTTGAGCCGAGATGGTCAACATGAAATAATTTTGTAGATTTTATCTGTCGGTCGCACCGCCTTCACCATCCCTCGCCGTTCTTCCCTCGAAATTTCAGTCCAGGTCGATAAGTCCGATTGGGAGAAAAGACCGGTTTGTGTTGTGGTAGCTCGGATTTCCGTCCGGAAACGGCAGGTTCGAGTGTGTCTGATGTACACTTTCTGTGTACTGGTGGTCTGATATGTTGTTCAGAATTCTCCGTTCTATCGATAGAGCCTCTTTGCGGCTATGGTCAGCTATTGGTAACACGGTGCAATCGGCTTTTAACCTTATTCAACATCTAACAAACAAAAGAATTGGGTACATGCCTTGCTGCATTCCTCGGCGACAACGTGTCTGATCGGGCTCAACTTTTCTGCAACAGATAGATCTACGCCTGTAGATTCAGACTATGTGCTTTGCTCATCCACGTTTGTATATCGGTCGTGTCCGAATCGGAGCTGCAGTCTCCCCCGCCAATCGACCACTACCGATCTTCCAGAGGCCATATCTCCTCGATGGCTGGTCCGATTGCCTTCAATATGGTACCGTTCGAAAGGTCTTGACCTACTCCATCCAGTGATACATCGGTTGCTATACTACGATACCAGCTCATGGCCGTGCTCGGGGCTGGCATCAGAAAGCTCGATTTCTCGGCGATAGGACGTCGCCACGTGGAGATCGGGTCTGTCCCATACTCAGCATCCAATTCTCTACCGGAAACCGTCGAGACCTATCGGATCGGGCGACATTCACTTTTTCGGCCGAGAGATGGCCCGTGCGCCGGAACCGCGGTTTGTTTGTTATCCCGTGCAGAAATAACGGTCGGTTTCAGATCACCAACGGTCGAGCAGTGCGAGTTTGAAGTGAGCCCTGGCTTGAGCCGAGATGGTCAACATGAAATAATTTTGTAGATTTTATCTGTCGGTCGCACCGCCTTCACCATCCCCTCGCCGTTCTTCCCTCGAAATTTCAGTCCAGGTCGATAAGTCCGATTGGGAGAAAAGACCGGGTTTGTGTTGTGGTAGCTCGGATTTCCGTCCGGAAACGGCAGGTTCGAGTGTGTCTGATGTACACTTTCTGTGTACTGGTGGTCTGATATGTTGTTCAGAATTCTCCGTTCTATCGATAGAGCCTCTTTGCGGCTATGGTCAGCTATTGGTAACACGGTGCAATCGGCTTTTAACCTTATTTCAACATCTAACAAACAAAAGAATTGGGTACATGCCTTGCTGCATTCCTCGGCGACAACGTGTCTGATCGGGCTCAACTTTTCTGCAACAGATAGATCTACGCCTGTAGATTCAGACTATGTGCTTTGCTCATCCACGTTTGTATATCGGTCGTGTCCGAATCGGAGCTGCAGTCTCCCCCGCCAATCGACCACTACCGATCTTCCAGAGGCCATATCTCCTCGATGGCTGGTCCGATTGCCTTCAATATGGTACCGTTCGAAAGGTCTTGACCTACTCCATCCAGTGATACATCGGTTGCTATACTACGATACCAGCTCATGGCCGTGCTCGGGGCTGGCATCAGAAAGCTCGATTTCTCGGCGATAGGACGTCGCCACGTGGAGATCGGGTCTGTCCCATACTCAGCATCCAATTCTCTACCGGAAACCGTCGAGACCTATCGGATCGGGCGACATTCACTTTTTCGGCCGAGAGATGGCCCGTGCGCCGGAACCGCGGTTTGTTTGTTATCCCGGTGCAGAAATAACGGTCGGTTTCAGATCACCAACGGTCGAGCAGTGCGAGTTTGAAGTGAGCCCTGGCTTGAGCCGAGATGGTCAACATGAAATAATTTTGTAGATTTTATCTGTCGGTCGCACCGCCTTCACCATCCCTCGCCGTTCTTCCCTCGAAATTTCAGTCCAGGTCGATAAGTCCGATTGGGAGAAAAGACCGGGTTTGTGTTGTGGTAGCTCGGATTTCCGTCCGGAAACGGCAGGTTCGAGTGTGTCTGATGTACACTTTCTGTGTACTGGTGGTCTGATATGTTGTTCAGAATTCTCCGTTCTATCGATAGAGCCTCTTTGCGGCTATGGTCAGCTATTGGTAACACGGTGCAATCGGCTTTTAACCTTATTTCAACATCTAACAAACAAAAGAATTGGGTACATGCCTTGCTGCATTCCTCGGCGACAACGTGTCTGATCGGGCTCAACTTTTCTGCAACAGATAGATCTACGCCTGTAGATTCAGACTATGTGCTTTGCTCATCCACGTTTGTATATCGGTCGTGTCCGAATCGGAGCTGCAGTCTCCCCCGCCAATCGACCACTACCGATCTTCCAGAGGCCATATCTCCTCGATGGCTGGTCCGATTGCCTTCAATATGGTACCGTTCGAAAGGTCTTGACCTACTCCATCCAGTGATACATCGGTTGCTATACTACGATACCAGCTCATGGCACGTGCTCGGGGCTGGCATCAGAAAGCTCGATTTCTCGGCGATAGGACGTCGCCACGTGGAGATCGGGTCTGTCCCATACTCAGCATCCAATTCTCTACCGGAAACCGTCGAGACCTATCGGATCGGGCGACATTCACTTTTTCGGCCGAGAGATGGCCCGTGCGCCGGAACCGCGGTTTGTTTGTTATCCCGGTGCAGAAATAACGGTCGGTTTCAGATCACCAACGGTCGAGCAGTGCGAGTTTGAAGTGAGCCCTGGCTTGAGCCGAGATGGTCAACATGAAATAATTTTGTAGATTTTATCTGTCGGTCGCACCGCCTTCACCATCCCTCGCCGTTCTTCCCTCGAAATTTCAGTCCAGGTCGATAAGTCCGATTGGGAGAAAAGACCGGGTTTGTGTTGTGGTAGCTCGGATTTCCGTCCGGAAACGGCAGGTTCGAGTGTGTCTGATGTACACTTTCTGTGTACCTGGTGGTCTGATATGTTGTTCAGAATTCTCCGTTCTATCGATAGAGCCTCTTTGCGGCTATGGTCAGCTATTGGTAACACGGTGCAATCGGCTTTTAACCTTATTTCAACATCTAACAAACAAAAGAATTGGGTACATGCCTTGCTGCATTCCTCGGCGACAACGTGTCTGATCGGGCTCAACTTTTCTGCAACAGATAGATCTACGCCTGTAGATTCAGACTATGTGCTTTGCTCATCCACGTTTGTATATCGGTCGTGTCCGAATCGGAGCTGCAGTCTCCCCCGCCAATCGACCACTACCGATCTTCCAGAGGCCATATCTCCTCGATGGCTGGTCCGATTGCCTTCAATATGGTACCGTTCGAAAGGTCTTGACCTACTCCATCCAGTGATACATCGGTTGCTATACTACGATACCAGCTCATGGCACGTGCTCGGGGCTGGCATCAGAAAGCTCGATTTCTCGGCGATAGGACGTCGCCACGTGGAGATCGGGTCTGTCCCATACTCAGCATCCAATTCTCTACCGGAAACCGTCGAGACCTATCGGATCGGGCGACATTCACTTTTTCGGCCGAGAGATGGCCCGTGCGCCGGAACCGCGGTTTGTTTGTTATCCCGGTGCAGAAATAACGGTCGGTTTCAGATCACCAACGGTCGAGCAGTGCGAGTTTGAAGTGAGCCCTGGCTTGAGCCGAGATGGTCAACATGAAATAATTTTGTAGATTTTATCTGTCGGTCGCACCGCCTTCACCATCCCCTCGCCGTTCTTCCCTCGAAATTTCAGTCCAGGTCGATAAGTCCGATTGGGAGAAAAGACCGGGTTTGTGTTGTGGTAGCTCGGATTTCCGTCCGGAAACGGCAGGTTCGAGTGTGTCTGATGTACACTTTCTGTGTACCTGGTGGTCTGATATGTTGTTCAGAATTCTCCGTTCTATCGATAGAGCCTCTTTGCGGCTATGGTCAGCTATTGGTAACACGGTGCAATCGGCTTTTAACCTTATTTCAACATCTAACAAACAAAAGAATTGGGTACATGCCTTGCTGCATTCCTCGGCGACAACGTGTCTGATCGGGCTCAACTTTTCTGCAACAGATAGATCTACGCCTGTAGATTCAGACTATGTGCTTTGCTCATCCACGTTTGTATATCGGTCGTGTCCGAATCGGAGCTGCAGTCTCCCCCGCCAATCGACCACTACCGATCTTCCAGAGGCCATATCTCCTCGATGGCTGGTCCGATTGCCTTCAATATGGTACCGTTCGAAAGGTCTTGACCTACTCCATCCAGTGATACATCGGTTGCTATACTACAATATCAGCTCATGGCACGTGCTCGGGGCTGGCATCAGAAAGCTCGATTTCTCGGCGATAGGACGTCGCCACGTGGAGATCGGGTCTGTCCCATACTCAGCATCCAATTCTCTACCGGAAACCGTCGAGACCTATCGGATCGGGCGACATTCACTTTTTCGGCCGAGAGATGGCCCGTGCGCCGGAACCGCGGTTTGTTTGTTATCCCGGTGCAGAAATAACGGTCGGTTTCAGATCACCAACGGTCGAGCAGTGCGAGTTTGAAGTGAGCCCTGGCTTGAGCCGAGATGGTCAACATGAAATAATTTTGTAGATTTTATCTGTCGGTCGCACCGCCTTCACCATCCCCTCGCCGTTCTTCCCTCGAAATTTCAGTCCAGGTCGATAAGTCCGATTGGGAGAAAAGACCGGTTTGTGTTGTGGTAGCTCGGATTTCCGTCCGGAAACGGCAGGTTCGAGTGTGTCTGATGTACACTTTCTGTGTACCTGGTGGTCTGATATGTTGTTCAGAATTCTCCGTTCTATCGATAGAGCCTCTTTGCGGCTATGGTCAGCTATTGGTAACACGGTGCAATCGGCTTTTAACCTTATTTCAACATCTAACAAACAAAAGAATTGGGTACATGCCTTGCTGCATTCCTCGGCGACAACGTGTCTGATCGGGCTCAACTTTTCTGCAACAGATAGATCTACGCCTGTAGATTCAGACTATGTGCTTTGCTCATCCACGTTTGTATATCGGTCGTGTCCGAATCGGAGCTGCAGTCTCCCCGCCAATCGACCACTACCGATCTTCCAGAGGCCATATCTCCTCGATGGCTGGTCCGATTGCCTTCAATATGGTACCGTTCGAAAGGTCTTGACCTACTCCATCCAGTGATACATCGGTTGCTATACTACAATACCAGCTCATGGCACGTGCTCGGGGCTGGCATCAGAAAGCTCGATTTCTCGGCGATAGGACGTCGCCACGTGGAGATCGGGTCTGTCCCATACTCAGCATCCAATTCTCTACCGGAAACCGTCGAGACCTATCGGATCGGGCGACATTCACTTTTTCGGCCGAGAGATGGCCCGTGCGCCGGAACCGCGGTTTGTTTGTTATCCCGGTGCAGAAATAACGGTCGGTTTCAGATCACCAACGGTCGAGCAGTGCGAGTTTGAAGTGAGCCCTGGCTTGAGCCGAGATGGTCAACATGAAATAATTTTGTAGATTTTATCTGTCGGTCGCACCGCCTTCACCATCCCCTCGCCGTTCTTCCCTCGAAATTTCAGTCCAGGTCGATAAGTCCGATTGGGAGAAAAGACCGGGTTTGTGTTGTGGTAGCTCGGATTTCGTCCGGAAACGGCAGGTTCGAGTGTGTCTGATGTACACTTTCTGTGTACCTGGTGGTCTGATATGTTGTTCAGAATTCTCCGTTCTATCGATAGAGCCTCTTTGCGGCTATGGTCAGCTATTGGTAACACGGTGCAATCGGCTTTTAACCTTATTTCAACATCTAACAAACAAAAGAATTGGGTACATGCCTTGCTGCATTCCTCGGCGACAACGTGTCTGATCGGGCTCAACTTTTCTGCAACAGATAGATCTACGCCTGTAGATTCAGACTATGTGCTTTGCTCATCCACGTTTGTATATCGGTCGTGTCCGAATCGGAGCTGCAGTCTCCCCCGCCAATCGACCACTACCGATCTTCCAGAGGCCATATCTCCTCGATGGCTGGTCCGATTGCCTTCAATATGGTACCGTTCGAAAGGTCTTGACCTACTCATCCAGTGATACATCGGTTGCTATACTACGATACCAGCTCATGGCACGTGCTCGGGGCTGGCATCAGAAAGCTCGATTTCTCGGCGATAGGACGTCGCCACGTGGAGATCGGGTCTGTCCCATACTCAGCATCCAATTCTCTACCGGAAACCGTCGAGACCTATCGGATCGGGCGACATTCACTTTTTCGGCCGAGAGATGGCCCGTGCGCCGGAACCGCGGTTTGTTTGTTATCCCGTGCAGAAATAACGGTCGGTTTCAGATCACCAACGGTCGAGCAGTGCGAGTTTGAAGTGAGCCCTGGCTTGAGCCGAGATGGTCAACATGAAATAATTTTGTAGATTTTATCTGTCGGTCGCACCGCCTTCACCATCCCTCGCCGTTCTTCCCTCGAAATTTCAGTCCAGGTCGATCAAGTCCGATTGGGAGAAAAGACCGGTTTGTGTTGTGGTAGCTCGGATTTCGTCCGGAAACGGCAGGTTCGAGTGTGTCTGATGAACACTTTCTGTGTACTGGTGGTCTGATATGTTGTTCAGAATTCTCCGCTCTATCGATAGAGCCTCTTTGCGGCTATGGTCAGCTATTGGTAACACGGTGCAATCGGCTTTTAACCTTAATTCAACATCTAACAAACAAAAGAATTGGGTACATGCCTTGCTGCATTCCTCGGCGACAACGTGTCTGATCGGGCTCAACTTTTCTGCAACAGATAGATCTACGCCTGTAGATTCAGACTATGTGCTTTGCTCATCCACGTTTGTATATCGGTCGTGTCCGAATCGGAGCTGCAGTCTCCCCCGCCAATCGACCACTACCGATCTTCCAGAGGCCATATCTCCTCGATGGCTGGTCCGATTGCCTTCAATATGGTACCGTTCGAAAGGTCTTGACCTACTCTATCCAGTGATACATCGGTTGCTATACTACGATACCAGCTCATGGCACGTGCTCGGGGCTGGAATCAGAAAGCTCGATTTCTCGGCGATAGGACGTCGCCACGTGGAGATCGGGTCTGTCCCATACTCAGCATCCAATTCTCTACCGGAAACCGTCGAGACCTATCGGATCGGGCGACATTCACTTTTTCGGCCGAGAGATGGCCCGTGCGCCGGAACCGCGGTTTGTTTGTTATCCCGATGCAGAAATAACGGTCGGTTTCAGATCACCAACGGTCGAGCAGTGCGAGTTTGAAGTGAGCCCTGGCTTGAGCCGAGATGGTCAACATGAAATAATTTTGTAGATTTTATCTGTCGGTCGCACCGCCTTCACCATCCCTCGCCGTTCTTCCCTCGAAATTTCAGTCCAGGTCGATCAGTCCGATTGGGAGAAAAGACCGGGTTTGTGTTGTGGTAGCTCGGATTTCGTCCGGAAACGGCAGGTTCGAGTGTGTCTGATGTACACTTTCTGTGTACTGGTGGTCTGATATGTTGTTCAGAATTCTCCGCTCTATCGATAGAGCCTCTTTGCGGCTATGGTCAGCTATTGGTAACACGGTGCAATCGGCTTTTAACCTTATTCAACATCTAACAAACAAAAGAATTGGGTACATGCCTTGCTGCATTCCTCGGCGACAACGTGTCTGATCGGGCTCAACTTTTCTGCAACAGATAGATCTACGCCTGTAGATTCAGACTATGTGCTTTGCTCATCCACGTTTGTATATCGGTCGTGTCCGAATCGGAGCTGCAGTCTCCCCCGCCAATCGACCACTACCGATCTTCCAGAGGCCATATCTCCTCGATGGCTGGTCCGATTGCCTTCAATATGGTACCGTTCGAAAGGTCTTGACCTACTCATCCAGTGATATCGGTTGCTATACTACGATATCAGCTGGTGGCCGTGCTCGGGGCTGGAATCAGAAAGCTCGATTTCTCGGCGATAGGACGTCGCCACGTGGAGATCGGGTCTGTCCCATACTCAGCATCCAATTCTCTACCGGAAACCGTCGAGACCTATCGATCGGGGACATTCACTTTTTCGGCCGAGAGGTGGCCCGTGCGCCGGAACCGCGGTTTGTTTGTTATCCCGATGCAGAAATAACGGTCGGTTTCAGATCACCAACGGTCGAGTAGTGCGAGTTTGAAGTGAGCCCTGGCTTGAGCCGAGATGGTCAACATGAAATAATTTTGTAGATTTTATCTGTCGGTCGCACCGCCTCACCATCCCTCGCCGTTCTTCCCTCGAAATTTCAGTCCAGGTCGATCAGACCGATTGGGAGAAAAGACCGGTTTGTGTTGTGGTAGCTCGGATTTCGGTCCGGAAACGGCAGGTTCGAGTGTGTCTGATGAACACTTTCTGTGTACTTGGTGGTGTGATATGTTGTTCAGAATTCTCCGCTCTATCGATAGAGCCTCTTTGCGGCTATGGTCAGCTATTGGTAACACGGTGCAATCGGCTTTTAACCTTAATTCAACATCTAACAAACAAAAGAATTGGGTACATGCCTTGCTGCATTCCTCGGCGACAACGTGTCTGATCGGGCTCAACTTTTCTGCAACAGATAGATCTACGCCTGTAGATTCAGACTATGTGCTTTGCTCATCCACGTTTTATATCGGTCGTGTCCGAATCGGAGCTGCAGTCTCCCCGCCAATCGACCACTACCGATCTTCCAGAGGCCATATCTCCTCGATGGCTGGTCCGATTGCCTTCAATATGGTACCGTTCGAAAGGTCTTGACCTACTCATCCAGTGATATCGGTTGCTATACTACGATACCAGCTGGCCGTGCTCGGGGCTGGAATCAGAAAGCTCGATTTCTCGGCGATAGGACGTCGCCACGTGGAGATCGGGTCTGTCCCATACTCAGCATCCAATTCTCTACCGGAAACCGTCGAGACCTATCGATCGGGACATTCACTTTTCTCGGCCGAGAGATGGCCCGTGCGCCGGAACCGCGGTTTGTTTGTTATCCCGATGCAGAAATAACGGTCGGTTTCAGATCACCAACGGTCGAGTAGTGCGAGTTTGAAGTGAGCCCTGGCTTGAGCCGAGATGGTCAACATGAAATAATTTTGTAGATTTTATCTGTCGGTAGCACCGCCTCCACCATCCTCGCCGTTCTTCCCTCGAAATTTCAGTCCAGGTCGATCAGACCGTTGGGAGAAAAGACCGGTTTGTGTTGTGGTAGCTCGGATTTCGGTCCGGAAACGGCAGGTTCGAGTGTGTCTGATGAACACTTTCTGTGTACTTGGTGGTGTGATATGTTGTTCAGAATTCTCCGCTCTATCGATAGAGCCTATTTGCGGCTATGGTCAGCTATTGGTAACACGGTGCAATCGGCTTTTAACCTTAATTCAACATCTAACAAACAAAAGAATTGGGCACATGCCTTGCTGCATTCCTCGGCGACAACGTGTCTGATCGGGCTCAACTTTTCTGCAACAGATAGATCTACGCCTGTAGATTCAGACTATGTGCTTTGCTCATCCACGTTTCTATATCGGTCGTGTCCGAATCGGAGCTGCAGTCTCCCCGCCAATCGACCACTACCGATCTTCCAGAGGCCATATCTCCTCGATGGCTGGTCCGATTGCCTTCAATGTGGTACCGTTCGAAAGGTCTTGACCTACTCTATCCAGTGATATCGGTTGCTATACTACGATACCAGCTGGTGGCCGTGCTCGGGGCTGGAATCAGAAAGCTCGATTTCTCGGCGATAGGACGTCGCCACGTGGAGATCGGGTCTGTCCCATACTCAGCATCCAATTCTCTACCGGAAACCGTCGAGACCTATCGGATCGGGACATTCACTTTCTCGGCCGAGAGATGGCCCGTGCGCCGGAACCGCGGTTTGTTTGTTATCCCGATGCAGAAATAACGGTCGGTTTCAGATCACCAACGGTCGAGTAGTGCGAGTTTGAAGTGAGCCCTGGCTTGAGCCGAGATGGTCAACATGAAATAATTTTGTAGATTTTATCTGTCGGAAGCACCGCCTCACCATCCCTCGCCGTTCTTCCCTCGAAATTTCAGTCCAGGTCGATCAGACCGGTTGGGAGAAAAGACCGGTTTTGTGTTGTGGTAGCTCGGATTTCGGTCCGGAAACGGCAGGTTCGAGTGTGTCTGATGAACACTTTCTGTGTACTTGGTGGTGTGATATGTTGTTCAGAATTCTCCGCTCTATCGATAGAGCCTTTGCGGCTATGGTCAGCTATTGGTAACACGGTGCAATCGGCTTTTAACCTTAATTCAACATCTAACAAACAAAAGAATTGGGTACATGCCTTGCTGCATTCCTCGGCGACAACGTGTCTGATCGGGCTCAACTTTTCTGCAACAGATAGATCTACGCCTGTAGATTCAGACTATGTGCTTTGCTCATCCACGTTTATATCGGTCGTGTCCGAATCGGAGCTGCAGTCTCCCCCGCCAATCGACCACTACCGATCTTCCAGAGGCCATATCTCCTCGATGGCTGGTCCGATTGCCTTCAATGTGGTACCGTTCGAAAGGTCTTGACCTACTCTATCCAGTGATATCGGTTGCTATACTACGATACCAGCTGGTGGCCGTGCTCGGGGCTGGAATCAGAAAGCTCGATTTCTCGGCGATAGGACGTCGCCACGTGGAGATCGGGTCTGTCCCATACTCAGCATCCAATTCTCTACCGGAAACCGTCGAGACCTATCGGATCGGGACATTCACTTTCTCGGCCGAGAGTGGCCCGTGCGCCGGAACCGCGGTTTGTTTGTTATCCCGATGCAGAAATAACGGTCGGTTTCAGATCACCAACGGTCGAGTAGTGCGAGTTTGAAGTGAGCCCTGGCTTGAGCCGAGATGGTCAACATGAAATAATTTTGTAGATTTTATCTGTCGGAAGCACCGCCTCCACCATCCCTCGCCGTTCTTCCCTCGAAATTTCAGTCCAGGTCGATCAGACCGTTGGGAGAAAAGACCGGTTTTGTGTTGTGGTAGCTCGGATTTCGGTCCGGAAACGGCAGGTTCGAGTGTGTCTGATGAACACTTTCTGTGTACTTGGTGGTGTGATATGTTGTTCAGAATTCTCCGCTCTATCGATAGAGCCTATTTGCGGCTATGGTCAGCTATTGGTAACACGGTGCAATCGGCTTTTAACCTTAATTCAACATCTAACAAACAAAAGAATTGGGTACATGCCTTGCTGCATTCCTCGGCGACAACGTGTCTGATCGGGCTCAACTTTTCTGCAACAGATAGATCTACGCCTGTAGATTCAGACTATGTGCTTTGCTCATCCACGTTTATATCGGTCGTGTCCGAATCGGAGCTGCAGTCTCCCCCGCCAATCGACCACTACCGATCTTCCAGAGGCCATATCTCCTCGATGGCTGGTCCGATTGCCTTCAATGTGGTACCGTTCGAAAGGTCTTGACCTACTCTATCCAGTGATATCGGTTGCTATACTACGATACCAGCTGGTGGCCGTGCTCGGGGCTGGAATCAGAAAGCTCGATTTCTCGGCGATAGGACGTCGCCACGTGGAGATCGGGTCTGTCCCATACTCAGCATCCAATTCTCTACCGGAAACCGTCGAGACCTATCGATCGGGCGACATTCACTTTCTCGGCCGAGAGTGGCCCGTGCGCCGGAACCGCGGTTTGTTTGTTATCCCGATGCAGAAATAACGGTCGGTTTCAGATCACCAACGGTCGAGTAGTGCGAGTTTGAAGTGAGCCCTGGCTTGAGCCGAGATGGTCAACATGAAATAATTTTGTAGATTTTATCTGTCGGAAGCACCGCCTCCACCATCCCTCGCCGTTCTTCCCTCGAAATTTCAGTCCAGGTCGATCAGACCGTTGGGAGAAAAGACCGGTTTGTGTTGTGGTAGCTCGGATTTCGGTCCGGAAACGGCAGGTTCGAGTGTGTCTGATGAACACTTTCTGTGTACTTGGTGGTGTGATATGTTGTTCAGAATTCTCCGCTCTATCGATAGAGCCTCTTTGCGGCTATGGTCAGCTATTGGTAACACGGTGCAATCGGCTTTTAACCTTAATTCAACATCTAACAAACAAAAGAATTGGGTACATGCCTTGCTGCATTCCTCGGCGACAACGTGTCTGATCGGGCTCAACTTTTCTGCAACAGATAGATCTACGCCTGTAGATTCAGACTATGTGCTTTGCTCATCCACGTTCTATATCGGTCGTGTCCGAATCGGAGCTGCAGTCTCCCCCGCCAATCGACCACTACCGATCTTCCAGAGGCCATATCTCCTCGATGGCTGGTCCGATTGCCTTCAATGTGGTACCGTTCGAAAGGTCTTGACCTACTCTATCCAGTGATATCGGTTGCTATACTACGATACCAGCTGGTGGCCGTGCTCGGGGCTGGAATCAGAAAGCTCGATTTCTCGGCGATAGGACGTCGCCACGTGGAGATCGGGTCTGTCCCATACTCAGCATCCAATTCTCTACCGGAAACCGTCGAGACCTATCGATCGGGCGACATTCACTTTCTCGGCCGAGAGATGGCCCGTGCGCCGGAACGCGGTTTGTTTGTTATCCCGATGCAGAAATAACGGTCGGTTTCAGATCACCAACGGTCGAGTAGTGCGAGTTTGAAGTGAGCCCTGGCTTGAGCCGAGATGGTCAACATGAAATAATTTTGTAGATTTTATCTGTCGGTCGCATCGCCTCCACCATCTCCTCGCCGTTCTTCCTCGAAATTTCAGTCCAGGTCGATCAGACCGTTGGGAGAAAAGACCGGTTTTGTGTTGTGGTAGCTCGGATTTCGGTCCGGAAACGGCAGGTTCGAGTGTGTCTGATGAACACTTTCTGTGTACTTGGTGGTGTGATATGTTGTTCAGAATTCTCCGCTCTATCGATAGAGCCTCTTTGCGGCTATGGTCAGCTATTGGTAACACGGTGCAATCGGCTTTTAACCTTAATTCAACATCTAACAAACAAAAGAATTGGGTACATGCCTTGCTGCATTCCTCGGCGACAACGTGTCTGATCGGGCTCAACTTTTCTGCAACAGATAGATCTACGCCTGTAGATTCAGACTATGTGCTTTGCTCATCCACGTTTTATATCGGTCGTGTCCGAATCGGAGCTGCAGTCTCCCCCGCCAATCGACCACTACCGATCTTCCAGAGGCCATATCTCCTCGATGGCTGGTCCGATTGCCTTCAATGTGGTACCGTTCGAAAGGTCTTGACCTACTCTATCCAGTGATATGCGGTTGCTATACTACGATACCAGCTGGTGGCCGTGCTCGGGGCTGGAATCAGAAAGCTCGATTTCTCGGCGATAGGACGTCGCCACGTGGAGATCGGGTCTGTCCCATACTCAGCATCCAATTCTCTACCGGAAACCGTCGAGACCTATCGATCGGGCACATTCACTTTCTCGGCCGAGAGTGGCCCGTGCGCCGGAACGCGGTTTGTTTGTTATCCCGATGCAGAAATAACGGTCGGTTTCAGATCACCAACGGTCGAGTAGTGCGAGTTTGAAGTGAGCCCTGGCTTGAGCCGAGATGGTCAACATGAAATAATTTTGTAGATTTTATCTGTCGGAAGCACCGCCTCCACCATCTCCTCGCCGTTCTTCCTCGAAATTTCAGTCCAGGTCGATCAGACCGTTGGGAGAAAAGACCGGTTTTGTGTTGTGGTAGCTCGGATTTCGGTCCGGAAACGGCAGGTTCGAGTGTGTCTGATGAACACTTTCTGTGTACTTGGTGGTGTGATATGTTGTTCAGAATTCTCCGCTCTATCGATAGAGCCTCTTTGCGGCTATGGTCAGCTATTGGTAACACGGTGCAATCGGCTTTTAACCTTAATTCAACATCTAACAAACAAAAGAATTGGGCACATGCCTTGCTGCATTCCTCGGCGACAACGTGTCTGATCGGGCTCAACTTTTCTGCAACAGATAGATCTACGCCTGTAGATTCAGACTATGTGCTTTGCTCATCCACGTTCTATATCGGTCGTGTCCGAATCGGAGCTGCAGTCTCCCCCGCCAATCGACCACTACCGATCTTCCAGAGGCCATATCTCCTCGATGGCTGGTCCGATTGCCTTCAATGTGGTACCGTTCGAAAGGTCTTGACCTACTCTATCCAGTGATATCGGTTGCTATACTACGATACCAGCTGGTGGCCGTGCTCGGGGCTGGAATCAGAAAGCTCGATTTCTCGGCGATAGGACGTCGCCACGTGGAGATCGGGTCTGTCCCATACTCAGCATCCAATTCTCTACCGGAAACCGTCGAGACCTATCGATCGGGACATTCACTTTCTCGGCCGAGAGTGGCCCGTGCGCCGGAACGCGGTTTGTTTGTTATCCCGATGCAGAAATAACGGTCGGTTTCAGATCACCAACGGTCGAGTAGTGCGAGTTTGAAGTGAGCCCTGGCTTGAGCCGAGATGGTCAACATGAAATAATTTTGTAGATTTTATCTGTCGGAAGCATCGCCTCCACCATCTCCTCGCCGTTCTTCCTCGAAATTTCAGTCCAGGTCGATCAGACCGTTGGGAGAAAAGACCGGTTTGTGTTGTGGTAGCTCGGATTTCGGTCCGGAAACGGCAGGTTCGAGTGTGTCTGATGAACACTTTCTGTGTACTTGGTGTGTGATATGTTGTTCAGAATTCTCCGCTCTATCGATAGAGCCTATTTGCGGCTATGGTCAGCTATTGGTAACACGGTGCAATCGGCTTTTAACCTTAATTCAACATCTAACAAACAAAAGAATTGGGTACATGCCTTGCTGCATTCCTCGGCGACAACGTGTCTGATCGGGCTCAACTTTTCTGCAACAGATAGATCTACGCCTGTAGATTCAGACTATGTGCTTTGCTCATCCACGTTTTATATCTGGTCGTGTCCGAATCGGAGCTGCAGTCTCCCCCGCCAATCGACCACTACCGATCTTCCAGAGGCCATATCTCCTCGATGGCTGGTCCGATTGCCTTCAATGTGGTACCGTTCGAAAGGTCTTGACCTACTCTATCCAGTGATATGTCGGTTGCTATACTACGATACCAGCTGGTGGCCGTGCTCGGGGCTGGAATCAGAAAGCTCGATTTCTCGGCGATAGGACGTCGCCACGTGGAGATCGGGTCTGTCCCATACTCAGCATCCAATTCTCTACCGGAAACCGTCGAGACCTTCGAATCGGGGACATTCACTTTCTCGGCCGAGAGGTGGCCCGTGCGCCGGAACCGGTTTGTTTGTTATCCCGATGCAGAAATAACGGTCGGTTTCAGATCACCAACGGTCGAGTAGTGCGAGTTTGAAGTGAGCCCTGGCTTGAGCCGAGATGGTCAACATGAAATAATTTTGTAGATTTTATCTGTCGGAAGCACCGCCTCCACCATCCCTCGCCGTTCTTCCTCGAAATTTCAGTCCAGGTCGATCAGACCGTTGGGAGAAAAGACCGGTTTGTGTTGTGGTAGCTCGGATTTCGGTCCGGAAACGGCAGGTTCGAGTGTGTCTGATGAACACTTTCTGTGTACTTGGTGGTGTGATATGTTGTTCAGAATTCTCCGCTCTATCGATAGAGCCTCTTTGCGGCTATGGTCAGCTATTGGTAACACGGTGCAATCGGCTTTTAACCTTAATTCAACATCTAACAAACAAAAGAATTGGGCACATGCCTTGCTGCATTCCTCGGCGACAACGTGTCTGATCGGGCTCAACTTTTCTGCAACAGATAGATCTACGCCTGTAGATTCAGACTATGTGCTTTGCTCATCCACGTTTTATATCGGTCGTGTCCGAATCGGAGCTGCAGTCTCCCCGCCAATCGACCACTACCGATCTTCCAGAGGCCATATCTCCTCGATGGCTGGTCCGATTGCCTTCAATGTGGTACCGTTCGAAAGGTCTTGACCTACTCTATCAGTGATATCGGTTGCTATACTACTGATACCAGCTGGTGGCCGTGCTCGGGCTGGAATCGGAAAGCTCGATTTCTCGGCGATAGGACGTCGCCACGTGGAGATCGGGTCTGTCCCATACTCAGCATCCAATTCTCTACCGGAAACCGTCGAGACCTATCGAATCGGGGACATTCACTTTCTCGGCCGAGAGGTGGCCCGTGCGCCGGAACGCGGTTTGTTTGTTATCCCGATGCAGAAATAACGGTCGGTTTCAGATCACCAACGGTCGAGTAGTGCGAGTTTGAAGTGAGCCCTGGCTTGAGCCGAGATGGTCAACATGAAATAATTTTGTAGATTTTATCTGTCGGTCGCACCGCCTACCATCCCTCGCCGTTCTTCCTCGAAATTTCAGTCCAGGTCGATCAGACCGTTGGGAGAAAAGACCGGTTTGTGTTGTGGTAGCTCGGATTTCGGTCCGGAAACGGCAGGTTCGAGTGTGTCTGATGAACACTTTCTGTGTACTTGGTGGTGTGATATGTTGTTCAGAATTCTCCGCTCTATCGATAGAGCCTTTGCGGCTATGGTCAGCTATTGGTAACACGGTGCAATCGGCTTTTAACCTTAATTCAACATCTAACAAACAAAAGAATTGGGTACATGCCTTGCTGCATTCCTCGGCGACAACGTGTCTGATCGGGCTCAACTTTTCTGCAACAGATAGATCTACGCCTGTAGATTCAGACTATGTGCTTTGCTCATCCACGTTTTATATCGGTCGTGTCCGAATCGGAGCTGCAGTCTCCCCCGCCAATCGACCACTACCGATCTTCCAGAGGCCATATCTCCTCGATGGCTGGTCCGATTGCCTTCAATGTGGTACCGTTCGAAAGGTCTTGACCTACTCTATCCAGTGATATCGGTTGCTATACTACATACCAGCTGGTGGCCGTGCTCGGGCTGGAATCAGAAAGCTCGATTTCTCGGCGATAGGACGTCGCCACGTGGAGATCGGGTCTGTCCCATACTCAGCATCCAATTCTCTACCGGAAACCGTCGAGACCTATCGATCGGGCGACATTCACTTTCTCGGCCGAGAGATGGCCCGTGCGCCGGAACCGCGGTTTGTTTGTTATCCCGATGCAGAAATAACGGTCGGTTTCAGATCACCAACGGTCGAGTAGTGCGAGTTTGAAGTGAGCCCTGGCTTGAGCCGAGATGGTCAACATGAAATAATTTTGTAGATTTTATCTGTCGGTAGCACCGCCTTACCATCCCTCGCCGTTCTTCCTCGAAATTTCAGTCCAGGTCGATCAGACCGATTGGGAGAAAAGACCGGTTTTGTGTTGTGGTAGCTCGGATTTCGGTCCGGAAACGGCAGGTTCGAGTGTGTCTGATGAACACTTTCTGTGTACTTGGTGGTCTGATATGTTGTTCAGAATTCTCCGCTCTATCGATAGAGCCTCTTTGCGGCTATGGTCAGCTATTGGTAACACGGTGCAATCGGCTTTTAACCTTAATTCAACATCTAACAAACAAAAGAATTGGGTACATGCCTTGCTGCATTCCTCTGCGACAACGTGTCTGATCGGGCTCAACTTTTCTGCAACAGATAGATCTACGCCTGTAGATTCAGACTATGTACTTTGCTCATCCACGTTTCTATATCGGTCGTGTCCGAATCGGAGCTGCAGACTCCCCCGCCAATCGACCACTACCGATCTTTCCGAGGCCATATTCCTCGATGGCTGGTCCGATTGCCTTCAATGTGGTACCGTTCGAAGGTCTTGACCTACTCTATCAAGTGATGTGTCGTTGCCATACTATAATTCCAGCTGGTGGTCCGTGCTCGGGGCTAGAATCGGAAAGCTCGATTTCTCGGCGATAGGACGTCGCCACGTGGAGATCGGGTCTGTCCCATACTCAGCATCCAATTCTCTACCGGAACCGTCGAGACCTCCCGAATCGGGTGACCATTCACTTCTCGGCCGAGAGGTGGCCCGTGCGCCGGAACGACGGTTTGTTTGTTACCCGATGCAGAAATAACGGTCGGTTTCAGATCACCAACGGTCGAGTAGTGCGAGTTTGAAGTGAGCCCTGGCTTGAGCCGAGATGGTCAACATGAAATAATTTTGTAGATTTTATCTGTCGGTAGCACCGCCTCCACCATCCTCTCGCCGTTCTTCCCTCGAAATTTCAGTCCAGGTCGATCAGACCGATTGGGAGAAAAGACCGGTTTTGTGTTGTGGTAGCTCGGATTTCGGTCCGGAAACGGCAGGTTCGAGTGTGTCTGATGAACACTTTCTGTGTACTTGGTGGTCTGATATGTTGTTCAGAATTCTCCGCTCTATCGATAGAGCCTCTTTGCGGCTATGGTCAGCTATTGGTAACACGGTGCAATCGGCTTTTAACCTTAATTCAACATCTAACAAACAAAAGAATTGGGCACATGCCTTGCTGCATTCCTCGGCGACAACGTGTCTGATCGGGCTCAACTTTTCTGCAACAGATAGATCTACGCCTGTAGATTCAGACTATGTACTTTGCTCATCCACGTTTCTATATCGGTCGTGTCCGAATCGGAGCTGCAGTCTCCCCCGCCAATCGACCACTACCGATCTTCCGAGGCCATATCTCCTCGATGGCTGGTCCGATTGCCTTCAATGTGGTACCGTTCGAAAGGTCTTGACCTACTCTATCAGTGATGTGTCGGTTTGCATACTATAATCCAGCTGGTGGTCCGTGCTCGGGGCTGGAATCGGAAAGCTCGATTTCTCGGCGATAGGACGTCGCCACGTGGAGATCGGGTCTGTCCCATACTCAGCATCCAATTCTCTACCGGAAACCGTCGAGACCTCCCGAATCGGGTGACCATTCACTTTCTCGGCCGAGAGTGGCCCGTGCGCCGGAACCGCGGTTTGTTTGTTACCCGATGCAGAAATAACGGTCGGTTTCAGATCACCAACGGTCGAGTAGTGCGAGTTTGAAGTGAGCCCTGGCTTGAGCCGAGATGGTCAACATGAAATAATTTTGTAGATTTTATCTGTCGGTAGCACCGCCTCCACCATCCTCTCGCCGTTCTTCCTCGAAATTTCAGTCCAGGTCGATCAGACCGATTGGGAGAAAAGACCGGTTTTGTATTGTGGTAGCTCGGATTTCGGCCCGGAAAACGGCAGGTTCGAGTGTCTGATGTACACTTTCTGTGTACTTGGTGGTCTGATATGTTGTTCAGAATTCTCCGCTCTATCGATAGAGCCTCTTTGCGGCTATGGTCAGCTATTGGTAACACGGTGCAATCGGCTTTTAACCTTAATTCAACATCTAACAAACAAAAGAATTGGGCACATGCCTTGCTGCATTCCTCTGCGACAACGTGTCTGATCGGGCTCAACTTTTCTGATAGATCTACGCCTGTAGATTCAGACTATGTACTTTGCTCATCCACGTTTCTATATCGGTCGTGTCCGAATCGGAGCTGCAGACTCCCCCGCCAATCGACCACTACCGATCTTTCCGAGGCCATATCTCCTCGATGGCTGGTCCGATTGCCTTCAATGTGGTACCGTTCGAAGGGTCTTGACCTATTCTATCAAGTGATGTGTCGGTTGCCATACTATAATTCCAGCTGGTGGTCCGTGCTCGGGGCTAGAATCGGAAAGCTCGATTTCTCGGCGATAGGACGTCGCCACGTGGAGATCGGGTCTGTCCCATACTCAGCATCCAATTCTCCACCGGAAACCGTCGAGACCTCCCGAATCGGGTGACCATCACTCTCTCGGCCGAGAGGTGGCCCGTGCGCCGGAACGACGGTATGTTTGTTGACCCGATGCAGAAATAACGGTCGGTTTCAACTTTCAGATCACCAACGGTCGAGTAGTGCGAGTTTGAAGTGAGCCCTGGCTTGAGCCGAGATGGTCAACATGAAATAATTTTGTAGATTTTATCTGTCGTAGCACCGCCTCCACCATCCTCTCGCCGTTCTTCCCTCGAAATTTCCAGTCCAGGTCGATCAGACCGATTGGGAGAAAAGACCGGTTTTGTATTGTGGTAGCTCGGATTTCGGCCCGAAAACGGCAGGTTCGACTGTGTCTGATGTACACTTTCTGTGTACTTGGTGGTCTGATATGTTGTTCAGAATTCTTCGCTCTATCGATAGAGCCTCTTTGCGGCTATGGTCAGCTATTGGTAACACGGTGCAATCGGCTTTTAACCTTAATTCAACATCTAACAAACAAAAGAATTGGGCACATGCCTTGCTGCATTCCTCTGCGACAACGTGTCTGATCGGGCTCAACTTTTCTGCAACAGATGGATCTACGCCTGTAGATTCAGACTATGTACTTTGCTCATCCACGTTTCTATATCGGTCGTGTCCGAATCGGAGCTGCAGACTCCCCCGCCAATCGACCACTACCGATCTTTCCGAGGCCATATCTCCTCGATGGCTGGTCCGATTGCCTTCAATGTGGTACCGTTCGAAGGTCTTGACCTATTCTATCAAGTGATGTGTCGGTTGCCATACTATAATTCCAGCTGGTGGTCCGTGCTCGGGGCTAGAATCGGAAAGCTCGATTTCTCGGCGATAGGACGTCGCCACGTGGAGATCGGGTCTGTCCCATACTCAGCATCCAATTATCCACCGGAAACCGTCGAGACCTCCCGAATCGGGTGACCATCACTCTCTCGGCCGAGAGGTGGCCCGTGCGCCGGAACGACGGTATGTTTGTTGACCCGATGCAGAAATAACGGTCGGTTTCAACTTTCAGATCACCAACGGTCGAGTAGTGCGAGTTTGAAGTGAGCCCTGGCTTGAGCCGAGATGGTCAACATGAAATAATTTTGTAGATTTTATCTGTCGGTAGCACCGCCTCCACCATCCTCTCGCCGTTCTTCCCTCGAAATTCCAGTCCAGGTCGATCAGACCGATTGGGAGAAAAGACCGGTTTTGTATTGTGGTAGCTCGGATTTCGGCCCGAAAACGGCAGGTTCGACTGTGTCTGATGTACACTTTCTGTGTTCTTGGTGGTCTGATATGTTGTTCAGAATTCTTCGCTCTATCGATAGAGCCTCTTTGCGGCTATGGTCAGCTATTGGTAACACGGTGCAATCGGCTTTTAACCTTAATTCAACATCTAACAAACAAAAGAATTGGGCACATGCCTTGCTGCATTCCTCTGCGACAGCCGACAACGTGTCTGGTCGGGCTCAACTTTTCTGCAACAGATGGATCTACGCCTGTAGATTCAGACTATGTACTTTGCTCATCCACGTTTCTATATCGGTCGTGTCCGAATCGGAGCTGCAGACTCCCCCGCCAATCGACCACTACCGATCTTTCCGAGGCCATATTTCCTCGATGGCTGGTCCGATTGCCTTCAATGTGGTACCGTTCGAAGGTCTTGACCTACTCTATCAAGTGATGTGTCGTTTGCCATACTATAATTCCAGCTGGTGGTCCGTGCTCGGGGCTAGAATCGGAAAGCTCGATTTCTCGGCGATAGGACGTCGCCACGTGGAGATCGGGTCTGTCCCATACTCAGCATCCAATTCTCCACCGGAAACCGTCGAGACCTCCCGAATCGGGTGACCATCACTCTCTCGGCCGAGAGGTGGCCCGTGCGCCGGAACGACGGTATGTTTGTTGACCCGATGCAGAAATAACGGTCGGTTTCAGATCACCAACGGTCGAGTAGTGCGAGTTTGAAGTGAGCCCTGGCTTGAGCCGAGATGGTCAACATGAAATAATTTTGTAGATTTTATCTGTCGGTAGCACCGCCTCCACCATCCTCTCGCCGTTCTTCCCTCGAAATTTCAGTCCAGGTCGATCAGACCGATTGGGAGAAAAGACCGGTTTTGTATTGTGGTAGCTCGGATTTCGGCCCGAAAACGGCAGGTTCGACTGTGTCTGATGTACACTTTCTGTGTACTTGGTGGTCTGATATGTTGTTCAGAATTCTTCGCTCTATCGATAGAGCCTCTTTGCGGCTATGGTCAGCTATTGGTAACACGGTGCAATCGGCTTTTAACCTTAATTCAACATCTAACAAACAAAAGAATTGGGCACATGCCTTGCTGCATTCCTCTGCGACAACGTGTCTGATCGGGCTCAACTTTTCTGCAACAGATGGATCTACGCCTGTAGATTCAGACTATGTACTTTGCTCATCCACGTTTCTATATCGGTCGTGTCCGAATCGGAGCTGCAGACTCCCCCGCCAATCGACCACTACCGATCTTTCCGAGGCCATATTTCCTCGATGGCTGGTCCGATTGCCTTCAATGTGGTACCGTTCGAAGGGTCTTGACCTACTCTATCAAGTGATGTGTCGTTTGCCATACTATAATTCCAGCTGGTGGTCCGTGCTCGGGGCTAGAATCGGAAAGCTCGATTTCTCGGCGATAGGACGTCGCCACGTGGGGATCGGGTCTGTCCCATGCTCAGCATCCAATTCTCCACCGGAACCGTCGAGACCTCCCGAATCGGGCTCCTTTCATTTTCTCGGCCAAGAGGTGGCCCGTGCGCCGGATCGGCGGTTAGTTTGTTATCCAGTATCCTGGTGCTTTTCAAGTCGTCGCAAACTCGCAAAAATCGCACTCGCATTGAAAATTGAAATTTGAAACTTGAAAGTCTTTGTTGCGTTCTCCCTGTTTGTTTGTCGGTTTTTATGCCTTGTCGGGTCGATATGTAGCGTAACCCAGCGATCGTAACTTTGCCCGAGGCATAAATTTGGTGTCCATCACTGGCTCATCCAGGTCCACCTTGGGAGCACAAAGGAAAGGGTTCCTATAAGAGGGGCGGGTGCGGAGCGAGCATGAGTCAGAAACAGCCATCGTCCGTGTCTTCAACGCCGCAGAAGCAGAGAACAGTCGAGGGAGTTCTGCAGCATTTACGGAGCTCAAACGCTGTCCAGTCATCGCCTCCATCGGCGGGGAAGTCCAAGAAGAGGAAGCAGCCAGACTATCTGACTACGAGCTCACAGGCTGGTCCATCGGGTGGAGCTCTGAAGAAAAGAGTTCTCAGCACGTCGACTCGTGAGTTTGTTTTGCTTTGTCAAGCGGCTTTGGCAGCGGTTTATCAGCTCAGTCTGGTTGTCCATCCTTTTCCCTCAGGATTGTACGTCAAACGGGTCAAGATCGACAAGGACGCAGCGGAAGGTCTAAAGCGGCTCGCTGCATCCCTAGGAGCTGTCATTACCGACGTCGAGCACGCTAATATAATCGTCACCGATACATGGTGAGGATACATGCATGATTTAAGGAATTCAGATGCGACTTACCCTCTATGTCTTCTCGTTCTTCCTTTCTCGCCCCAGGGCCGAAGCACGGGCTAAAGCTGGTCTGCGACCCGAGTACTACAAGGTGGGGCATCTCTCAGCCTTGGCATGGGTAGTTTCGATACTCAAGCGTCCAGTTTCCCCTGACAGGAGCAAGCGCACGTCTTGCATACAAGCTGGCTGGAGGACACTGCTGAGAAGGGCATCTTCCTCGGCTTCGAAAAGTACCGCATATTGCCCGCCCCCACAGCGACAGACGTCTTTGCCGACCAGAGCAAAGTTCATTCCGACGGTTCTGCAACGGAGGCTGTGACTACCGACGGTGAAAGCGTGGGTGACGACACAGCAAGTGACGCAACTCTCGAATCCGGAATGCGGTTCCCTCTGCGCGGCCTGTGTGAGTAAGGTATACAGTTCAAAAGCGCTCTGCTGAGCGATGATCTGAGTACTGACCACTTGAATACTTCAGGGGTCCACATTCTTCCTGTCAAGCTTGACAAACCGGCGATGGAAACACTTCGAGCACGCGTGCTTGCCCTAGGAGCGAATGTTGTGCCCCAGGAAAATGCGGATGTTATCGTCTCTGCCGCAGCGGCAGCCGCTCGCGTCAAACCTTTCCTCAAAGGCGCGAAAGATGCATCGGTGAGCTGAAGACGCCTCTCTCCACAAGTCATGAAGTCAAGATTGTGTTGACACATGGGACATTTTGTTCGAAGAACAACCCACCTTTACTACATTCACGTTGGATCGACCAGGTTGAGTCGAAGCAGGCTTGGGTTGATACCGCCGACTGTTCCGTAACAGGATTTCCGGAACAGCGTAAGCTGTCGGTCGAAGATGTTCGCAAGCTGGCCAAAATGAAGCGGCCACTTCCTTCCGGGGCACTCATCGCTAATCAGGTGCTCAAAGCTGCTTCATCTTCTGCACCTATAACGAAGATACCGAAAGCCAAGCAGCGGAGAGTCAAGCTGAGGAGGAGGAGGAAGAAATCCCGGTATACAGCCCTCTCGAGGGAAGCCAAGTCCAGTCACCTGAGGCGGAAGAACCTATCGCAGATGGAGACGAGGACGCAGATGACAAGCTCGAAGGCTATCCTTGGACCAACTCGGAGTTCGCGTGCCAGCGACCATCGCCTCTAGTCTGTATCAACCAAGACATCGTCGAAGAGCTAGGCGTGTTGCAAAAGCAGCGCATCCTGATCGGAGAACCTAGGTCGGCACTGTCGTACCAGCGTGCCATCTCGGCTATCAAGTCCTATCGAGAGGATTTGAGTAAGGATCCGGGTTCGGCGGTGAAGATCAAAGGGGTGGGGATAAAGATTGGAGGGCTAGTCAAGCAGTTCTATGAGGAGGGACACATAGCTGAGGCTCAATCGATTCGGTCGGACAGCGCTCTGCGGGTCATGATGGACTTCATGGAGTGAGTTGTTACTTTGTCGCGCCCGAAATTCCTAGATATGGTCACGGGCACTCACAAGGTCGATTCCACAGGCTGTACGGTATTGGACCCTCCAATGCCCGCGTCCTGTACAACGATGGCTGCAGATCGGTCGAAGATGTTGTTGCCGCAGGTCGGAGCTACGGCACGAAACTGGATGTGCGCGAGTGCATCAAGATCCTCCCAGATCTCCGTCAAAAGATTCCGCGCCGAGAGGTAGAATCAATCGCAGAAACGGTAAGCTCACCTGTCAAAATTCCTTGCACCGGTGATGCTGACTAGATCTGTATTTGTTTTCGTTGGACTGCAGATAATGACGAAGGCAAATGAGCTCCTGCCTGGTATGTCACAGCGGAGTTCTGATACTTTTTACTCCCTTCCTGACCTAGCAATTCTCCTTCTGCAAAGGCTGCTTGCACACAATCTGCGGTGGCTACCGTCGCGGCAAGCCTGCTTCGGGCGATGTCGACATTGTCATCACTCATCCGGACCATAGTCCAGCCGAAGTGTGTAAGAAGCTGATAGCGAGCTTGCGGGCGGAGGGTGAGTTCGGTCTGATCTGGGCTCTCTTCTCTTCTTCTTTTGCTGATACTCTATGGCTGTCATCAGGGCTGGTGACACATGTGATCGGTTTGTCGAACGAGTGAGTCTATTCCTCCTTCGTACTGCACGACCAGACGAGATTGCTCAGACCTCTCCGTTGTACATCTTGGCCACCCAGGAACGCCAGCACCAACCTGGAGGAGACAAGTCCGACTTCGCATAACGTGGCCGAGCTCGTCTTCAAGGCCAAAGGTGCTCAACAAGGTGCTGCTCCCTGCATCGCCGTTTGGACTTGATCTTCTGCCACCGCCAGGTTTATGGCGCTTGTGTTGTGGGCTGGACAGGCAGTACGTGATTCGACTTAGTTTCTCCAGGGAGGCAAGGGAACAACCGAGACTGACCTTTTTCCCTCTTACACAGGCACGATGTTCGAGCGGGACATCCGGCGCTGGGCACAAAAGAAGTTCAACTATAAGGTCAGTGCTCCTGCTCTGGTTTGCAGCTTCATCTCGTCTTTCTGATGGTGAATTGACAAGTGCGACTATGCGGCTTTTGCAGTTCCACAATTACGGTATAACGGATCGCGACACGGGCGAGCTGATCGAGACGCCAGAGGAGGGCGATGTGTGAGTGCCCTACTGAATGTTACACGAATCGTTTCGCGCGCTCAGGATGCTGAAACCCGACATCTACGATCTCATTCTCAGCTTCACGACGCTCAACCTGGACTGGATCCCTCCTCGATTGCGCAATTGCGATCTGTAGAGAGCACCTGCTTGCGAACATAGTTCTCCGAGGCCGCCTTTACTCTCTCCGATTCTGCCTGTTGTCTGACACTCGTCTACAGCCAAGCTTCTGGACGCTTTGATCCAGGCCTGGCGTAAGCACGTCGACCCGAAGCATCATCACGCTGAGGTCTGAAGCTCTACTTCCTTCGCCCAGGAGTGCACTTGGTATCTTCCGCTAGTCTTCTGACACTACTGGCCTTCCCCGTCACAGCAAACTTCAGCTGTGCCCGCGTCTCTGACTTGTATCATACCCCAATTGTCACCAAAGCAAGCTGTGCTCCTACTCGTTCCGGGAGATTCCAAATTCATCTTGTTTGCTTTTGACCGAATTAGAACAGTACATTTAGGGTTCCGATACATCTAGGGATTTTGACGTTGAGTTCCTTGGTTTGAGAGAAGAGCGAGAGAGATCCGGATCATGGCGAGGTGAAGTCAAAAAAGTTCAAAGGTCCGTGTATATTATTCTATGTATTCGGGTTGAGGATGGCCTTTCATTCGGTTGGCGGCCAGGCGGGGAAGCCATTGAGCATGTGGTCCTCATAGGAAATCTCGCGGCCTGTGAGGTCCACATCGTAGAGTTGGACTTCGCTGAACGTCTTGAGCGCTTTTCGCCAGTAACATGTGGCAGAGGCGGGTGAGATGTATCTGTCCACCGGAGAATGAAAGGAGAAGGGGATCGTGAGAATGAAGTCATCGCGTGTGTGTGAAAGGACGGCCGTTTCGTCGGCTTACCTATCCCGGAAGAAGGCCACCTGATTATCCGCGATCTGCTTCGCTTTGGCATCGTCGCGCAATAGCTCCTCCATCACTTCCGGTAATCTCGACCACGTAGTGTCATACCGCACCGGTCCGTTCTCAAAATCCTTCACAGGGGTTCCCTTCGTACCTGGCAACGCTGGCGGCACGAAGACAATGTTCTGATCCGGAGAGGATGTGTTCGCGTTGTAGAGATGGGTCCAATGCTGGATCCAGCGCGGCTCGTGGGTCACCAAAACGGAACGGCAGTGTTGGAGGTAGCGCAGTCGGCCAGAGTACGTATTGCCTTCGGCGAAGCCGTGGAATTTCCACTTGCAGTGGTCGACCATAGAGACCCATTCTGAGCGGTCTGGAAAGGCAAATGATTCAGTTTGAATGCAGAGAGGGGGATCATCGCGAGGAGAGAGAGAGGGAGGATAAAGACTCACTACCCGCCCAGTTCAGAGGCTTCACATCACTCCAGTCGTGACCGGTGGCGGCGGCAACCATGGATTCACGATCTGCCGTCCCGACCTTCATGCTTCCTCGCCAGAACAGCTTGGCAGTCTTGCCTTCCCAGCCGATGGATTTTCTCGAGCGCTGCGGACTTTTCTCTAAATTCCTTGTAGGAGCCACCGATGTGCTGTGAGGGCAAAGAAAAAAGCGTTGTGAGTCTGAAGTCAGCTCTATTGGGAAGATATATCTCTGTCATAAGCTCACCTCTAACCAGTTGTAGTAGGCGTAGTCGGGCATGAGCCATGTGTCGTGTTGGTCTGGCGAGCGCGATAGGGAAAATTTGCCCATGCTTCCCCAGTCCTGCAAATCCAGACAAAATTCGACATTGGGTAACTTCTCCCGGCTGGAGATGATGGACTGCTGAAGCAGAGCGAGGGTAGTCTGTGTCCGCTTAAAGTCGGACTGGCGGTACATCTTGACATACAGACGATTGTGGTAGATTACGACGCGGAGCTGAGTGAACGTTTCTTCCGCGCAGGAGCGTTCGAGGTAGTTTCTTGTGAATGGTTGTCGTTTGGTGTAGTATGCCTTCGCGCGATCGAGATCCTTCCACAAGCCCGGGAATAAGGCGTCGCATTCGTCCTCCGTCAGGGTGAGATCGTCCCTGTTGAAAGGTGTCGTGTAGTTCAGATCTGTCCGCCCGGTCTCGACCCAGGGCTGTTGAGACCAAGACAGCTCCCCACCCTTCCCCGTCAGAGCGTTGGATGCGCTCCAAGTAAACTTCTTGGTATAGGCGACGAGCGCGTAGCCTACGTTGAGGCCGTCGCCGAAGACAAGATTGAGAACGACGAGAAGAGTGAAGAACCAGAGCGAGATGGTGAACCATTTCTGCCGTAAGCGCTGCAAGAGGCGCGATGACCTTCTTGTAGAGGAAGAGGAAGGACCAGACTTCCATGCTGGAGATGATGTCGTCCAGTGCAATCCCGAGTCCGTCTGTGTCGCCGAGGATGAAGAAGACGACGCAGAGAGTGTCCCCATCGGCAGAGCCGTCTCGCTCTGGTTGACTTGAGAGTACATGTCCTGTTTCCACAATCTGAACAGAGCGCAAACGAGATCAAGGTCAGTTGGGACGAGGTGAGGCAGAGAGAGAAGTGAGCGCTTCGAGGTCAGACGGGGAAGCAGGATGGGTACCAGCCCGCCTTTAAATTCAGGGGAAGCAAGATAAAGATGCTGGGAAATGTCGTTGAAAGTGTCTGCGCGATGATGATGATCCTAAGACGAATGCAGGCGAGGTTCTAGAAAATCTTCTTGACCTATGCACCGATTCTGCACCTGCACTGGGCACCTTCCACTTCCTCTACACAGCAAGTGGCCCGACAGGCGGGCTGCTCCACAGCTCGTGCACTTCAGGCGAAGAGAGGTGATGTGTATGTGGAATGTGTTCCCAAGTGGTGGAAGATTGAGGGACAGATGCAAAGAAAAAATGGGAGATAAACTAGGCTATGGGTGCAAACAAAGTCAGAGACGCGAAAGAGATAGAATTGGACCAAGAGCATATGGCCAAGAAGGAGGCGGACAACGCGACGTTTTTACATGCGCGCCTTCTGGCCACCGGGGGTCTTCTCAGGGGCCTGGGGCTCGTCGCTCTTCTTCTTGCCGGCAGATGCAATGTAGTCGACGCGCTTGCCGCCAAGCTTGGCAATGCCAGACTCGTCCCGGTACACACCGAGCTCCATCAGGCGGTCAAAGACCTTGGCGAAGTCGTCAAAGAAGCGATCCCGGTCCTCAGCGTAGACCTCGACCCACTTCTTGAAGTGAGGGTCTTGCACGAGCGCGTAATCGGTGGGCAGCATCATCAACTCCTCGTCGCCGTCCTTGGCACCGGGTGCCTTAGCCGCGTACTGGAAGTTGCCGTCCCACTTCTTAGGCTGCCAGTCGAGCTTGAGTAGCAGCTTGAAGTACTGGTTTGAGAACCGGGTTGGGTTGTTCACCCAGGGACCTGTGAAGCCAGATCGGTCGGCGTGGCACCGGCCGAGGTTGTGCGCGCCGGAAAGGGCAACGATTTCCTGGTCATTGAAGCCCATGCGATAAAAGATGTGTCGAAGGTGGTCAGACCCCTGTGAGGCGTCAGGCAGACGTCCGCGAGGAGGGCAGAGCTTGTCATCGAGCGCGTCGGTGCGGCCAGCCTGCCATGGGATTTGAGGGCCCTTCATCGCCTTGATGGCAACAACACCGGCCAGAGTCCAGAGGTCGGCATAGCTGATGTTGGGGTGCTTCTTCTTGATTGGCTCGAGGAAGGCGCGTGCGTGTTGGAGACCGGCGTCTGCGGCGGGTGCGGAACGCAATTTTGTCAGCACGCGACGCGTCGAAGATTTCCTGGCCCTGTTTTCCATCATGACTACTCACTGGCGCCGTCTCCGCCTTCTGCCTCATAGCGCATACCAGCGCCGTTAGATCCACCAGTGTCGGAGAACACATCGTAGCTGTGTGGCAGTGGTTCAAAGAGTGGCAAGAGGTGAGAGCGTCAGCTTCAGCTGGACCAGCAAGTAGGGCACAGTGGAAAATGCTCACGTTCCGCTGCGAGCACCGAAGGAAGAATTGAATGCACATAGCGAGAGCGAAGAAAGAGGAAGAACGTCAGCGCAACCGAGCTTACGTGAAGAGCGCAGACCGAAGTGACCGCATATATATGCGGCCAATTTTCAGCTCAGATTCACTCACGCTGCGTGCCATGCGAGACGAACGAGAATGGGACCGATGGATCCGTCTTCGTAGTCCTTGATCTCGCCAATGAGGTTCTCGAGGTCCTTGCGGACGGCTGTTACGTGAGGCAGTCGGGGAGAGAGAGAGAGAGATGGAGAGGGAGAGAGGGAGAGTGAGAGAGTGAGTCAGCAAAACAAGGCTCAGAGCCACTCAGCGACAGCGAGAACGTCGAGTTCGCAGGGCACACACTCACCGTCGAAGTCAATGTTTCCGGGAGCCATGATTTCCTATCTGTGTGTGGTGAGGGTGAGGGTGAGGGTGAGGGTGTAGGTGGTGGTGGGAAAGACGAAGGTCAGTGTAGGATTTCTGCTGTTCTTCTAACTGCTAGCGGCTGATTGGGCTGTCAGTCCGTCCAAAGTAAGACTCCAACTCACCACACTGACCCGCCACATCCAATCGGCATCTCGTTAGGAACTCTCGGCTTTCTGAAATCTGAACCAACTTGTCGGGAGAGAGAAAATGCGCGTGTAAGTCAGTTTTCGGTCGTACAAGGGAGAAAGATCGACAGGCGGGGAGCCCATTAGCGGCGTCTCACAGACTTCGGAAGCGGCGTCTGGTAAAGGGGTCACAGCTGCATCACGTGCCGGCTTGCGGCTCTCGGGCCGGCGCATTCCGGGTGAGCGGGACACGGACCAAGCTCAGAGGGGAGGTCGTTCCTTCCCAGAAGAAGACCATCACCTGCTCCATTCTACTTTGCTCACCTGCGTGCATGTCCAGCAGACTTTCCGCAGTACATCGCATTTCTCTTCAAGCTCGTCATCTGTCAGCCAGCGCCGCCCCAGCTATCGCCGCAACCAGCACCAAAATGGCCGCTTCCGACTTCAAGCTCCGTCAGATCGGCGCCCCCAACACCCTCGAGTACCGTGTCTTCTTCGAGAACACCCGCACCGGTCTCCCCGCCTCTCCCTTCCACGACATTCCCCTCTGGGCCGACGAGGCCAACGGGATCCTCAACTTCGTCGTCGAGGTTCCCCGCTGGACCAACGCCAAGCTCGAGATCTCCAAGGAGGAGGCCTTCAACCCCATCAAGCAGGACATCAAGAAGGGCAAGCTCCGCTACGTCCGCAACTGCTTCCCCCACCACGGTTACATCTTCAACTACGGTGCCTTCCCCCAGACCTGGGAGGACCCAAACCACACCCACCCCGACACCAAGGCCAAGGGTGACAACGACCCGCTCGATGTTTGCGAGATCGGTGAGCAGGTCGGTTACACCGGCCAGGTCAAGCAGGTCAAGGTCCTCGGTGTCATGGCTCTCCTCGACGAGGGCGAGACTGACTGGAAGGTGATCGTCATCGACGTCAACGACCCTCTCGCTGCCAAGCTCAACGACATTGAGGACGTCGAACGTCACCTCCCTGGTCTTGTCCGTGCCACAAACGAGTGGTTCCGCATCTACAAGGTGAGCCATTTACTTATTCTCTTCAAATTATGCGTACGCAAAGTGCTCACAGAATGTTTCGCCGCGCAGATCCCCGACGGAAAGCCCGAGAACCAGTTCGCCTTCTCCGGCGAGGCCAAGAACCGCAAGTACGCCCTCGACATCGTCAAGGAGTGCCACGAGGCATGGAAGCGTCTCATTGGCGGCCAGGTGAGTCGTCTTTACGACGCGCAACGCGCAACGCGTCTCGTGCTGGTTCGAATTCAAAATTTGCTGACATATCTTCCTCTCGCTTTCTCTTAGACCGATCCTGGAGAGGTCTCCATCGTCAACACCACCGTCCAGGGCTCCAAGAGCTTCGCTTCCGGCTCAGACTCCACCGTCTCGTCTGTCCCTGCTGCCAGCCCCAAGGCCGCAGAACCCGTCGACCCCAGCATCGACAAGTGGTTCTTCATCTCGGTGAGTATTATGCGGTCTCACGTTACTTTGATCACGGTCGAGTTACTCATGATCTGCTATCGACTTGGAGCAGTCTTCGTCCTTCTAAATGCGCTCAATGGGCCCATCCGCGAAGGATCACTGTTAGATATCGTGGATGTAATCTACTCTTGACGGCAGTCTATTTGAATGAAGAACAACTACAACGCAGTCTCTCAAGCAGAGTCCGGTAGCCGCATTGGCCCCAAATGAGTATAGCGTGAGAGGCGCACAACGGGCTCATCGGCTCTTCGCCTTGCTTTTCTTCTTCTTGCCTTTGGAAGGCGTGCCCGTCGAGCTGGAACCGTCCATGAGATCATCCAACTCGCGATTCTCGAACTTCACCGTCTTCCGAGCTCGTTTGACCTCCTGTCCCGGGTCTAATCTGCCGTCGCGCGCAAGCAGAGCAAGGACTTTCTGCTCCAGCTCGAACAGATACGGATCGGAGCTGTCCGGTAAGCCGCGGACCGCCTCTGCGAGCTTGAGCACGTACTCATGATTGGGGCCCGAGGGACCCGAACACGATATGATGCGCTCAGCCAGAAGATCCATCGGCTCCGGCCCCACGAAAGCCTCGTTGTCCGGTAAGCCGACGTATAGCAGACAATCTTGCCGTACATGGACGCGTTCCCCATTCGCATCAAGCGCAAAAACGTCCACTCGCTGCGCCGAGTAGCCGTTCTTCTCCCTGTAATCGAGGTACTCCTGGACTTCGACTGCATGCGCCGGGTCGATGGTATAGCTCACGCCCCATACGATGTCATCCTCGGGCGAAGATTTTCCATCTGGCTGGCCCGTTATTAATGTCGAGTCTGAAGCACTGAGTTTGCGCCAGTCCGAGGCGGTGACCAAGGTGACAACGCGTCCCGGTCGTTCAGGGGTGCCTCGGTGGTCGTTGCTCGATTGAGCAAATCGACGCGAGAAGCCGGAGACGAAGCCGGGGGTGGAATGCAAGACGTGAGGTGGAGGCTTGAAGATCAGAGACCCGTATCTGTGAGAGGGAGACAGTGAGTTGACTCTACTAGCTTCAGGCATGTTTCGACATAAGACATACCCAAACACATCAAAGGAGCCGTCTGGGGGCACAAACTCAGAGGCAAGTGTCGCTGAATCCTTGGCAACTTTCATGCCCTCGTCAGGCTGACCGGCTTTTTCCGCGTCTCCAGCCCCTCGATTCCTTGTCGATTTCCGTAAACGCATATTTTCTGCATCATCTCCGCTAGCACTGAATCGTCCTCCAGATCACCGCCGCCCTCACCTTCTCCATCCGAGTCCTGCGGTACACCAGGATTGACGTTCTTCTTGCCCTTCTTCTTGTTGTTCTTCTTCTTCGCTTTTTTGGCCTTCTTGCTGCTTCCTAATAAGGCCGGCTCGGGATCGGAATCGAGCGTCGCATCCTGCGTGTCGTCGTCTTCCACAGGTTCGGTCGGAGCGGTGGGAGCGGGTTCTTGGATGTTGTCGTCCTGCTGGGATTGTTTTTGTCGCAGTCGAGTCGGCTGGAGTAGCGTCCAGATCCAAGAATTCATCCTCCTCCAGCATTTCGCGTCGCAGCTTTTCGACCTTCTGCTTGTGCTTCTTGCTCTGCTCGTGATTGCGCAGACCTCCTTCCGTCTGGAAGACCTTGTCGCATGCAAAACATTCGAATCCATCCAGCTCCAGTTCGGCTTGGTCGACTCCCTCCTCGTCCTGTTCACCTTCCCCTGCATCAGCAGTCCCAGTTGCTCCAACATCGCCCTGATCTTCATCGGCATCATCACTAGCATCTTCTTCTTCCTCGGCGCGTGGTCCCACCTCTGCATCGTCATCATCATCGCTATCGAATTCGGAGTCGATGTAGGTCTCCGTCCGCTGCCAGTCCTGAGCGACGTACGACTCAGCGGCCCGTTTCTGCTCTGCAGCTTTTTCCTTCGCCTCCACCTCTCGTCGGACACGCTGGGCAATCGCGACGTCGGACTGGACGTCTTGATGCGCTTTGAATCGTGGGTCTCGCTTCCGAATGTGTGCGACGAGAGCCTGTGAATGATGGGACTTTTGGTCAGTCCGAGGAGTTTTGAGTGCACAATGATACCTGAAGGTAGCACGGACTCACTCTGACTGTCTCGTTATACTCTTTTCTTGCCTGTTCTCGTATTCTCTTGTTCTCCTTCTCCATGAGGCTGTGGTGGAACGCAAAAAGGTGTTAGTCTGTTCCGCACGACAGTCAGGGGAGGAATGTATTGAAAGGCGTACATACCGCTTGACGTTCCTATCAGGAGCTTGATTCGTCTGGTAGCTGTCCATCCAAACGAAGGACTTCTCACTGACGAAGTTGCTCCAGACCTTATAAAACTCTCTGACTGGAACTTGATGAACGGCAGCCTCGGCTCCCTTGGCGACGGCATACGGGTATGGCTGTATCCAAACGAAGGAAAGACATCCATATCGGCTTCGACACCCTTTGCTTGCATGGCAGCCTTCTCCTCCTCTGCCAATCGTTCGAACAATCGTCGGTAGGTCCCGAAAAATCCGCTCTCGTCTGCTTTGGGTCCCTTGGTTTCCAGCGTGCTGGCTGCGGCCACAAATTTGACCAAGTGTCGGACAGTAAGGCCTGGTCCGGTCTGCGAAGGGGCGGAAGGGGTTGCTTTACCACTTCGGTAGTCGTCAAATGTCGCATCATCGACATCCTCGTCGAGAGCTGGGAAAGGAAAGACTTTTAAGCATCTCCATGGAAACTGGTGAAGACCTAAAAACACCTCAAACTCACTCCCATTCAGGATATCATCGCGATGATTATCGTACCACGCCCGCTCCTGATCGTCGCTGAGGACGTCGTAAGCCGCCTGGACTTGCAAGAATTGTTGCTGAGCTTCTTCGACATTGTCCGGGTTCTTGTCAGGATGGTGTCTCAACGCAAGTTTTCGGTACGCCTTTTTGATCTCGTCTCCGCTCGCTGTTTGCTCCACGCCTAAGACCTCATAATAGTCTCTCGCTGCCGTCGCTGAATTGCTCCTGCCTGCGCCAGACTGCGCTGCTCCCATCTTTCCCTGACTTGGGTTCCGGTTTGTGAGTTCCTGATGTCTAGCGGTCGAGGTGGTTAGCGATGATTAAACGTCGCCACCGCAAGAATCTCTCTTCATCAGGACTCCCACTATCAGCCAGCAAAGCCAACCACCTCATCGTCGTCGTCCACTCAATTCTTGACTCATACAACCGCTTTCACTCGCAAGGACGGTCTTCAAAACATGGGTGGATCCAGAGCCAGAGCACTGCGGCTGAACGGAGATACTAGCTGGCTCCTCGGTATCCCGGTCTTCAAAGATGGCGATGAACAGTCATTCAGTCTTGTGAGCTTGCCTCTGATCGCATGTATTGGAGTAAAGTGCTGACTCCTCTTTTCGCATATCACAACTGGCAGGTCCTCGACCCCTGGCTCGATGACTCCTGCCAGATAGACATGACCTTTGCCTTCTCTGTCCAATCTCGAGTCATCAAGGCGGTCGCCTCCTCTCTGAGCGAGGTCGACGCTCTCATCGCCAACAGTCGGGACGACAAGGGGAAGGACAAGGAAGGATCCCAGCGGATCGATGCGTTGGTCCTCAGCCATCCGTTCACCGATCATGCCCACCCGCAAACGCTTACGAATCCTTCGAATAGGGCGGACTTGCCTCTACTCGGGACGCCGGATGCTCTAGGCCCTGTTCGGAAATTACCCGGTCTTCCCTTCAAGGACGTCCATACCATTCCTCTTGCCGACTGGGAAAGTTCACCACTGAACAAGCCCTCTGATTTACCCCTCCCTCCCGGGATCCGAATCGTCAGACTTCAAGCAGCGGAGAAACTTGCTGCAATACGATACGGTCCTGCCTGGTCCAAGCTTCACGGTGCCCTGGCCATCGTTTGGCAGACCGAGGCAAGTTTTTCGGCCTCATCCCCACGATTCGGAGTCTTGCTGTATTCGCCACACGGAATCATGCCGGCGTCGATACCACCCTGGCTATTGCGAGCCGAGTCTAGGATCCTCATTCACTCGTTACATCGACAGACACTTCCGGCCTGGCTCGCTGGACCAGTATCGCTCGGATTTTCGAATGCGCTGGAGCTCTGCCGGCCAGGGTCTTTCGATCCTGCCCTGCTGCTCGGTACACATGATGAACACAAGACGGCCGGTGGAGTGGTTGCGAGGCTGTTGAAACGGAAGGAATGGGGGCTTGAGGAGATGGAGCAGTTGCTCAAGGACGGATCAAGTGCGAAGTTGCGGGTCTTAGCTGTTGGAGAGGAGGTCGAGCTCCTGTGACGAACTTTGGTGGCCGTCTGAGATCTCATATCTCATATCTCAGCTTTTTCCAGACAGCAGACCCCAGTATATCAATGGATTTTGTGCCAGTACTCGTGTAGTTCGTACAACACCGAAAGGGTGGAGGAGTTCATTCTGGTTTGGGCTTGTACGTTGCGATTTCGTTGGAAGGTGTTCGGCTTGGCAGATCTTCGGAAGTCGGTCCGGTCCAGTACATAACTGACTCGGCACACGGTTTCACTCACTCACTTTTTAGCTTTTCAGTTTGAAGTGATGATTGATGATGCTGGTGGGCAGGAGAAGTCCATAACTGGCAGCTGTCTGGCATGAGTACTGTACCCCCTCTTGGCTTGATCGCCTTGATTTCTTGCCTACCTTGAACTTCGACAACGATACACAGCACCGCCAGCGACCATTCTTCGAACGAGCTGGAGCATCCATGTGCATCTGACAGCACAGACATAGACAACATACAAAGGTGAGTGGGTGTACATAGTCAGAGCCATGTGGATTTGCCTTTTTAGCTCATTTCTGTTGTTCCCACCGGGGCTCGCGCAGTCGCGCTGCAGATCCGTCTCATTTCATTACCAGCATGGTCGCATACTCGCGCCTGAACTCCGGCGAGACCGCGCTGCCCACCAACTCCACTGCGCCAACGTCGAGCAGCGGCTTCTCGGGGTCGGGCTCAAAAAGTCCTCTGAGGTCGGTTCTCTCCTCGACACAGAAATTGGTCAAACGAGTTCGGCAGCGATGGATCACCAGTCTTTTGGCCGTCTTCCTCCTCGTTGTTCTGGTCAATCTCATCTTCGGCAATGGCGCCAGCGTAGGAAACACGGTTACCGGATTCGCGCATATGCTCACCCCGAACAGCTGGCGGAGACCAAATGCGTACGCGGGTGAAGGCCTGAACTCTACGTCCAGCGACAAGGTCTGGGTTAGCGGGTCCGGGCGGACAGGTCTGAACTACACGACACCTTTCAACAGAGACGACCTCACGATGACCGAAGACGAGTGTGATGCCTTCTTCCCAGGGCTGTGGAAGGACATCGACCGGTCAGTGGACTACTACAAGAAGAACCCCTTCACGAAGGAGTACCTCGAACGCTCTTGCGACGACAACGAGTTCTCTCAGATGCGGGTGGTCATATTTCACAACCGACTTTACATCAAGATGTACAAGCAGTCTGATTTCACCCGAACTCAAACCACCCTGGCGCTGCTGCATCAGTCGATCGCTGCCAGTCGGGAGCGCCTGCCGAATGTAGAGTTTTGCATGGATCTGCAGGACTGGGGTCATCCAGGCAAATTCTCGCTAGATCGCTCGCCGGATCAGCAGGATGTTTGGTTGATGCCAGACTACGGATGGTACTCTTGGAAGGAGGTGAGTAGTGATCAATTTTCTCCTCCTCTTCGAGCGCAGCAACATGCTTAGACGTGATGGATGATTCTTTTTGCCCACAGCATGTCGGCGCGTACAAGGAGTTCCGCGAGGCTGCCGAACGAGTGGAGAATGAGATCGGATGGGAAGGGAAGAAGAACAAGTTGTTCTGGCGTGGATCAATGAAGGTCGGTCGCGCTGATCGCGAGGCCCTCGTGGCAGCGGCCAGCGGGCATGATTGGAGCGATGTCCTCCCATTGAACTGGGCTGGTGGTGAGTAAACGAGAGTTTAAGTCTGCTTCCAATTGATGAAGGGCAGCGAAAGCTAAAACTGGGTTGTCGCCCTTCAGATCGTAAGGAATGGGTGTCGATGGCGGATCACTGCCGATGGAAATTCCACGGATTTCCCGAAGGCAACTCATACTCAGGCAGGTTACGGTATCTTCAAAACTGCCGTTCCGTGATAGTCACCCACGAGCCACGCTGGATCCAACACTGGACACATCTCTATAACGCCAACACTTCTTCGCCCGATCAGAACATTGTCTTCATACCACCACCACCGCCAGGTACGGAGGGGACGCCTGTGAAGGATGATGATAATGCGCAGGTGCGGTATGATGCTACGTGGACGCGGTTGCCAGAAGTGATGGAGGAGCTGTTACGGGATGATGCTAAGGCGAAGCGCATCGCGGACAACCAGTATGATTTCTTCAGAGAAAGGTGAGTGTTTCTCCTATCAGGAGATCCGACCGACCTCAGCTTTGCGAATGGTCTCGACATGCGCCTGTGTACCATTCTTTTGGTGGTACTGACTCCATTCTTCTCCGTCTCTGTCCAGGTACATTTCTCCCGCATCAGCAGCGTGCTACTGGCGCAAAGCACTGAAGGGTTTCGCCGAGACGCAGCGGTTTACGGTCGACTTGAGCGGGAAGGAGATCTCGTACGAGGACCACATGCTGCAGGGCTTCCCGCGTTGGCCTGAGCCCAAGTGAACAAGAGGGTTGGTTGTCTTTACAGCTACAGTCTCGACATTTCAACCACAGACAGTCTCTTCCGCCTTCCGCCTTTCCACACCGGTTTACCTTACCTTCCTTTGGGCCGCCTTGAAGCTCATTATTCCTTCTAGATTTTAACGCGTCATACATTCTTCCTTTGAACCAACAAATACACACTCGCAAGTCGCAACTACTCACTGTCCCGCTGTTTGTGACTCGTACCTGAAAGCCTTACCTGATGCGCGATGAGGCGATGAGGTTGCGCCAGGGGCGCCCGAAGGGCTGGGTTTCCAGCGCGGCCCGTGTATGTACTTGGTACGATGAGGCCGAGGAAGAGCTGAGAAGGATGCTCGGAGGTCGACATCCGAACAAGTCCGACTGTGACAGAATTCAACGAGCCGACAATCACCGCGCCAACCAGCCCGACGTCGAACGATGAGCTTTTGTTCGGATGAGTGCCCCTCCTTTGTCCTTTGTTGAGCTTCGGGCCAGATCCGAAGATGAGCTTCTGATGCTCTGATGGAGCACGAAGGAAGCATGCTAGACATCCGCGTATAAAAGACTGGCTGTTTGACATGCTGAACTGCTGACCCTTCTCGCCATCCCCTTCCAGGAAGACATAGTCCCCCAAACAGCAGATCTTCTCCCCAGAACTCTCAAGATGTCTACCCAAAGACCATCTCAGCCCTCCCCAAACCCATTCCGCTTCAGCAACGGTAGCCAGAATACTGTCTCTACCATCGAGCGGCTTCATCGAGGGTCAATGACAAGCAGCCAGCTGCAGCAACCGCCAATCGCCGCATCCGGCAAGGCTCACAAGCTGGAGAACAACAACGATCCGGCTGCCAACAATGACGACAGCGACCGAGAAAGCGGACGGACGAAGGAGTACGGATTCTGGGCTCCAGAGCTGGCCGCTCTCAGGAAAGAGTATCTGATTGGCATCGCACGGCTCACCGCCATGGTGACCATCTTGGTCTGGGGTGGTAAGTTCCTTTTCCAAAAGATGACCGCGCGTAGAGCTTTCGCACTCATCGAACCTTTCCCTCGCACCTCCAGTACTTGGTATCTATTGGGGTGGCCTCTGGACCGCCTCAAGCAAGGTTCACAACCTCACAGCCTACATCATCAACCGGGACGGTCCAACGGGAATCATCGGCAACACCACCCAGAACGCGCTGCTCGGGTCTATGCATCTCAAATGGCAGGTCATCGATCCTACCTTATACCCGACGCCGCATCTATCGAGCAGGCCATCGCCACAGATGAGAAAGCCTGGCTTGCCGTTGAAGTCACGCAGGATGTATCGAGTCGTCTTTCAACAGCTCGCACAAACGGCGACGCATCATGGAATTCTCAGGATACTGTCATCATGTATTACTCCGAAGCCCGCGCCAACACCGTCATCCCCGGCATGGTCGTTTCGCCCACCCTGAAGGTTCTGGAATCTGCCTTCGCGAACATGACGGTCACTCTGGCACAACAGTACCTGCGCTCGGCTATGACTAACACGACAGCGCTAGAGGCGGTTGAAAGGGCACCCCAGACCTTGGTCACACCTGTCATTGTCACCGCACAGAATTTGCGAGCCTGGGATCAGACGGTAGCAACTGCACCAACCTTCGTGGGTCTTATCTACGTCGGTGAGTCTGTCCCCTTTTCCTTCTCCGAATGCTGTGAACCTGTTCGCTGACCCCACCCATTTACCCTTCCTGATCAGTAATCCTCGCTCTCAATGTGACTCTTGGAAACTTCGGCATGCGCCAGGCGATTCAGGGCAAGCTCAAACTATCTTCGATGATTGCGATGCGGATCATCATTCCCGTCATCGTCTATCTCTTCCTGTCGTTCCAATACGCCATGCTCAATCTGCCCTTCAAACTGCATTTCGATGGCTGGAAGCTCGGATTCGGAGCGGGATTCCTCACGTTTGTGGCGGCGACGTGGTGCGGCAGTGAGTGATTCGATCCACTCTGATCTCATCAAACAAGGTCCGCTACTGACATACCTTTCTTCCCCCCCTTCCGTCCTTTTTCAGTGACTGTCCTCGGTCTCATCATTGAGTGTGTCCTGGCCATCGTGGGTTCTGCGTTCATCGGCTTCTTCCTGATTCTGGTGAGTCCCCTTTTCTTCGTCTGGTTCCTGGTCTCTCATCCATAGCTGACCCATCCTCTGTTTACTACTATCTGCACAGCTCATCATCGCAAATGTTGTGACAGTGGTCTACCCGATTCCTATGATGCCCGCCTTCTTCCGATACGGCTACGCGATGCCTTTCTACCACCTCAAGAATATCTACGTCCACATCGTCTACAACACCAGCAAGCACATCCTTGTCCTCTACCACTTCGGAATCCTTTTCGCGTGGATCGCTATGCTCCTCGCAACCTTCCCCCTGTGGATCGTTCTGGAGCGTCGACGAGGGATCAAGGCACAGGAGAAGGCTGCTGAGGAGGCCGCAAATAATTCTGAGCAACCGAATGATTCCAGCGCACCGCCCTCACGACAATACGACCGCGAGCAAGGAGATGAGAAGGTCCAGCATACGTCGGTCGGTCAGCCCTGAGGCCCTCCCATCCTTTCGCGATTTCTTACTGTATAAGATACCCCCCTATCAGCCAGCTACGCCTTACGAGCCATGCGCAGCATGCTGATGTTGATGAATTGCACTACCAATGATCATACCCATTTGCATACTGTTGAACCTGCTTCTCCCTCGCCTGTCCGCCCCCCTCCTTACGTCGCATCCCAATTTCCAAGTGAGTCCCAAGTCCCAACCACACTACTTTTGCTTTCGGTCCCACCACCTCACCGGAATAAGCGGTCCGCGGACTTAGCAGCCCTATACGTCCGTCAACTCGGCGTTACCAATGAATTTTACCGTCGGGTGAGCACACATCGCGCACTCCGCCTGTCAGCCTCAGCATCATAAGACTGACGCCTATACTTTCTTTTTGCGGTTTCCTACTCCCCCTCGGCCGACGAGCTGGATTCTTCCGCCAGCTGCGTGATGAGTGTTGCTCTGCCGACAGCATCGTCCTGAGTCAGCTCACAGCTGCCTGCATTCTATTATTTCCTCCGACGATCGACGCCTCCCAGCAGGCGGTCTGTAAGACTGTAAAGCGAGACACAAGAGTTGGATGAACATGTATAAAGACACGGACCTCGCAGATTCTTCTTTCCCCAACGACGCGCCTCGGTTTCCTCCATCCATCCCTTCCATCCCTGGGACTAACATATACCCACAGCTAACATCTTTATTACCCGTCAGATCTGTGCAGACCTGCAACATTGCGAACAATATGGAAACTATCGAAGATCGAAGAAGCACGCGGAGTTTCTCGACCGCCCACGGTGCAGAGCGGGACCTGCCCACCCCTTCGACCGAGAACTTTCCTCACACGGCCAACGCGCCCGGTCAGTCTGGACCCAAGAGGACGAACAGTGACGGGGACCGTCAAGACAGTGATCCCGAGAAGAATGCGGTGCACAACCAGTCGGGAGGAGACAGCCCTCGACAGCTCTATGGGTTTTGGGCACCCGAAATTGCGAACGAGCGTAAGGCTTATCTCATTGGAATCGCTCGGTTGACCGCTTTGATCACGATTCTGATCTGGGGAGGTGAGCGTCTTCCTTCGCCAATGTTCGTTATGGATGGCCGGTTGCTCATCTTACATTCTGATGTGATCGTTCAGTACTGGCCATCTATTGGGGATCGCTCTGGAAAGCAACGGAGAAAACCGGCGAGCTCGACGCGTGGATCATCAATCGAGACACCACTGGCGGAATCGTCGGTAATACCACGATCTCGGTTCTACTGGACTCCAAGACCAACAACGAGGCCATGCACCTCAACTGGCGTGTAGTCAGCCCGGCCGACTATCCCACCTCTGCCGACGTACAACATGCGGTCGCCGTGGATGAAAAGGCATGGATCGCTGTCGAAGTCATGCAAGATGTGTCAAATCGCCTGATCTCGGCTCGAGCGAATGGAGACGCAAGCTGGTCGCCGCAGGGACAGGTGATGATGTATATCTCCGAGGCGCGAGCGAACACAGTCGTACCAGGGTACGTGCTTTCGCCCACCCAAAGAAGATTGCAGATGGCGTACGCCTCCATGGCGAACCAGTTGGCTGGACAGTATTACACCCAAATCGCAGGGAACGCGACGGCACTTTCGGCCCTGGCTCGAGCTCCCCAGACAGTTTCGACTCCAATCATTCCCACGCCTGATAATCTGCGGCCATACAACCAGCCCGTTGCTACGGCTCCCACTTTCGTCGGGTGAGTTCTGCCCCAGGAATATCTCGCCTGCAGTTTGATCGAAGGCTGACTCTGATTTGTGAGATCTCCGCAGTCTAATTTACGTCGTTATCATTGCTCTGAACGTAACGCTGGGCAACTTTGGGATGCGGCAGCCAATTCAGCACAAGCTCAAGATCTCGTCGCTCATCGCCATGCGCTTCGCGATTCCGATTATTGTCTATTTAATATTGAGTTTCAACTACTCTATGCTCAACTTGCCCTTCAAGCTCAACTTCAACGGGTGAGTTCTTCCCATCGTGCTGTTATCGTTTATTGCTCCGTACTGATCTGCCTCGTTCTTTCTCGATTCGATGATCTTTTGTCAGGTGGGGCCTCGGTTACGGAGCAGGCTTCATGACCTTTGTGGCAGCGACTTGGTGCGGCAGTAAGTAGCTTGTCGCCTCTCCGCTCATCGAATCAGTCTCTTGTGCTGACACTTTCGCGCTCATTTTCTTTGCTTCCAGTGATTGTTCTTGGTCTCATCATCGAGTGCGCCGTCTCCATCGTTGGACCAAACTTCATTGGCTTCTTCCTGATTCTGGTGAGTACACACGCTTCTCAATCTCGTCTCGTTGATGAACGATCACTGATTAACCTTTGGGCGATCGTGTTAATCTCCTGCAGCTCATCATCGCGAACGTAAGCGTAGTGGTCTTTCCGATTCCTCTGCAACCTCACTTCTATCGGTACGGGTATGCTCTACCATTCCCGCATCTGAAGTCGATATACACCTGCCTGATCTTCAACACTGGCCGCGTGAGTGTAGATTGTGGTATGCAGTTAAGGTGCTGGTCACTGATCTCCTCCCTCATTCTCTAACAGCACATTCTCCTTCTCTACCACTTCGGCGTGCTTTGGGGATGGATGATCGTCATCGCCTTGACCTTCCCAATCTGGATCATCTTAGAGCGAAAGCGGGCGACACCTGGCTCAAAGAAGTGATCGCTTCACATCGAAATATGTATGGCCCTGCCGATTTACTTTCCCCGAATCAACATATACCTCTGTATTATTGTCTTCTTTACGTGTGTGTGTGTTGGGGAGGGTGGGGGTTGGAATTGCCTCAGTTGCTATGCGGCAGTCATGATGAACTGCAGTCAATGAATCAGCAGCCTCGAATGAGACGATTCTGACAATCTGACCGCATGACATCGAGCACATCGCCCTCGCCCACTATACTACTGCCACCACAGCCAAAGGTTCTCACCTCATCATCCCCAGCCTTCCTTCCGCCCAACTCGCCGCCATCTCATCTGCATTCTTCGCCAGCTCCGTCAACGCCCTGTGCTGTCAGAACGTCATAAAGCAGCGCATGCAAGGCACCGCTGACTTTGGAGGAAGACTCTGATCTGTTAGCCCGCATTCTCCTCGTAAACGGTCGTCCCGCCATGGTCAAGACGACATCGCCCTCGGTGCCTGCTCTGGCAGGCATCTTTTTCACTTTGAGTGCAGCCTCCCTTGCGTTTCTGGCTTCCTCTCCAGCCCGTGTGCTGGCAGCTCCAACTGGGGACGGTCTGCATGAGCGTTATCAGTCCGACGTAGACCACCTCGCTGGTCGACAGGATCGACCCACGCCAGTCTTCCACTTCGTTGCTCGCGACATCTACGATCGAAGGCAGAACGTCAATACATCGTCACCCGTCCCGACATCCACTGGGATCCCCGGTGACCCCAACGCGAATGGCCGACCAACCACAGCTCTCAGTGTATTTGTGAGTTTGGCCCGTATCCTCCTTTCGTCCTGATCCCCTTTTCCTGGCGCACTCTTTCGTCAGTCTCCAGACGTGCTGTCGGAGCGGAGCCTCTTCGTTGAGATATCCGTGAAAAAGGACGGCGTTCTCCTGGCACCTGCATGTGGCCGTACTCACGCTGGTCCATTCTCTGCCTATTTCCCCTCCCTATCCGCTGCACCAAACAATGATGTGGCACCCACCTGCTCCGTCCACCTCCGTCGGATGCAACCTCATTGACTCACTGCCAATGCTTCTGGTGTGTTTCCACGTTTCCCTCCCTTCCTCTCCTCATCGTGCCGGGCTTTTCCATTCACACAGACATTTATCATTGGTTAGTAACATTGTTCCCCGCCCCTTTTCTTCTCTTTCCCTCCTTTTTGCTCCCTCTCCTCCTCCTCGGGTCTCCTGTTGCCGCCTATCGCTCGCACGCACATCACGCCTTCCAACAACGTCCGTCATGCGCCGTCGTCAGATACAGTCCACGCTTTGCGCTCAGCCTTATCAAAATACCCAGGTTCCCTTCGCGCATCCTTCTAGGAGAGCCGAGCCTTCCGATGCCGCTCTTCTTCGGCCACGCCAGCAGACGATGTCCATGACCAGCCTCACTGCCACCATTTCGCCGACCGCAGGAGGAGGGGGAGAACCCGGAGGAAATGGGAATTTCCTAAACACTGCTAACCTACCCGCCCCCTTTCTTGCCTTTGCCGTCGCAGCCATCGCTCTCTTCGTCCTCGTCGTCGCCTTCGTCCTTCTCCGCATCTTTGTGCGGAACCGGAGATTGCGTCGACTAGGCCTTTTGCCTGGGGATTTGTCCGAAAGCGGACGACTGGTGGGCTCGGGTCGCGAGATTGAAGATAATCTTGTGCCGCCGAAACTTTGGGAAGCTACGATTGCGGACTTGGAGCAGGTTCAAAGACTCAAGGCGGCGCGAAGCGCACAGGGTGAAAAGGTTAATGATTGGGATGGCATTATGGTGAGTCTTCTGGCATTTCTTCGTCCACGCATTCTGGGCAGTGAGCTGACAAGCTCCTGAATCTTCTCACAGCCGATTGCGGTGGCCCTGCCTACACAGCTTTACACAGCTCTGATGCCTGACGGGACCAAGGGCGAGAATGCCAACAAATCAACAACCTATCCACCGACCGCACAAGCCAATCGCGAAGGGCAAACTGGTTTCAGTCAAGGCACGGCGCGGTCAGGTCTGGTACGGCTTCTTCGCAGAAGCAGGGGCCATACAGCGGATGCAACTTCGACAGCAAACGCTGGGCCGATCCCGCCAACCGGTCAAATGCGGGTGCCCTCAACGGCGGGTCTGCCGCAGACGATCCAGCTACGGCTGCTCTGAACGACGTGCCGCTACCTGCGGCCGTCAATGTCACGGTTCTGATCGCGATGCCTTCTCCCAAGACGGTCGTTCCTTCAAGCAAACAGCCGAAAACCAAGAAGTCGATGATGTCCTTTATTTCCGGCGCGTCGGCATCCAAGCCATCGCTCATCCCTGCTCAGCTCTCGACTACGAAGGTCGACGAAGTGGATGAGGAGTACTTGGTGATGGACGACAAGGGCAAGACGAGGCGGGAGCCCAGCTTGCGGAGTGTCCGGACTGGGATCAGTGTTTCGAGCTTTGCAGAGGCACGGAGAGAGGCATTCTTCAAGTCGGAGGAATCTGGGCATGAGGCAGGCAAAATGGATATGCCCCTTGGGGATGATCGGAGTGGGTTCGGGTATGACAACGACAAGGACGATGAGGAGGAAGAGCTTCCTGAGCTCATGTTTGGAACGGCTAGTGTGCCTATGTATCGGGATTGGACACCTCCTGCCTCGTCTGCTACCCCGGCCGGTGGTTCATCGGATGTCGCGGCGGCAGCGCCTGTGCCTCAGGATTTGTTGATTCCCACTCGTGGTGACCTGCTGAAGTTGTTGGCGGCGGCGCGTCAGGTCAAGGAGCGGAAGACGTCGGACGTATTGGCACAACAGAAGGCGGCTGCCAAGAAGGAGATGGAAGATGTCGATGGAGATGATGATGCGGCGGGTGGATATAGTTCGGATGGTGTGCATCTGACAAGGACGGGGGATACGTCGGTCGGCGGAGCGAACGCTTTTGGGCGCGAGCGTGACGGACATTCAAGCAGTCGGACGGATCTCGATGACGCACCCGTTGGCCGGACAGATTCACCTCTGCGGGATGGGACCGGTATGGTCAGTGGGCCGCAATCGGAGGCGACAGATTACCATCAGCATCCTGGTCATCAAACTACCGGTCACAGGCAGGAGACGATCCCTGGAGCGTCCTCAGCGGCAGCGGCATCTTCTGGCGGCTTGACGCCAGGAGCCTCGACATGGATGAACGAGGAGGTCGGTGCGAGTGAGCACGGAGGAACTTCGATTCGGTCTTCAAGATTCGTCAGTGCGGAGGATCTGAACGGCGACGTTGACGACGAGGCGCATGTGGGAACTGGTGCGGGTCGACACCCGCTGATGTGAACGTCTTTTTTTACGACATCTCCTCTCTCTCTCTCACGGGGGGAACTTCTGCTTAACGTTTCATGATGACCGATTTGGAATGGCTTTACTTCTTCACACTTTTCGAGTTTCGATCCCTCCCACAAGACCTCTCTCTCCTCACTCTGCCTTTTATTCCTTCCCGTTGTTGTTGCAAATACCAAGTGTTTCTATATAATCTGGGCTTCTTACTGCGCTCTCCGGAAGCTTCCATGAATGGAAGAGGTTCCAAGTCAGCACAAAGCCAGTTGCGACGTTCGCCGACGGATCCAAATTGAGACGTGGATGTTGCACCACCTGCAGATGCTTCGGCCGAGTTGCCAAGTGCCAACCTTCAACTTGACGCTTGACAGTTGGACGGAAGGCGCTTCCGTGATGTGGGCAATCAAAAAAGGCGGAGGTGAAGCGGGAAACTGGATGAGGCCAGAGCATGCAGGGCGGGGAAGTGCAGATGAGGTGGGAGGTGGGGCGGTGGGCGGGCAAAACCGTTGCGCTTGCCCCTCATCTCTACTCGTCCTCGGCTGTGGGTACATGGCGCCGACACAGAAATGCAGCTCGCGGAGAGACCCTGGGGTCGAGACCGTGCTCTGTGTTAGCGGGCAGTGCGGTCGCGAGACGACGATGAGCTGGCAACGGCGCGACGGCCGCAACATGGGCTGCCTTTCTCGTCGGGGTCCGCAGCGGACGCAGGATGGTGGCGTCCACTCGTCCCACATTGATTTTTGAAGGCAGAATTTTTGCGCGCGTGTTTCAGTCGACGCGTCGACATGTTCACGCGACGCGTCGAAATTTGAGCTCTTTGCCACCGCTTCTACATATAGGCGTTCTAATAAGTAAGCTCGATGCTGGGTGATCGGTGATCGTTGTGCTGCTTAGGAAGAAGTAGCTGGGCGCGGCGAGAAGCGTAGCTCGCATATCCCTCGCACGTTTTGAAGCTGCTGGCTCAGCATGATGGTGGAAGACTTTACCGTTGAAACTCGTAGAAAAGAAAAGTCGAAAACTTTGGCAACGAACGTGCCGCCTCTGGTTCACGCAGCATTCAACTCACCTCTCGATTGTACTGCCCTCGCTGCCTTCTTTCCCTTGTCTCACCGGCGGGCGGGGAGCACGTTCTACTTCTTTGAGCAAAGTTTGAGACTGTTCCAGTGCTCTGACCTTTTTCCGGCCGCTCCCTCAGCGACAGGACCGAACCCCTCCGCCCAGCGACCTCATCTCAGTAGGACTACGGAGTACTCACGCGACCGCCTGGGATACTTGAATGAGTCACTCTTCACACGAGCACGTCTCTCCTTCTTGATCACCACCACCACCACTTGTTTCCCCCCTCCCGTCACCTCTTCTGGCCTCTGGCTTCCTACTTCCCATCTTTTTCCTGACCGGCTAGCCATCTCGTCATGAAGCCGATCACACGTCCTCTACGCTTCAAAGGAAGCGCTCCCCTGATGCCAGAGTGCTGGTGAGTTGCTGCGCTTGCTGGTGCAAATGCCCTCGTCGTTGCGACATCGTTTTCAAAGCTGACAACGCTTTTCCCCCGCTTCCTCCTCAATTGTAAATCAGGGGCCACCGCGGTGTGAGTCATGACTAACGTTGTGAACTCTTCATGAAACGCTGTCGCTGATCCATCGTGTGTTCGTCCCTCCCTGACGCTCGCTATCGCTCAGGCCTCGGCGGTCTTTCCTGAAAACACCATCGCATCTTTCGAGCGAGCAATCAGGGACGGTTCAGAAGGCCTCGAAAGCGGTTAGTGCTTGTCCATCTCGCATTGCCCTTCCCCCATCTCCCCCGCTCCACCTCCCCTCCTTCCCACTCAGACGCGCTCCTCTTAAACCGGCGTGCCAAGATGCTGTAGCATCTATGGTGATCCTGGAGAGCGCCGGTGGCATTGGCTTCGTGGATCCACTCGAAGTGGATTTCCATTACCTGCCATGCGGAAATCTGGTCCTTCTTGGACAGATACCCTTCGCCTCCCATTTTTTCCCTCTCTGCTGCGGCAATCTCTCCTGCGCGACATTGCAAATCCTGACAGCTTGCTGCACATCTGTTGCAACCCGCATACATTGCCATCGGACGACGACCCCTGGATCGATCACCAACTCAACACCACGTTCGAATTCGACTGCCATCATCCAAAAATCTTCGATTTGCGCCAACAGACGTCCACATCACTAAGGACAATGTCATCGTCATGTTCCATGACCCTTCGCTCGAGCGAACCACCAACGGCACAGGTTTCATCCGGGATCAAAACTATCACGACGGCATAGAGCACGTTCGAACTGTCAAGGAGCCAAAACAACAGATCCCTACTTTCAGGGAACTCTGCGATCTGCTCATGAAGGAGGACAACAAGCACGTCAAGCTGAATGTGAGTATATGCTTTACATCAAGCGGATCTCAATATCTTGGTCCATGTCTTGTAGTTTTCGGACTGTGCTGACAAGATGACGCTTGCTAAACTTGCTCACTTTCTCGGCCTTTTTCCAACTCAGATTGACGTCAAGCCTGACAACGACCCCGATCGTCTTTTCAAGCTGATGAAGGAAGTTGTCTGCTCATATCCCAACTACCAGACCGAACTCTCCCCGCGCCTGATCCTCGGCCTCTGGCACACCGTCTTCCTGCGCGCCGCCCTCGAGCATGTCCCTGAGCTCGCTCGAGCCCATATCGGTTACTCACCCTGGGTAGCCCGGAATTTCTTCTGGAAGGACTGCCAAGGATTCTCGATGCAATTTGCGGCTCTGGTTACCGCTGATGGACAGGCATTCATCAAGGAGGCCAACAAGGCGGGGAAGAATGTTTACGTTTGGACGGTAAATCGGAAGGACGAGATGATTGAGGCGACTCGGTGGGGTGTCAAGGCCATTCTCACAGATGATACTGCCATGCTGCATCACTTGCGCAAGGAGATGAAGGGTGAGTCTCTCCTGGTGTGCTGTACACTTTTTGGTGACCAGACACTAATCTATTTGATTGTCTGCAGTCGACTTCCCCAAGACACGCTCAGAATCGGTTGGCTTCTTCTTCCGCTGGACCACTTGGCGGTATTACACTGTGCCACAATACGTGCTCCAATCGATGTGGTGCTCCGACGTCGAGCGACGCGCCGGGCTCAGCTTCAAGCGGGGTGCCGCTCGAATCGATGCAGTCCGATTGGCGGCTGCCAACGAGGAGAAGCACCACCTTGCACTGCGAGAAACAGGATACCAAGCTGGCTATGTCGTCGTGGATGAGAAGGCGATCGGTTCGATGCCGGAGTCTGCTGTGGCGAATGGAGCTATGGTTTCCGTCCAGGCATGAGCCCCGAACGATACGGACCTCGAACGATATGGACCCAAGCGAGTAACGCGGTACCTTGACTCGGCTCTTTTCCTACCGGTTCTTTCTCCGAACAACCACCCAACACCGGATTTCTAACACTCCCCAGCGACTTGATCCACTGCTGTGCGCGGTCCGGAACCCGCGATACGAAGGCTCTTTTCTTTTCCCCACCCCTGCCTTTTCAAGAGCCTCGACCCGGACAATGGACTCTCTCTCTCCTCATCTCTCTCTTTCGATCACACCTTCTGAAACGACTTCCTCGGCTTATCTCAACCACAACAGCTGTTCGGCCCTCGATCCTGGTTTTTTCCCTTAATGTCATTTGCCGCTCCTCGACCCTCGTCCCCCTTTCACCTTTTATCCCATCCCTGCATTTCCAGTTTACTCATTCTCCAGACCAGTTATACTCGTACTTCTGTTATTCCCCCCATCGTCCCAACTCCCAGCCCTCTTCTTGATATTCGTCACCCCTCCTTCTCTTTCACGACTCATGTCACCCGCTTTTACCCTGATTCAATTCCATTTCCTTTCCTTGACCGCTGAGCGGCGCGTCCGCTGCAGGCGGTCAACATCTACCCAACTTAATCTTTTTGTCGAAAGCGTCCCTTTCCAGCATGCTCGTGGCTCCAGCTAAACATCAAAGGTTTAGAGTGCGAGAAGTTTTAAGATTCGTCTAGTAGAGCGTGAAGGGGATGGAAAGCGGTCGTCGATAGCGGTCGAATACAGGATGTGGTGGGGTTGCTCCTAATAACATTCCCAGATAGGCGGATATGCCAGAAGGGGAAGGGCGGGTGAAAAGAAGGGGCGGTATAAAGTCGCTGAAGGAAGTCGTAAGTCTAGTTGGGAGTTGAGAAGGCGCGCGTTGGAAGAGCGTGCGATGGAATGGAAGAAGAACCAGTCTTTGTCTTGCTTTAGGGTAAAAACCATGTCAACGGAACTGAGGAAGTTGATAAAGGAAGAGCGGGGTGAGAGAAGGAGGGCGTGATCCTGGCGAGCGCGTACATCGGACGCGTCTCGTTCTTCTCCTTGTTCGCAAATTTGCAGCTGATTTGGGTTGGTCCGAGGATTGTCCATCATGACGTGGCGGGGACAGCGCTCTCGGCACCGACAGCCGCAGCCTTGGCTGACTTGAGAGCCTCAGCATTCGCTTGTGATGTCGCGTCTGCACCTGTTGATGATGCGGCGCCGCCCGCAGCAGGCTTGCTCTTGCCGTTGGCAGCCTTGTTCTGCTTGGCGAGGTTGAGCTCCTTGAATTTCGCGATCGCGTCGTCGATTTCGGAAGGAAGCAAGCCCTGGCAGATCTCCCCCTCGTTCATCTTCCCAACCTCATGTTCGGGGTGCTCGATGGTCACTTGCAGCTTGCCCGAGTCGAGGGGTGTGATCTTGACCTGGGAGAGCGAGTAGACGACGTGCTGGGCTCCGAGGTTGTTGATCTTGTGGTAGGTGTGCGAGGTGCAGACGGCGATGGTGATTCCGCCTGAGGCGACGGCTGCCTTGATACCTGAGGGAGAGTCCTCGATGACGAGACACTTTGAGCAGTCAAAGCCGAGCTTCTTAGCGGCGAGAAGGAACGGGTCCGGGTGCTGTTTTGCGAATATGTGTGTAAGTATGAGTAATGGGTGCATACATGCGCGTCACAAAGGGTACTCACGGGCTTGCCACGCTTGAGCTCGGGGTGCTCGGCGGTGATGGTAACGGGCGGGGGCACGATGCCGACGCGCTGCATCGCGCCGTAGGCGTAGGTGCGCGCAGACGAGGTAGCGACAGCATACTTTCCATCAGGGATGGAGTCGATCATCTCACGAACACCGGGCAGGATGCGAATGGCGCCGTCAAAAGCCTCCTCCTCGTCCTCGAAAGCCTCTTGGAGCTTGTCGTCGAGATCGTCGTCCTCCTCGAAGACCTCCTCGGAATGCTGGGCCTCGGAGAGCTTGGAGAGACCCTGGGAGAGACCGAAGGGGTTGACACCGCCGCCCTGGGAGAGCTTGCGACCTGCGACACCGGCCGAGGCAGAAGCGCGACGACTGGCCGATTGAGAAGCGGAACGAGATCCACGACGCGAATTGGCTGCGGAAGGAGTCCGAAGGGAGTCGGCGAACTGCAAAATGGTCTCCTCGAAGGCTACGACAGCGTCGTCCATCTCGTGGGACTTGATCCAAGGCTTGAGGGAGCGCAAGTTGTCAACGGCGCGCTTGCCGTGGGTGGCTGCGATGACTTCTTCGGGGTCACGGCCGAGCTCACAGGCGACTTCACCCCATGCTGCCTCTACGGCTGAGATGGAGTCTACGAGGGTACCGTCCATGTCGAAGAGGACGGCGTCGACCTCGAAGACCTCTGTGTCCTTGACCTCAGCGAGCTTCTGGATAGTGGTGGTGGGGGCGTCTGCGGTCATATTGGCTTACTTAACTGATGAAAGGGGGTGAGTGAGAGAAATGGGTTGAGGAAGGGGGGAGATGGTGGTAGGAGGGAAGGTTCGAACAGGAATAGTCACCCCCTTAAATACTCTTTTCCAGCTGCAGACGCGCAGACCTTTCTTCTCCCTGACGATGACGAGTTAAACGAGTGAGTGAGAAGATCGTCGATGCGAACATGAGACGAAACCGACCCATTCACCCATCCAATGATTCCAAGTCGGTTGGGCTCACGGCCGCTGCTTACTGCTTCCTAATCTGCTATACCAACCCCCCCAAAACCAGAATTAGCACAAGGCCTAAAGACCGAGACGAAACCACGCTTTCCCTATTATTCCTATTTTGGGATCTGTTCCACCAGCAGCATGCTGCTGCAGACTGCCTCAGCGCATTCGATCGTTGGAAGAATAAGGCAGCGGCAAGCAGGTCGTTGCAAGCAAAGAACAAGATCTATTCGCCGCTGCAATGTACCACCACCCCGACAAAAGTCTTCTGCTCGCCCATCCCAGCATCCCAGTCGCGCGATGCCCACGTCGAGGGAGAAGAAGAAGGATCCTCTCAATCGCGCCCTCTCTTATCCCTTGTCTATCTCTGACAGGGATTTCTTCCTCATTTGAGCATGACGGTGAGTTGCATACGAATCCCGTCACACTGCAGGCGCGCCCAAAACTCATCGACACCCTTTTCTCTCACTCATTCACAAGCGAGGTCTTGCCGCCTTTCACAAAGGGAGAGATACGGGACTCACCGCATTCCAGGGTCCCGCATCACCGCCGCAGTCCCCTCTCGCCTCGCTCGTGGATCGGTCGGTGTTTTGGAAGAACGAAAGACATGCCCATCACGTGACGAATTACGCGTGCTCGGAGGCTTTCATGGGTTTTGGAGGTTGACGAGGGCGGGGTCGAGCATGATGAGGGCGAGGATGAGCAACACGAAGGACGAGGGACAAGGATGCCATTCTCGCTCGCATCAGGAGTCGCGTCGGGCTCAGGCGAGACCACGACTATCACCATCGCGCATCCTGCGCATGGCGGTAACAATGATGATGCAGAATCCGTCATCTCTCACCATCAACCAGGGCCTCCAGCTCCACCGCCCCTTCTTCTTCCACCACCTGCATTCGCGACCGTAGCTCCGGACATCTATCGATGTTCGTCTTCCTTCCCGACTCCGCATGATATCGCAAATGTCTCCGTACGCGACACAAGGTCACAGCAGCAATCGCAGCAACAGCAACATCCATCTACAGCCCAGGGGTTAGGGTCGAGCACGGCACCGACTATTACCGCAAACGAAACAATTGGACCCGATAACAAAGACCCAGCATCGTCATCATCCCACACTCCCTTGGCATCAAGTAACCTCAAACCTTCGACGTCTTCAGCGACAGTAGCCCCCGGCACAACCGGTGCGAAGCCGACGCCTTCAAGAACCTCGTCATCTTCCTCGTCACCATTCCGCTCGCCTGCCTTGTCCATACCTTCCACCACTCTTCAATCGCAATCTCAAGGTCCGGCGCAAGGGTCGTCAACAGCAGTCACACCGACCCCATCCAGCTCCCGTCCTCGCTCTCGAGTCAACTCCTCCACCTCCTCGTCCGCGCCGCATGCTCATCACCAGCATCACCCACGCGCACGACACATCTCCGCCTTAGCATCCGCAGCGGCGCTATATGCTCCCTTTCTCGACTCCCTCCAGCTCCGGACAGTCCTTGTGCTCGGATGGGAACGGCCTTCGAAGACGCTACAGAGGTATTGTCGTGATAGGGGGATCAGCATTGTGCATTTAGGCTTGGATGGGAGTCGGATTGGGCCGCCTTCGGCTCCCGCAGTAGGATCTGGGCGGAAGGGGACTACGGTAGAAAAGGGCGGTTTGTCTGCTGAGCAGAGTGGGAGTGAAGGTGGGCCGGCTTCGAACAAGCCTGGTTCGTTGCATGGACAACGGTCGCCTGTTTCCTCTGCCGCATCTTCGACCTCTACCACAGAGACTGGGGGGTTGCCTTCTTCCTCCCACCTTGGGTCTTCAATGTTCGACACTTCGAAGCAGATAGCACCGCCGCCAAGACCTTCTTCAGCTTCATCCTCAATAACCAGCGGGAGTGCGCCATATGCTTTACACGGCGCTGTCCCTCCTCCGCCCATCGCATCGACGTCATCTCCCGCTCTCTCCTCATCAGCATCATCGTCCTCTTCGATATCCTATTCACCAAATCCTAGCGCGGTTCCCACCCTATTAAGTCCCGGATTGGGTCTTACGGAGGTCGGTGCCCTTGGGATCACGGCGTCCTTTGGTTCCCATCCTGCGACTCAAATAACGGCAGCGGCCGTAGCAGCGGCCACTAGTGTTTCCTCCATTGGGACCTCGATGCTGCACGCGAAGAGCGGGCTTGTCGGGACGGCAGGAGTAATGGGATGCGGGACCTCCACGGTGACGGGGAGCCTATTTGCGGCCTCGGCCAGTCAGGCTGGGTTTATCTCGGAGCGGATGGTCAAAGACGGCCTCGAAATCATCTTGGACAAGCAAAACCATCCTGTGATGATCATGGATACGTGAGTTTTCTTGAAACTTCTTCTACACGTCCGGTTTTGGGGTGCATACAGTCGATTCGGGGATGGTCGGCTGCGGGCTCTTGCGTGCTATGAGTGTTCCTTGAGGGGCTTATGTGCTGACCAAGTCTATCCTTCTCGTCTTTTTGCTTCGCTACAGGTCTGGGATTCAGGAGACGGGTGTACTAGTGGGATGTCTGAGAAGGATGCAACGGTGGGATTTTGCCAGCATTCTAGTTGAGGTGAGCATGCTTTTGAGCAGAAACGTAAACCCCCGCCCGCAACAGACTAATTGAAGCATCTCACGCTCTACCTCAGTATCGGAGCTTTGCAGGTACACGCTCACGAGTTGTCAACGAGCGCTTCATCGAGGTAAGCTGGCCAACACGCATTCACTCCCCCTAACCACACTCGCTCCATGCTGACAATCTTTCTCCTTCCTCCACGGCGGTTTCAGATGTACGACACGGATCTGACGACGCTGCCTCCGATGCATGACCTGCCTCCTTTCTTTGCGGAACACCTCGCCATGGACGAAGAAGAGCTCGATCGGCGATACGGGTTTTGATCGACTCGCAAGTCGCAACGCGCGAACTACAACGGCCCCGCGCCTTAGCCAAAGGCATCTTCCCTTCTCCTCTAGGGCCCAGCTCCTTTACTTCTCCTCTTGGTCAGTCGTGTCGTACATGTCATCCTGTTCTCCTGCAATCTGTATCTTGTACTTCGAAAATCTGCAAAAGTTGTCTGGCTCTTCCTGCTGCTTCATTGCGGTGCGGACAAGGCGGATCTCAGCAGCGAGCCGCCGGCGCCGCCCTCATCAGATTGCCCGTCCCCGCAGAAGAGGCGCGAATATCCGACGCACGGCCGTCTCCCTCCGCCCCGATGGTTTCCCCAGACCTCGCAAGTCCCACCTTCCTGGGCGCTAACCGCTGACCTGTATAAGTACAGACGCGGGCGGACATCTTTCCTCCCCTTCGACGTCCTCCCTCTCTAAATCCCTCGCACGAGCGCTGACCGCTGACTGCGCTGCCCGTTTCCATCTCAACCGCATCGTTTCAAGTTCGATTCGATCCTTCCATCTGACTCAGTGGTCCTCTAGATTGCTTCCAATTTCGAGCTCTTCCCGGCGTCTCTCCATCGATCGAAAGGTTGGAACTCCTCGTCGCGTAAGTATTGCCCATTCCTGTTCCAGGACTACCATTTCCTCTCCAAGTTCTAACTTCCGTACCCCTGAATTCTGTGTGCCCGCGATTCGGTTCGCACAGCTCTCAAAAGATGCTCGCCTCTACTTCCACTTTCGTATCGCGTGCCTCGGTCGGTAGCTATCACCGCTCCGTATGCGCCGCCGTTGGTCGCGTGTCCTCCGCGCTGCCTTCCTCGGTCTCTCAAAAGGGTCTGCATACATTCAGGCCCGCTCCCACGACCAAAGTTGCCGATGTTCGAAGGTCGGTCTCCCTGTCCGGCCGATGTCCCCCAGTCCGAACGGTGATCACAGGCCCAGCACCCAAAGTGTCCAAGGTTGTTGCGTCCGCCGACGAAGCTGTTAAAGACATCAAGTCAGGCTCCATCGTCCTCTCCTCCGGGTTCGGTCTGTGCGGTACACCTGACACCTTGATCGGCGCCATCGCGCGCAACCCGTCCATCAACAACCTAACCTGCGTCTCGAACAATGCGGGATCCGGCGACAAGGGACTGGGCAAACTCCTCAATACGCGTCAAATCGGAAAGATGATCTCCAGCTTCATCGGGTCGAATAAAGCTTTTGAGCAGCAGTACTTTGCGGGTGAAGTCGCGCTCCAGCTGACGCCGCAAGGTAGCATTGTTGAGCGTTGTCGGGCGGGGGCATTTGGTATCCCTGCGTTCTATACGCCTACGGGTTACGCGACAAACGTTCAATCTGGCGATTTGGTGACGCGCTATCACCCACGGAAGTCGGCGGACGACAAGGAGTTGCGGCCGGCGGAGCATCAAACTGGGAGGGAAGTTAGGGAGTTCGGAGGTAGGGGATACATCCTGGAGGAGGCGATTTATGGGATGTTGCTATCGTGCATGCGTGGAAGGCTGATGAGATGGGCAACTGCGTCTTCAAGTGAGTTATGTTTAGAACTTCAGGAAGAAGGGAGGTTCACAACGCGACGCGCCTTTCAACATCCAAATACTGAACTCTTTCCATTATACTTCTCAGATATGGCGCGAGCAACTTCGGGCCCGTCTTTGCGAAGAACGCGAAGCTGACGATAATTGAGGTAAGCCTACGCGCGCGCACGAGAAGAGCCCGCAATATTTTCAGATCTGTTCTCAACCACGCGTTTTGCACGATTGACCAAAAAGGCCGAAGAAATCGTCCCACCGGCACCCTCGATCCAAACCAAGTCCACCTTCCATCCATCTTCGTCAACCGAATCGTAAAAGCGACAGCTCCCAAGCACGTCGAAGTTCTCGCTCTCCGCGAAGACAAAGCCTCCGAAGATAAAGGCGCCGTCTCTGCTGTGCCACCGGAGAAGTCGGACGCCCGAGCTCGACGCGAACGAATTTGCGCTCGAGCCGCTCGTGAACTTCAGAATGGGGATTACGTCAACTTGGGTGTGGGCATGCCAACGCTCGTGCCCTCGTACCTTCCCGACGGAGTCGAGGTCGTCCTTCACTCCGAAAACGGAATTCTAGGAGTTGGGCCGTACCCTAGTAAAGAAGAGGTAGACCCGGATTTGGTCAATGCCGGGAAGGAGACTATCACGCTCCGACCTGGTGCGGCTACTTTCGATTCGTCCGAGAGCTTTGGGATGATTCGGGGTGGACACGTTGATGTGACGATGTTGGGTGCCTTGCAAGTTTCCGCGAGTGGGGACTTGGCCAATTATATGATTCCTGGCAAGTTGATGAAGGTATGTTGGTGTTTGGTAATCTCTGTTCTCTCGCTTGCTTGGGCTGACTGTGGTCTATCTGTTTTTTGCGATCAGGGTATGGGCGGTGCTATGGACCTGGTTTCGTCGCCCGACGCGACCAAGGTCGTCGTGTTGACCGACCACCTGGATAAGGTGAGCTTGACTCTGCCATTTACACCTTCTGCAACATTCTCTGACGCGCATTCTCCCTTCTGCGCACTAAGAACGGCCGATCGAAGGTAGTACAAAAGTCGTCACTGCCTCTTACGGGCATGCGATGTGTCAGTCGGATCATCACCGACCTTTGCGTCTTTGACGTCGACCGGTTCGATGCGGAGGGGGACGGCTTGACCTTGACCGAGCTCATGCCTGGTGTTACTCTGGAGGAGGTGAAGAAGGCGACAGACGCGACTTTCAAGCTTGGCCCTGGGATCAAGGGCTAGGTGATAAAGGCCTATTGGAAACATTGTATCTTTCTTTCTGTCGTAACATGCTGCATATCTGCTGTGCGCAAACAAACTCTACCGGCCTCTGTGAATCATCGATGATCCTGCGAACCAAAGGTGGTAAGTACAATGACAGTCGAGTATACATTTCAAACAGCTTCATAGATCTTGAGGAGGCAGTGTAGTCTTCATCTGGCAGGCTCAAAAGCTCCCATTGCCCAATTGGGTGGGTAACCCTAAAGTCCGCAAGGTAAAGCAAGCAGGCGAGAGAATGTAAGGTATTGTCAGCATTCTGACCTGCACCCAAAAGGTAAGACTCCGATCTTGTCATTTTAAGAACACTCACCCCCATCCTATCCAGGTCGCTCCAAAGTTCGTTCTCGTCCAAACCCTTGACCTCCGGATACGCAACATAATCACTCGCATCTTCCTCTGCCGCCCCCTCTTGCAAATGCTGCACGACTGCTGCTGCCCGCCTCGCCGATTCCGGATGAGATGGCCCAGCAGCTGCGACCGCCGCGCTAGCGTCTGCAATAGCGATCTCCCGTCTTCGAGCACGTAGGGCAGCGGAGTATTGAAGATTCGGGTTTGGTACGAGTTCGGTTTCGAAAGTCTGATGTCTTCGGGCAGGTCTGGGAACGTCAATCAGTCGTTTTTCGCGTTCTAGGCGACGGCGCTTGCGAGCTGCCTCGTCCATCATGTTTGTCTGAGGTCGGCGGCTTGATACTGTTGGATGTAGGTCCGTGAGCATGAGGCTTGTTCAGCATCTTTTGCATGTGATGAACAGACAGCATCGAAAGGAAGCGCGAGGCAACTCACTCTGTACGAGTTCCAGATAACATGCTCTTCGCCTTCTGCAACCTGCTCGTAGTGATTCACTTGCCGTTCAAGCTCGAGATCGAGAAGACGCAATCTTCTTTCACGGACTTGATCGATGGCGCGTGTGAATCGGATGAGCTCCGGGTGGGTTCCTAGTAGAAGAAAGGTTCAGCACGGTTTCAAGATGGCAATGAAGAAACGACAGATGGAATATATGCCGATTTCTCACCTTCAAGGACCATCTCCGTCTCCCGGCAGACCTCCTCCATGCGCTCGACATAGAGACGATCGCGTAGCATGGCGAATTGAATCTCAATTCGTGTGAGCGTCTCCATAGCTTCCTGCGGCGAACCAGTCGTGACCTCCTCTCGATCATCCTTGACGGCTTCGGCGAGCGAGGCAGCCGTAGGTGTCGATGCGTCTTCCTGGGCACGCCGCCCTTCTTCATCCTCCTCCTCTTCTTCCTCCTCCTCATCCTCCTCTTCCTCGTCGTCGTCGATGAGCGCAGCCTCGCTAGCTTGAGCCTGGGAATCTTCGAAGGGGAGAGGTTCGGTATCTGCGATGGATTCGGGAGAGCCGAGATCGGAGGAATCGGATGCGACGGTTGTACTTGTTGGCTGATCTGCTGAGCGTGCGGAAGACATGACGTTCACGGCGGCGGCGGCCGCTGCTGCTGCTACCGCCGTCGCAGAAGCGCTTGCGTCTCGTGGGTCATCCTCCGCATTATCGTCGCTGCTGCTCCCTTCATCATCAGATGCGGCGCTGGACTGTGGAGAGCGGGTCGCAGCCTCTCTCCTCCCTCCTCCTGCCCCTCCACCCTCGTCGTCATCGTTTTCTGGGTTAAATGCGCCGCTTCCCCGCTGCGCGCCAGTGTCAACAGGCTCTGAAATATCTGAGCTGCCGCTATCGCCATTTGAAGAGCGATCATCGTCTTCTGCGCGGCCGTTTTGCTGAGGCCAGGCCGAGCGACGTGGGGAGTTGTTGTACTGCTCGCTGTCGATGTCGCTGTGAGTTTCCAGGGAGCTGAGGACGGAGAGATCATCGTCGGAATCTGAGGGCACGGGAGATGGGAAGCGTCCTGTGCCAATGGCAGCGCTTGAGTTGGCGATCTCGACGGTCGTGCTTGCTGCTGTAGCTGGCCCATCCCCTTGCTCTTGCTGTTCGAGTTCCTGCGCAGCATCAGCCATCTCGATGTCCTCGTTGTTGTTGTGGCCGCCTTGTCCGTGTATGCTACTCCCTACAGCATTTCCAGCATCTTGGCGGGATGTTGATGCTTCGCCGCTTCCGCTGCCTCCGCTGTTGGTGGTGGTGGGAGCGGCGCCAATTGTGGGAGCTGCTGCGAGGATGGCTGCTACCTCGGCCCGCACCAGCTCGGCGGCTCTTGTTGTGCTGCTGTTCTCGAGCTCGTCTCCCATCGTTTCCTTCACTACTTGCTGATTGCTGGAGGTTCATCCCCGTCCATGATGAGCGCGAACCCGGAATCGAGGGTATCCCGATATTTCGCAACACGGTGTCGCGAGTTTGAAACCACGTGGTTCGCTTTTAGACCCGCTTCCCAAAAAAGTTGCACCCCCGCTCGCCCGATGCCATCGCCTTGAACCCGTCCACAACAGGAAGCAAGGCAGCTCATAAGTACATGCATCTCTCGCTCTCTGGAAAGCTGAGCATCACCTCCAAGTAGCATTTATAACCGCGCTCGAGGAGAAAGCGCTCGCCCGCTTACAAAGTCAAGTCTTCTCGCGGAGAACTCCAACCCACGGCTCGGACTCGCGGCCGCGATGGGACGCCTCCAGTGCAGGGAGTGTCAGTCCAACAACATCATTCACGATGGCGACACGGTCGCTTGTGGTGACTGTGGTTCCGTCTTAGAGCAGTCCCAAATCGTGTCTGAAGTCACCTTCGGCGAGACGTCTTCGGGAGCTGCGACGGTTCAGGGTAGTTATGTCGGCGCTGATCAAGGTGAGTACATCTGAGTTCCCCTCCTAAATGGCATGCACGTTACATTGGAGCTCCAACTGACGAGTTCTGCTTCGGTCCACAGCTGGTGCGCGCATCTCGGGTCCCGGTGGATTTCGAGGAAGTAGTGCTGGAGAATCACGCCAGCAGACTCTTGCCAATGGTATGTCGCATTTGTATGCTTCCTGTTCTTGCTCGCCGCCTGCTCACTCTTTGTCTACTTCCTGCGCTCAGCTCTGCAAAATATCCGCAAGATGGCCAACATCTGGAATCTGTCTGAAAGCGTGATTCTCATGGCCCATCGAGTGTTTACCCTCGCCATGGTCGGAGGAGGCGAATGGCTCAGAGAGCACTCAGATCCCTCCAATTTCGTCCTCGGCCGGAAATCCGACATAACCGTGGCATCGTGCCTTTATCTGGCCTGCCGGTATGAGAACAGACCACTCATGCTCATCGATTTTGCAGACTCCATCGGGGTGAGTCAGCCTCTTGATTCACCGTCGTCATGCATGCATGCGCTGACCATTCTGGCATTTTCAACAACAGGAGAACGTCTTCACTCTGGGCAGAAGCTACTTGAAGCTCACGCGCATGATCCACATGAAGCCACCGCGCGGTGTGGATGGTGCGTCTACCATTGTCGACCCTTCGATCTACATCCAGCGCTTCGCCATCATGCTCGATTTCGGGGACGAAGCGCCAAAAGTGACCTCCGATGCCCTGCGCCTCATCAAGCGCTTCACGGCCGATTGGATGGTGCAAGGACGCAGACCAGCAGGAATCTGCGCCGCCGCTCTCATCCTCGCAGCTCGCATGAATCATTTCAGGCGCTCCATTGCCGAAGTCGTCCAGGTGGCTCGTATCGCAGACGTAACACTGCGCAAGCGACTCGACGAATTCGCAAAAACGGAATCCAGCAAGCTCTCCGTCGCCGACTTTCGCAGTCTTTGGCTCGAAAATGCACAGGATCCCCCAGCATTTTACGAGCCTCTGGAAGCTGACAAGAGCAAGAAGAAGAAAAAGCGGAAACGAGAACCTGCCGACGAAGAGGAAGAGGACGGCGAGGAAGCAGTCGTAGGGCCCGGGAGCGGACGGAAGCGAAAACAAACTCGCAAGGGAAAGCAAAAGGCGAACGATGAAGCTGAAAACGCTGACGATGAGGGCGATGAGGAGGACGTAAATGAAGGGGGCGCAGATGCGGAAAAGGATCTCAATCCCCAGGACAGAACAGACGATCAGCCCATGGCACGAGATGGATATCCCGGCGACACCTCAGACTTGGAAGAGCCCGAAACTTTCGAACAGGCTCAACAGAGGCAACGGCAAGCAGAAATGGAGGCCGAATTTGATCGGCTAGCAGAATCTGACGTGGCCGAGCTTCTGAACCGTCCGGAGTTGAGGTCAACTGCGGAGGAGCTTGAGACTCAAGAAGCCGCTCGTATTGCAAGAGCAAGGGCATTACCTTCTGCCGCAATAAAGGAGATATCCATGGACGACATCGATCCGCGACTGAGATCGATCGATACCAATGAAGCGGACGCAGCTCCCCAACCCAGCTCAACTGAACCTGCTCCGGCCCCACAACGAGAGGCTGACGCAGAGGTTTGTGTCGAACCTGCTCAAGGACAAGAGAAGTCTGCCGCAGCAAACGACAATGGCGGTAAAACTGCGGCTGAAGAAGATGGTGCGCAACGACCTTCCGGATCTCAGTCCCGGCGAGACGGCGAAGCAGATGCGACCTCTCGTCGAGCGGACGAAGACGAACATGACTCTATCGGCAGCGATTCGTCTGTCGAGGACCTGGACCCTACGCGCATCTACTTCCCACGGGTGCGGAAACGAAGTATGAGCGCACCTATTATGCCGGAGGATGAACTTGTCGGACTAGACGAAGAGGAGCTAGACATGTATATCGCTACGGACGCCGAGATCAAGATAAAGGAGCGGGTCTGGGTCGAGTTCAACAGGGATTACTTGGAGCGGGAGCTGAATAAGCAACTCAAGATTGAGCTATTGGAGAAGCAAGGACTCCCGGCTGTGAAGCGAGAGGTGAGTCTTTGTATTTTCCTTGCAGGTAGCGTGCATTTATACTCACACGTCAATCACCTTGCTTTCCAGCAACGCAAACGCAAACCACGGGATTCCTCTACTCCGATGGCCCGTACCGCAGCGGAAGCTACCCAGAAAATGATGCAACAGAACAAAAAGTTCTCTCGCAAGCTCAACTACGACATCCTCAATTCCATGTTTGACCAGAAGCCCTCCGCGTCATCCTCAAAGCAAAAAGGCAAGGATCGTTCCGGATCTTCATCCAGTCGTCGACAGAAGGAAGCAGTCGATGAGGACGAAGATGACGACGACGATGATGACGACGACGCGGATAAGGATGATGACCCGATCTACGAAATCGACGGTATCGCGGTGGACAGATCCGGGGGTGTTGCTGATATTGCAGCACCATCGTCGAGGCGAAAGTCGAAATCTCAGGGTCGCTCACGCTCTCGTAGGAGTAGCACCGGCGGTCGGAGCAGTGGTGCCGAGACAGACGGGGCAACGACGGACGGTGGAGATGCGGTTGATCCCATGGCTGCGGAGTATCGGCGGATGGTGCGAGGTAATTTCCAACAGGAGGAGGGCGGATATGCGGATGAGTGGTAGAATGGCCCCCCTCTGCGTAGCAGCCAGCCCAAGACTGCTGGGCAGCTGATCAGGATCCCTCTTAGGCATAGGCAACTGTATACAACACATGTAATCTACAACGCTGCTCGGCTCCATTGAAATTGCACACATACACTACAGGCGGTTGCACTGCACGGCCAAACAAAAAGCATAAGAAGACAACTTGGCACAGGCTCTATCGCCTTCATACTTTCTTTGCTTTGCTTGACTTGGGCTGTTGAATCGAGTCGCTTTGTGGTCAATAATGGCAAGCATCTGGTAGACGAAAAAGTGTTTTTAGCTCTCACCTTCGCCTCGTCTCCAATCCGCCGGACCACGACTGAGACTGGCCCTGAGATGACCGTCGCTGACTCCATATCACCATTCCCGCCATCATCTATTCCCTCCGCTCCGCTCGCAATCGCAAACCATTTCCATCCGCGCTGAAAGCCGCTGCGCTCAGCGCAGCCGGGAATTGGGGATAGGCCCGGATCCGTTTCTTGGCCACAGGATCCCAGATGTGAACTATAGCGTCTCCGCCGAGAGTTGCAAATGATCCGTAGCGGGGATGGAACGCGAGCGCGTTTATAGGGTATACCGTATCGATGCCTTCTTCTCCCGGTTGACGATGACACTTGAAGGCGTAGGTCTTTGCTGATATCTCGGCGGAACGACCGAAGAAGTCGACAGAGACGCGACCTTCGACGGAAGACATTGCGAAGCCTGGGATGTGCAAATCTCAGTCAGAATTGAGTACAGTACATCTGTGACGGTCATACTGAGAAGTGAAGACTTACCACTCCCATCTGGAAGGCACCGTATGTCCTTGAACATAAACTTCAAGCCGCTCTCGCGACTCTCTTCCGGCTCCCACTCTTCCTCTGTAGTCTCTTCTCCGGCGAGGACTGTTGCGGCTGCGTTCGCCCATTTTCCAAGGTTGTATATGGTCACCTTCCTGCTTGTCAGACCGACGACAAGCCGAGGAGTTGGATCAAGGTGGGCGAGTGACGAAGAGAATGGCGGGGAAATGTCCATCGCGAGAACCTTTTCGCCTAGCGCTAAAGTCTTGAGCAATCTTCGCGAAGTCGGATCCCAAATCTTCAGAGTTCGGTCCCAGCTTCCAGATATTAGGAGTTCTACAGACGATTCCGAGATTTCAGCAGCGTATACAGTAGAGGATGAGCCAACTCTCGACTTACTGCTTTCCTTGCTGTATCGTATTCTTGAGATCGGCATGTCGTGTTTCCCGATGATTTCGCTAGTGCCGTTCTCGAGATCGAGGCTGGGATCAAATGCAGCGGATTAGCACTGAAGGTATGAATAAAGCAGCTATCGCATGAACTCACAGGCGGACTCTTCTGTCCACGCTTCCACTTGCGGCAGCGTTGTTCCCGACCCAGCATACATCCAGAACTGGCGCCTCGTGTTTGAACGTGTGCAGCAAGCGGATATCTTCCCGAGATTTTGCGCCCTTCAGATTGTAGAGATTTACGTTCTTGTAGAAGAGGAAATGTAAGATAGAAGGTGAGCCTTTGGTGGTGGAAGTATCAGCAGTTTGGGTTCGAGAGACTTACGCTGTCCCAGCTCGCGACTAGTAATCGGTCTGCGCCTTCGGACTTGGTGTCGTCGGGCTGAAAGCGAGCGCGCTGACTGGCTGTGACGGTGGTGATGGTAGCTCGAGTTCCATGTTTGCTTCAGTTCTGCGGGAAAAGGATGGTGGTGGTCAAGTGTTGCTCTCTGCTTCAGGAGACGCGATTTCCAAGTGTTGATCTCGCGTCGCGTGGCGCGTCGCCAAAGTGAGTCACGTGCACTCCGGTCAAATCGAGGACTCGGCCGAGAGAGCTCTGCTTTGACCCAAGAAGTTCTGTAGAGAAGCAGAACGAATTGCGCAAGGCCACCCTTTCCCCTTCCTGACGTCCACACAACACCCCAAAAAAGAAACATGTCAGCCGTCGAACTTCTGAACGGACGCGCGGAGTCGGTGCGGAGATCGCAGGCCCTCCAGGTCAACACGGCCGGTGCCGTCGGTCTTGCAGGTGTCCTCAAGCCAAGTTACGGTCCTCGCGGTCAGCTCAAGCTCCTTGTCGATGGAAGCGGAAGTCTGCGCATGACCAAGGACGGCAAGGTACTGTTGTCGGAGATGCAGATCACGAACCCGACGGCTGCTATGATTGCACGTACGGCGGTTGCTCAGGACGAGCAGTGCGGCGATGGTACTACGTCCGTGGTGCTTCTCGTCGGTGAGCTTCTCAAGCAGGCGGATCGTTACATCGGTGAGGGCGTTCACCCTCGCGTGATTTCAGAGGGATTCGAGATTGCCAAGGCTGCGACGTTGAAGGTGAGTCTGCAGCGCCCTTCTGCAATTTCGCTCCGAGCTCAACGAGCTGACGACCGTGTGCTCTTGACTGCTGGGTCGACCCTTAGTTCCTCGAGGAGTTCAAGCAAACACCCAATCTCGACCGCGCTATCCTCGTTAAGGTTGCGCACACCTCGCTTGCCACAAAGCTCCACCCCAAGCTCGCCACGCAACTCGCCTCCGACATCGTTGACGCCGTCCTTGCTATCCGACCCTCCACATCGACCAAGATTGAGGTTCCGGCCGCCAAGACGGACGGAAGCTCGGAAGCTGTCAGTGAATGGGAGATCAAGGACCCCATCGATCTTCACATGGTTGAGATCATGAAGATGCAGCACAAGACGGAGACGGACACTCAGCTGGTGAAGGGTTTGGTATTGGATCACGGCGGAAGGCACGCGGACATGCCAAAGAGAGTGGAGAATGCATATGTCCTAACGCTCAACGTTAGTTTGGAGTACGAGAAGACGTGAGTTACACCATTTGTTGGGATTCTGTGCTTGCTTCTCGTCAGCTGACGATTGTCGACTTGAAAATACAGCGAGATCAACTCCGGCTTCTTCTACTCTTCTGCGGAACAACGGGAGAAGCTCGTCGAATCCGAGCGGCGCTTCGTGGACGCGAAGCTTAAGAAGATCGTCGAGCTCAAGAACGCAGTATGCGATGCACCCACTGAGGGCTCGACGAGAAGCCCAAGGGTTTCGTCATCTTCAACCAGAAGGGTATCGATCCCCTCTCCCTCGACGTGCTTGCCAAGAACGGTATCCTCGCCCTTCGACGCGCAAAGCGAAGAAACATGGAGCGATTGCAGCTCTGCTGCGGCGGTGTCTCTCAAAACTCTGTTGATGACCTTTCGCCAGATGTCTTGGGTTATGCCGGTCTTGTGTACGAGCACACGCTGGGAGAGGAGAAGTTCACGTTCGTAGAGGAGACAAGAGACCCAAAGAGTGTTACAATCCTGATCAAGGGTAAGCTTCATGATCCAGAGCCTCCTGACATGCTGGTGACTTTCCGCTGACTTGTTTTGCTTTTTCCTTCTTTCGGTTGATAAGGACCCAACGCGCATACCATCGCTCAGATCCAAGATGCTGTGCGTGACGGCCTGCGAAGCGTCAAGAATGCTCTCGAGGACCAGTCACTCATCCAGGTGGCGGTGCATTTGAGATCTCCGTCGCAGCGCATCTTGTCCAGAACACTGCGAAGGCAGCCAAGGGCCGAGCTAAGCTCGGTGTGCAAGCCTTTGCCGATGCCCTTCTCATCTTGCCCAAGACGCTCGCTGCGAATGGTGGTTTCGACGTACAAGATGCTATTGTCAACTTACAAGACGAGCAGAGCGAGGGACATGTCGTTGGCTTGGATCTCAAGACTGGCGAGCCTATGGATGTTGTCGGCGAGGGAATCTGGGACAACTACCGTGTGAAGCGACACATGATCCACAGTTGGTGAGTATGATGTGGTCGAATGCATCCTTAGCCTGCATCACTAACTTTTCCATCTACCATGATCGTACAGCTCTGTCATTGCGACCAATCTGCTTGCTGTGGACGAAATCCTTCGTGCCGGCCGGAGTTCTTTGAAAGGAGAGGCTTAATGCACTGGTTCCCGAGCTCTATATCTTTGTCTTCCCTTTGCATCTCAACCCACCCTGCAAAATCGAAGGCAAACTTTGCTGCTATGCTACAGTTTAGACAATCGGGAAGTCGTGCAAGTTAACTAAATTTAGAGATCGAGTTCTGGTATTCTGCCGTCGAGAAGTCCAATAGGAGAAGGTTTCCACTCTGACGCAGCTATCCTCCAGCCAGATGGGAGAGAGAGTGACAGAGGATCAAAGGGTGTGGTAGTCTTTTCGCGCATCGGTACGGCGCTATCAAGGCGCTTGAGTCTCTCTGCCTCCTCGATTCTTCTTCGCATCACGTCCAAATCGCTTTCGAAGCCTGTTGTGGACTTAACAATTGGCTCAGGGAAGCCGTCGACGATATCGTCTTGTTGCCCTGAGATCGAGTCATCGCCGGACAATTTGTCGGCCTCAGCGATAGAGGGTGCCCAGAAGTTTTTATCAAGCCATTCCAGGGCCTGTATACAAATGTTTCAAGGAGTTCAACCTTGCGTTGGAAAAGGAAGCTGGACAGACAGGGCAAATCTTTAACTCACGAGTTCGCTCGCGGTCCGCAGGGATTCAAGGGATGGTAGCTCATCGTGAGTACCAGCATGCCGAAGCTCGACGAGCCAAAGTGGGAGCTGGACCCGCATGGCTATCGTCTTGACGGGGGCGGCGAACATCCCTGTCTGATACGAGTCCACCAATGAGTTGACAAATCTGAGTATTGCGAGGCACAAGACGAAAGGGAAAAAAAGAGTCAACGAGGAGAGAGCAAATTTCAAACGCATCTTCCTCTACTCACCTAACAATGGCCATATTGAGACTAAGCCTGCTGGCCATACTCTCAGGCCTGCTCTCGTTTTCGCTCGTCTCGCTCAGCTGAGCCTCGACGAGAGCCGCCGTGTTTTCGGCCGCGTAGGGACATGCGGAGCGGTTGAGCCACACTGAAATGCGGTCTAAGCCTGCGCGGCGGTCTGCCGTCTTGCGCGAATAGAGTAAATCATGGACTGCTTTGAGCTCGGAGGCGGGCGATTGTAGGTACGGCGTTCGACGGGGCACCCGCATTGCTGTGCTCTTGCTGATGCTGGACCTCACAGAGATCGAACGACTTGCGATGCTGGACTGGGGGACGATGGTAGAAGACTCGAAAAAAATTGGAAGTTCCGCGCAAAGATCTCACCACGACCTTTTCGCACGTCGCTGAAGGATTTACATAGCACTCAGCTCGAAGCCCTCAATGACATCTGAGGCCGTGGACGCGCTTCCTGAATCAAAGCTGGGCACGAAGTCGCACTGGGATGGTGTGTACGAGTGAGTCGAAAGTAAAAGATGGGCAATAAGGTCGCAGCGAGGCTCATCGAACTCCTTTACCCGCAGACGCGAGTTGACCAATTGGGAGGATCACCGCGACGAAGGCGAAGTATGGTAAGTCTCTCTACGCTTGTGCTAGCTATGCGATGTCACATTATGCCCTGAAGCTTTGTACTTGTGTCTTTTCGCAGGTTCGGCGAGGAAGCAGTCGAGCGAATGGTCACCTATCTCGAAAGAGCATTTGAAGACGAAGATCTCGACGCAGCATTACTCCAAGGTCCTCAAGCCGTCCTCGATCTCGGGATGGGGAACGGTCACCTACTGTTCGCTCTGCACGAGTCGCCGGATATCGACGTCGAGCCTGCTTCTCTGCTGGGAATCGATTACAGCCCTGCCTCCGTTGCCTTGGCTCAGCGTATTGGGCAAGAGAAGGAGGAGGGAGCGGAGGAAGTCCGGTTTGAACAAGTCGACTTGATGAGTGCAGATGCGGTGGGGCACCTAGCCGGCGAGGAGAAGTGGGCGATTGTATGCGACAAGGGCACAGTAGGTGTTGCCCTATTTCTAGTCAGACAGCTACTTTAGCGAATTCGCTGACCTTCATCTTTGATTCACTGATTTCTCCCCTGGATCCTTCTCAGCTTGATGCGGTCAGTACAGAATCAATCAGGCTCTACAAGTCTAGCCCAGCTCTCGTTGCGACGTGCTGACCTTCATGCCATGCCTCGCAGATTGCCTTGTCGTCGCAGCCCATCAATGACATTCTGCCCGTAGATCGGTACACGGACGCAGTTGGAAAGCTCACAAGACCAGATGGTATCTTCCTCATCACATCCTGCAACTTCACCAAGGACGAGCTGATTCGGAGGTTCGCGGAAAGAGAAGGAAGTGAGTCCCCCCTCCTTCCTTTCTGGCGTGTGACTTCCGTATTGGATCGGACTGAGCTCTGAGTCACGCAATGATTCTGCCAAGCAGGCCTATTCGACGTGGAGAAGGTAGTGCCGGCACCAACGTTCACATTCGTGAGTGCCTTCGCCCAGCGCCTGTTTTTCATGTGCCCTCCTTGCCACTTGCTGATGTCCAACTTGCATTTGGTGCCTTAAAGGGTGGTCAAACGGGCTCGTCGACAACAACCATTGCGTTCAGACGACGGAAATGAAAGCTGGACTATTCAACCCTCTGAATGCTGTGTTTGCCTGACAGTGACCACCATATTACCGGCTTGCTTGTTCTCGAATGGAGCTCTGCTCACACCTTTTGGCACCATGAGTGCAACAATTTGAGGGAAAGGTGTATGTATGCAGCAACTCGACGGGAAGGACCAAGGCGATTCGTCGCTCGGGCCCTCGAGGACTCTTGTGGAGTGCTACATGATCATAGGGAACCACCGCGAAGGGCGACGACCAGCTGAGTGAGGCAAAGGTTTTAAGGATCAGTACACAAACACCGCGCACATTGGCCAGAGCCGGAGACAAGGGGAGTTCCAACTCACGTGCAATACCGAACCGCCCGTTAAGCCGAGATCTGTGGCTGTCTTCTCATCTTGCCTGTCGAAGGAATTACGTTGGAGATCAGTGTGATTTTGAGGAAGAGGCGGCCGGGGGCCAGCGAGGAGGAGGAAACGAGCATGAGGCATCAGTATCAGAGGTGTCGAGACAATAAAGAGGATCATGGGTGGAGGGCTTATGCTCTGGACTTACATGGCCTTTCCTCCGAAGACAAGTCGTTGTTGCGAGGGTGGGATTCCTCCTTCTCCTCCACTCGCTCCTTGATGCGGGAGATCTACGCAGATATGAAGGGAAGAAGTCACTGTTCAGCAACGTCAACTAATAAGAGAATAGCAGCAGCAGCAGCAGCAGACGCCAATGAATAAGAGACTGCGATCATAGCGCACCTTGTCGGAGGGCTCAATGTCGAGCTCGATCTCTGTGGTTCATGGTAGGAAAGCGATTTCTAGGTCAGCCAATGCTCGGTGAATTCGGCAGGGAGCCGTTCAAGGTACGGGCCCGCGCCGGCGCTTGGGGAGAAGTTCGAGCTCACCCTTTCCTGTCAGAGTCTTGATCTTGACGAGCATGGCGGCGCGCAAGGGTGTGGGAAGAAGAGAGGATACGGAAGGCGGTGGTCAGTGTCATGCTCTCGCTCGGCCCTTCGAGTGTTGGACTCGCCCGGGGGGTGTCATCGGTGAGGGTGTCGCTCACGTGATGCCCGTCGCGTCTCTTCTCAGCGCGTCATGATGAGATCAACACCCTCAAAAAAAAAGCTCATCTGACAGCCAGCGACGTCCTCGGCAACCTCGAGAACAACAACAACAATCGTCTGAACCGTCGTCCATCAGCACCTCATCTTCCACACAGAACCTCAACCGCTTCCCACTGCATCCTTCCTCCCGCCGCCCAGCTCGGTCCTCCTCGACGTTACTTGGTGCATCACGAACGTGTCCTTCTTGAACAGCGAAGGAAGTTGAACATCTATTCCTTGTTTCACAAACACAGCACAGTGAGTATCCAAGAATTTCGGCCTGCACCCCCAACGCACATAAGCAAGGGCACATGTTTCTTAGCAGCTCGCTGACAATGCCCCCACACATTCCTGCCCGCAGTCCGCTCGTCAAACTCTTCCTCTTCTTTCCTTCCGGAACTTTACACTCTACAGCTTGTCCCTTAAAAACCCATCGCCATAATGCTGCACCTCTCCAACACCAAGTACAACGCCGTCGGGCTTCTTCCAGAACACAGTATGGCACTTCCAGAGAGAGACGCCCGTCCAGATGAGCTTCCCATCATCAAGGCATTGCACGATGTGAGTCCCTCGAAGCAACCACGCCGAATCGTCATTTCTATGACTGACTTTGCTATACTCTCATCCGTTCCTCGCATCGAAGATCTGGACCGCCCAGCCAACCGACTCCACTTGGACGGTCTTTGCTCAGGATGTAACCTACACCCGTCCGAACGGCTCTTGCGCTGTCGGCCTTGAGGCCCTGCAACAGCTTTTCATGCACTTCCTTCAAGTGAGTTGGCTGAATCATGCCTAAAAGGCGCATGTAGCTCACCACTCAGTCTGCTGATCTGACAAATGACTTGATCTATTTCTTGCTCTCAGCGCAACCCTTCAAAGCAGCTTCAGCAACGTCTTCTGACGACACCTGAGATGTTCTCAACTTCGACGACGATTGTGCTGGACCACGCTATGCCTGCGATGCCTGACCACAGCTCATCGGATGCTATCACCGCGCTTCAAAGTCTGGTCGTTGTCCGGAGACGGGCAAGCGATGGTAAAGTGGTCAGCGTTACGGAGGAGGAAGGTCACAAGAAGGTGAGGATTGAACCATTCCAAATCTATGAGCTTTGAAGGGAAGAGCTGACATATTGTACTTGTCTCGTCAGGCGATCGCACCACTTGCTGCACGAGCGGCTGCCGCCCAGAACTTCAACTCACCGACGGACAAGATGGTCTCGCCTTGCACTTCCAAACTGAACCTTGTCAAGAAGAAGCACTTCACCAAGTAAGTGGGCCACCGGGCCAAATTACCAATACGTGACCGGACTCCTCAGTTGACTAACGAAAACTTCTCTGATATTCATAGGGCAAAGCCAACGACACTGTTTGCGAGTCAGTCCGGGGCACGGCCACACTCTGCGCTATCGTCGGAGATGCCCCGGCCCAGCTCGTAGTTGTGCACTCGAGTTCGACGGTAAAGCACATGCACTGGCTGTTTGCAAACTTGACCGTCGCAACGCGTTCACGACCTGGCGTTGGCATCCGCCTCGTCCTCTTTGGCTTTTCTCTTTGCGACTGAACCGCGATTTTTTTCGCGAAGTAACGGACGTTGATTCAGCTTCGACCTCTCCCTCTCATACATCGCTCACTTCTTATCCCGGTTCACCGGCCACCGCCCTCGCCTTTGTATCTCTTCGGGTCCCGTCCACTTCATCACTGGCGGCGCATCCCATCATCGACCCCAGTTTCACACGCGCCGGCTTCTTCAGCGATCGACCATCTTGTGAGCAAGACCCGACCCGGTCCCAATTCAGCTCGGTCCATTCTCGTTCGCCCGGCTGCCGCTTCCCTTTCCTTTTGTATGTACTGAATTTCCCTTCCTGTCCCGACGTAACGACCAAATGTTCCCGCCCGAGAATTGGTCACTAATTGCGCCCACCGTCCCTTGCTAATTTCATGTGGTGGGGCGGAATTTCGCGTGTGTGAGCTCCAGACAAGCAGAGAGGGGAGATCCCAGTCCACGGTACCTCCGAATTGCATCAAAGGACCCAACACACTGGATCCGTGTCTCAGGCTCTCAGGTAGAGATCGTTCCGTGCGCTGCTCCCCTCATCCTCGACTTCTGCTCAGACGTGGGGGGAATCTGCGTGGTTCTTGGCCCTGGTTTAGTCCCCATTGTTACTCCTTCCCACACATGGAAGTTTGACCTTGCGTGGTTACAGTAGTACCCTTTGCGCCTCTGCCTCTATCTCTCTCACGCGCCGCTGTCTGTCTGAAACTCGATCCAAGGCTCGCGCTGGTACCGCGGCGTCGTCCGCAAGTCTTGCTAATAAGAAAGAGAGATGTTTGGAGTGAATGGACGGACCTAGAAAGGAATAAGGATAAGTTCTGCCTGGACCATTCATTCTTCCACCTACTACCCAACCACCATGGCAGCCCCTCTCTTTGAGATTATGGCCGGTGAGCCACGTCTAGAGAGTAGGATGCTCCCTTCCCACAACCGCTCGAATTCGGCCTCCTCAGCGACACAGCAATCCCTCAGCCCAGCATCCCACCTTTCTTCCACTTCAGCCCGCCCGCCCCTCCGCGGATCAGCGAAGATAAGCTCCGAACCCTCGCCAAGGTCATCGTTCGGGGAGGGGAACCCACTGCTGGCTGCTGCTACTGCTGCTGCGGCTGCTGCTGGCTCCTCAGAGGGGCCATCTACCAGCTACCCGGTTCGTCTCGCGCGCGCTGCCGCGGCGAAGCGCTCTACACCGAGCTCAAGCCAGTCTGGCATCATGGGCGACAATCAAGATTCCAGAGATGACGACTTCATGCTGTATGACGACGAAGAGGAGGACGAGGATTCGGAAGAGGGGGAGGAATCCAAATATGTCAGCGATGTCAGCGGTCCAGGCGCTGTCCCTCGATCAGGCGGCATCCGTGATCGTGATGGCAGTCTCTCCCATCGAGCTCATCACCGTACAGGACGGCGGAGACGAGGAGGTGGGATACCTCTCGACGAACAGCGCGCTGCGCCCCCGGCCCCCATTTCAACCTCCTCGTTCTCCTTGCCCAGCACGAATGTACCACATATGCTGGGTGGAATCTCACACTCCAGTTCCTCGAATTCTGCTGGATCGAACCTTCCAAACGGGATGAGCAGCGGACATCAGAATCTTGCAGCCTCCGGCCAAGCTTATCCATTGCCTGAGACTTCCAACACGCTGCGGAAGAGCGAACGGCGAACTCAGGTCCGAAGAACTCACAAACTCGCATACATGCTCGGCGGTGAAGTCCTCGTTGAAGGGGACCGTCTCGATCGGGCAACTTCTCCTCCTCTCCAAAGGAATGAACGCGGAAAGGGACAATACGCGGGCGGCTCATCATCGGCTTTTGATGCAGGAGATCAGCCGCCCTTGGGCAATCGGAGGGGAGCGACTCAATGGCTGCCAATTTTAGCCCAGCCTGGGTCGGCGTAGGGGCGCCTGCGACGATTTCTGGCTCTCGCGCTGTCTCTACAGCTCTGAACCCTCGCTCGACTTCGATGTACGTGGGTCATTCTTCGGACCACGATGGCATGGTTCGTACACCGATAAAGGGGGACCATCAGGGTCGGCTCAGCCCCCCAAAACATTCAGGACCTTTCGGCTCAGGCAGCTCCTCAACAGGCTTGAGCGGAAAAGTAGCGGAACTCGATCATGCACTTGCTTCTGTCTTGCGCCGGCGCTCACGGAGTGTGCTGAACTCGGGAGCAAGATTATCTGAAGCACAGCCGGGTGGAGGTTTACATGAAGACAAGTCTCCTGCTTTGACAAGCATCCAAGGGGTGGGTAGACGGTGTTCATGAATGCTCCTTACCATGCTTGGTGTTGACACCCACTTTCTTTCCTGTAGCACGATCCTCGTACAACATTCATGTACGACAATCGGGACTTGCAGCATGCCCAATCAGGGCGAGCATCAGGGTCACAGCGGCTGGCCATGCGACGATCCCTAGAATCGATTCGGACGACAATGACCACATCGACTTTTGCTGAGAGCACAATGTCTTCCTTTGACGAGGCAGCACTGGAACGTCGTGCCGAAGCACAACAAAGGGAAGAACGCCGCCGAAAAGTGGCCAAAATGACACGCTGGCTTGGAGTCGTCGTGCCGCCTGAGCTTGTCACTTCGCCAGGCGCAGGGCCGCCCACGCCGCAAGCACATCAAACACGGACCGAGGACTTTAATTCAGCACAGCATCGCATGGATTGGATGAGTCCAGGCGGTATCTCGCACCTTAGCCCCGGTGCTGGGACTGGCGCCGCGCTTTATGGCAAGAGTTCTGACGAGGTCAAAAACAAGATGGCTAGAGTGGCTGGCAAATTCATGAAGCTGGGTGGCCCTGGTCTGCCCGGTCAGTTCCAGACGGGCTCGAACTCCGCGGTCGGAAGCAGTGCAGGCTTGACCGTAGATGGAGTGGGAAGTGGGATCCCTCCCTCCGGAGCCAATCTGGCCGCCCTTGACCTGTCCGGTGCCAGCTCAAGCTCGGCGGCATACAAACAGTTGAAGCCTCTTGACCTGAATCTGTCGGGCTCCTTGTTGCATCGGACGCGGATGGGTAGCTCGGGCTCGCGCGATGGAACAGATGCGAATCGTCACATTGCAGACGAAGACAGCCTGCTCACGCCCATGGATAACACCAATGCGCTCTCGCCGCGTGAGCGCATCGCGAACGTAAAGCGGGCAAACAAGCTCGAGCGTGTCTTTGGAGAGGCTCCGCCGCATATGCTTTTCTCCGTGGGGGATCCGCTGGCACAAATCCACGAGGTGCGCTGCTGCAGTCCAGCTCGGCACCTGTCACGCCCCGTTCAAGTGGACCAAGGTTGGGCGATGGCTCGATCACGTCGATGCACGCTGCACTTGGCGATCTTGTGGTCTCATTGCCCTCATCTTCATTCAACGCTTCGACGCTGCATCAGCACCCTACGGCCCCAGTATTCCGTCTTCACCCCGATCGTTCCGGAGTGCATACCGTCAGTCATTGGACAGCCTCGAGTACTTGCTCGAGAACGATGTGCCATTGCTCCATGAGATGATGACGGCTCTGGACGAAGATGATGGCTCGAGCACTCCACCGAATTCGACACCGGTTGCGACCAGACCGTCGGTTGATAATTCAACTGGCACTGCAGCCTTAACATCGCCTCTTCCTGCACAACATCAGCGACCTCCCACTGCAACTCCCAAATCTCCTGACACACCCGGTCATCGTCGCTATCATTCGATGACCTCACCTGTTTACTCGGGACTGGAACGAATGGCGATCTTTGACCCAAGCGACATCCTAGATGCCCAAAGTCCAAAAGCGCAAGCCACAGTATCGAGTTCGAGTGTGGATTCAGGCATCCACCCAGGATTCGAGCGAAGGCGTTCGGAACGGGCCGAAGATTTAAGTCAGATGTCACCATTACAGCTCGCACCCTGGGATTTGCTCGACGCCCTAGCACCATCAGCACATCGACCGGCTTTCGGTGTCGACGGGGATAGGAGTGCACACATTGAATCACGTGGGTCTTTTGCTCGCTCTTCCCATGATCAAGCAATGATTGCAGGTACAGCGGCGGAGTCAGGCTACAGCTCTCCCAACTCGGCCAGGGCCAGTGGCCCACTGGCCGCCCTATCACCAAGCCGTCGTGCCTCTCTCGTCTCGCATCTGAGCAGGCTGAGCTCGACGCCCAGTCTTTCGACGCTCAATTCGATCTCTCCGCCAGGCAGTCCTCGCGATGCGATCAGTGCCGAACACGAACTTCGACGCCAACGAGCGTTGCGTGCGCAGAAGTTGGGACGATTCTTTGGTGCTGCGCCAAATACGATGCCTTGTGCTAGTGCTGCTGGGGGTTCGACGGGTGCGGAAGCTAGTGGTGGGGACGGAGTTTGGATGAGCAAAACGGCGCTTCAACAGATAGTGGTGAAGCAAGCGCAGCATCAACGGCGAGCGGGTTCGGCCTGGACAACACCGTCATCCTTCCCCCAGCGGCCCTTGATTCGTCGTCCTCAGCGATATCAACAGCGGCCAATGCGAATCCGTCCGGCCTTCGGGTCAGACGACTTGCTCCTCGCAGTGCAGGCTCAGCCATGCCGCACAATTCGTTTATGCGGATGCTTCGTTCGTTGGAAGAGGAGGCCATGGAAGATGAAGCGCTCACTGCTGCGGAACGGAAGGAAATTCGTGATCGGCTGAATGCGATGCGAAGGCGTGGTGAGGACGGGGCTTCAAGCCTGTTGGTAGAGGAGATGTCAGTGCTCTAGCGAGCCGCCTTCTTGACGCCTTGCCAGGCTTTTCTTCATAATACATCGCCTTTCAGAAGCAGACAACAAGTCCAAGTTTCAGAATGCATTCCTTTCAATTTCTGGAACATCTGGAGTGAGGGACACAGCTGAGTGGAATCCATCAGACCAGGCGAGCCAGCCCTTAGCGCCTCGATTTGTTGACAGGTAGTTGTACCTTAAGCATCTCCTACTCCACCTTGAAACCGCGTCGAAATTGCGTCCAACCCTAGAGCTTTGATCCGACAATCATATCCCGCAAACCCTTAGCGTCCAGGGTGGAATCCGGGTACGGAAGCCAAGCACCTGCTGTCTGCCATGCTCCGCCATCGACGACCTGCAAGAGGAGAAACAGTAAGAACAACCCTTCCAGACCCTCAAGCTTGAGGCAAGCAGGGGTGCCGAGAAGACTCACCAACTTGGTGCCTGTGACATACGATGCCGCAGGCGAGAAAAGGAAGACGGCCGCATTAGCAATGTCGTCCTTCTGCCCAACGCGTTGCATTGGGACCATTGCTGCCAAAGATTCCTGCGCTCCCTTGGGCGTCAGACGTTCCAAGCCCTCGGTGCCCGCGATTGGTCCCGGCGCGATGACGTTGGATCGGATGCCCCATGGACCCAGTTCTGGCGAAGGAGAATCATCGAGCAAGCGGCAAGGCGGTTGAGCGAGCGGGGTGAGCATGTGGAAGGGTCTGACGAATTTGGGTGCCTGAGCAGGAGAACACTCACCAATGGCTGTAGTTGCTGAGAGCGAATCGACACCTGCCTTTGCTGCCGATGCAGGTCCCTGCCAAGCCAGTCCGTAGTAGTGCAGTGTTGCAGAGATGTGGATGTATGCGCCGCTTCAAGAGAGAAATATCGGGAGTAAGCTTTTGAAGTCAGTTGCGCAAATACAGAGTGTGGGTCTTCTCACTGAGACTTCTTGAGCTCATCGAGAGTAGCTTTGATGGTGTTGTATGTTCCGACCAGGTCGATCTCTTGCACCGTACGGAAGCTGGGAGAGAGTCATGGAGGGTTTGCGTCAGTGAACAATACTTCTTGACAGTCAACATTTATGCTCACGCGTTGGAAGAGATGCCTTCGATGGGTGCGAGGAAGTTACCCGCGGCACCGGCGATGACAAAGTCGATGCGGCCGAATGTCTCCACGGTCTGCAAGTGAGAATCAACACGGAATAGGTCAGCTCAGTGAGTTCGGTCGAAGTGATCGGCTGACCAGGTCTCCGCACCTTCTTCACCGCTGCGGCCAGGTCGTCAACTTTGCGGACGTCGCCAGGGGTCGCGATGCATTTGCGCCCAGGCACCGTCTTTTCGAGATCCTTGGCAGCTGCACTGAGTCGGTCTGCTTTGCGGCCAACAATGGCAGCATCAGCGCCGTGCCTCATCATGCGCTCCACAATCTTGTAGCCTTGAGTTTTGCGCATACGGAATGACTCACGTCAGTAGCTACCAGAGCTGGGGGAGCTGACACTGGGCACTCACAGATACCGGAGCCGCCGCCGGTGCAGAAGAGGACCTTGCCTTTGAAGATGTCATCCTGTCGAGGGAGCAGGACATGGTCAGTGCGGCACTGTAAACTTTGGCACAATGGTGACCTCTCACCTTGAAGATGTCGGTAGAGGGAACAGCGCTGAGAACGACGGGATCGGCCATTGTGACGAGAGAGATCAGGAGGAACGAAAGGAAGGCACAGGTATGTATGAGGCTACTGGTTGAGGAAGGTAAGAAGGTTGTCTTTGGCGAGGGGAAGATGGAAGTCTTAAGGACGTCGGCGCCAAGTGGGTCAGCGCCCAGGGACCTGGTCCGGCTATAGTCCAGTTACCGAGTGCCGAACTGTCAACTCGGATAGGGTGTACCGAGAGGATCGCTCAAGCTGAGGTCGCTCATTCATTCGGACGAGGAAAGATAATTACACTTGGGTAGTAAAGGGAAGGAAAGCCGGGCGAACAGACTGGGAAGGAAAGGGGAGAGCGGCGATGAGGGTTCGGGCGTCGGGCGCACAAAAGGAGGTGGGTGGGAAGGTGTACCTCCGGAAAGAAACCAAAGATTTGGAGAAGAAGGGCGGCCCAGGAGGGTGGGAGGGAGGGGGAGCAGATGGTCCTCGATAGAGAACGGACGTATTCGTAGACGGCAAAGCAAACTGCGCATAAAGGCGGGTGGCCGGATGCAAAAAAAGGAATGTGGGAAGGAAAAAGGAAGGTGCTTAACGAGTGTGGGTGCGAGTTTGCAAATGACCGACGATTGGGGTAACGTTCGGTAACGGGGGTTAGAGGAATTGGGGGAGGGAAAAGCCGCGGTTCTTCATGATGGTACAATACGCTGAGGAATCTTCGAAGCTGGGGAGCCCCCTAATTTGCTCGACGTCTTCGATTTTGATCCGATGCGAGCGCCGAACGAGAAGAGGGATTGCGAGGTGAAGGCCAGGCGAAGAAGAATGGAGCCGGCGTGTATGAAGGACTCCGATCCTTTCTCCTCTAGCCTCCGCCGTCGCGCGAAAGATGAAGCCACATATGTGCCTTGTGAGAGCCTGAGTTCCGCCCTAGTCGCCAGAAGAAAAGGAAAGGGAAGTTGCCTCACGACTTGCTTGATGCGCGTTGGAGTTGCGAGATTGGCGAAAGAGAACCGAACCAAATCGACAAAGCCTTCTTCAAAGAGGTGATTCGAGCCGGATTTGTGAAGGTAACGACGGTCGGGTTGAGTGAACGTCGAAATCCGGAGACCTTAAAGTTGTAGATGTAGTGTGCTGATCTTACTTTTGCAAGCTTCGACGAGGCGATAGGCGAACTGCTTTTTGGGGGAGGGGAGATAAAAGGAGGAGGGAAAAGAGAAAAATGTATTGTCCTTGGAGTAGAAAGGAAGGGATTGGGTAGATCCGGAGACCGAAAGGATGGGAAGGAAAAGTGACCTTTTCGCGGAGTCCAGTTGGGGACTCGCTTGGGGAAGTTGGTTTCCTTCGGAACAGCATGTCGTATATCCTTCCCGTCCGAAGAAGGCGGGTCATGTACGAGCAGCGAGAAAAAAAGGGCGAAGGGAGAAGTGTCCCCTCCTACCTCTCACCCAACGGAGCCATGGTAAACATAGCACCATCACTCGTCCGCACGCTCTTCCGCCCATCCGACCCCCCACCTCGAAGAGGACTGCCCTCCTCATTCACCGTCGAGCTCGCACCCGTGCCACCACTGGCGCCATTCGTACTCGAGCTGAACCGGTTATAAGCAAGCAACGAGCCTTCGCCATCGATGCCCATCGGAAGAGCGAGGAATCCACTGCCCCCTCCGTTTCCGGATGCTCCGTCAGCTTCACCCGACCCGGAGAGGAATCCCGGCGGCGGGGCACTCCCGTTAGAGCGTCGACCGCTCGTCCGACGATTCGCAAATGGCATACCTTCGCCGTCAAGGATTGTGTCGGCGCCAAGGGGAGACCTCGCTCCACCACCACCGGACATCCTCGGGTTGGAGAAGGGATCATCGAGGCGTGGAGGACCATCGCCACGTTGTTGCTGTGACTGCGGTTCAGCAGGCGAGTCGGTCGAGTAGTTAGGCACTTGACCGTACCCGGGCTGGAAGTAGTTCGCAATCCCACGAGAATCTCTCCGATTGGGATCGTCGGCAGTCAAGGGCTGATCAACGGTGAGTTGATGATAGTAGTTGCCAGACATCCCCGCATCCGCATATGGGTTGTTACCCATGCTGTGCTGCGCGTATGCCTGTTGCTGAGCTTGAGTAGGGGATTGGGCAGATTGCGAGTAGTAGCCTTGCGTGTTGTACCCGTTCGCACTACCATCCATCCCGGAGCTTCCCGGCCGGCCGTCGTAGTAGGTCTGATGCTGTCCCTGACCCGCCGCCGCCGCAGTCATAGCAATCCCCATCCCACCCATGCTCCCCATCGAATTCATAGGCGAATGACGCGAGTACTCGTTACCCTGCCCAGCATACCCGCCATGCAGCTGACTCGAAGAGTTACTGTTCATCATCCCACCCCCATCACCCATGTGCTGAGAAGGAGTCTGCCGCATCCGCTCCATCCCATTCACATCCATCTCATCATCATCGTCATCCTCAAAGGGAGTCCGCTTGTGCGAAGCCGCAGCCGAGACAGCAATGTTGACGTCCTCTGCCAACTTGCGTGCTCTCCTCTTGCGTCGGAGAATGCAAAAGGCCGAAGCAAGGACGAGGAGGATGAGCAGACCGACAGCGGCAAAAGTTCCTCCAACCGCTCCTGGATTGTTGAAGAAGCCTTGACGAGAGCCGGAGGAGTCGGCACCATTGAGGACTCCGTTGGGGTTGGCGGTACCGGTCTCAAGATGACAGAGGTGACGACGAGCCCGGACGGTCCTTGACTGGTTATGTATGACGTCGTTAGGTTTGGGGCGGCGGTGCTGTTGGTCGCTCCTGGTCGTGTTCTTGTAGGCGTAGCACTGGCAGTTTCGCTAGGTACCGATTGAGTCGGTAAGGGAGTGGTCGTGTTCGCGATTGGTGTCGAGGAATCAGAAGGCCTGTGGTGAGTCAAAATTTGATTCGGTTTGAACATCAAAAGCAAAACAGAAGCAAAAGCGAGATTGGAGACGACGAGGGCCCAGGAGTGCAGGAGAAGGCAGAGAGACGACACAGAGGAGGCTCAGTACCTTCTGTGCCACAAGGTCATTCATCAAAGAAGTTTGAACCTGAACTCCCTTCACCAGGCCGACGACGAGCACCGAAGACTCTCGGTTCTGCCAACCCAATGCCCGCTTTTGCCCTTGCTGTGGTATGGATTGAAGCTACTCACGTTGGTGTTGATGTCTCATTCGCAGGCGCGGTTGTAGTGCCTGCAGGCTGGGCAAGGGCAAAGAGATTGAGTCAGAAATACGAAGAGCACAGATGCTAACCAGCTGAGATGTATTACTCACAGGTTGTGAGGTCTCCGGAGGAGGGTTTGCTGTTGTTGAGTTCTGCGGAGGCGGTGAGGACTCGGACGGTGGTGGATTGGAAGTAGCAGGAGGACGAGTGGTGCTTGGTGTGTTGACAGGCGGATCCGTGGTTCTGAAGAAAGCGATGGAGAGAGAGAGAGAGAAAAACATAAGCTTTGGCGCATGGCAAGCACAGGAGCAATCACGAGGCGCAACTCACGTCGTGTTTGCAGGCGGTTCTGTGTTTGCGGGCGGATCCGTGGTTGTCGGATCGGGAGGGTTAGTAGACCTGCAGAGATAAGCAAAGCGTCAGGAAATCAGGGGACTATATGCGGATTGAAGGGAGGCGATGAATGCTCACCCTGCGGAAGGGTCAGTAACCGGGTCTGTAGAAGGTGGTGTGCCGGTATCTGATGGCGGTGTTGATGTTTCTGATGAGTTGGGTCAGAATGTCAGGTGTGTGATGCGTGAGGAGAGAGCGGGGTCAGGTTGTAGGGGCACGGTGAGCGAGAAAGAGGGGATGGGGGAAGTGGTGAGAAATTGGACATACGAGTGTTTGGCGTTGAGGTTGGGTTGTTCGGGTCCACGGTGGGTTCGGTGCCGTTGTTGGTAGGTGTTCCCACGTTGGTTACGGGTGTGGTAGACGCATTTGGGTCGGCAGGGGTGACACGATTTTTCGTTTTGGATGATGGTTTTGTTGCGTTGTTCGATTCGGATGATGGATTCGCAGCGTTGGGATCGGTCGCAGGTAAGGGCGCAGTCGTTGGAGGAGTCGTTGAGGGTGTTGAGGTAGTGTTGGTACCGTCGTTGGAAGACATGGCAGGATCGGATGTGGACAGTGAGGAGGTTGAAGATGCAGTGTCGATGGTGGTGGTTGTTAAGTTGGGAGCAGCCAAGGACGAGGAGGAAGGAGATCCAGTCGACAGAGATGGCGATGTCGATGGCGGGATGAAGGAAACAGAGGTCGACGCCATTGTGGAAAGGGTGATGAGAAAATGAGACGGAGAAAACGCGGCCGTCGGATGGGGCAGTGATGAGGAAAGCGACGCGATGAAGATGAGGTCGGGGTTGGTAAGAAGGAAAGGAAGAAATGAGAGAAGCTAGATCAGACAACCATCTTTTGCGGAGAGAGCGCAGGCTGGGAAGACTCACCCATGGCTGTGTATGTACTACTCTGTTCGCGTGGTTGCAATGTTTACTTGAATGAGACTGGCAACAGACGCCAAGTTCTTGCAGATGTGAAGACGAAGACAGTCGAAAGCTTTGCTGCGGTTCCGTTACTTGGAGCCTTGTATCTAAAAAAAAAAAGAGAAGAGAAGAGAGAGAGAGAAAGGACTGTGTGTGTGTGTGTTGTGAAAGGAAAAGGAGTGTATGTGGTATGCTATGCTGAAAGAAGACAGGCGGGGGAGGAAAAAAGAGGAAGAGCGGAGTTGAGGGGTGGGTGGAGTTGTTGCTTGATGCTGGGTTGGCGTTGTGCTTCTCTGACTTGGACTCCGCCTCTCTGTTCCGCTGTTGCCAACGAGATGAGAGATGAAGAAGATGAGGTTGACACGCTCAAAGACGACAGCGACCAAGAAGGACTCGTCTATCTAGCGCATAAAAAGCAAGCAGCGAGCGCGGCGTGAGCAAGGCAGCAATCTGTGACCTGGGTGCCCAACACCAGCACTGCGTCAGTGTCCTTCCATCTCTTCACTCACCTTACACATGCACGGCACTGCATCACTATGCACTATGCACGCGATGCTGGCGACCGGAGTTACCCTCTTGGAGTCTTCAAAGTCTCATCCCGGAAACTCTCCTCAGACAGAGTAGTGTGGTCTGATCGGACACTTCCCCTAAACTTCTCAAAAAGGCAAAAGCCCATGCAGGCGACCCGCGACCGCGCGACCGCTCGAGCATCCTTCTTTTTGCTGGGACGGACTCACAGGCGGGTGATCTCGGTCTCGATCGCAGTCCACGACTTCAGGTGTTTGCATGACAGCATGGACACCGCGTATGTCACTTGGGGGAATAATGGTCCGGCGGTGTTTGATGCCTTCACCCGGCCGAAGAGACTAGAGAGGGGCTCCCCTTTCGGTGCCTGTGCGGTGCTGGGTGGTGGTGTTAAAATTGCAGGGTCTTTGTAATTGCGCCGATCTGAGATGCAGTGCATATTTGTAATGAGCGTAACAAAAGCGATTACAATCCTGAGCAAAGTCCTGCCTGGTTGGTTACTCTCACTTTCTGTCACTCTCTCAATCAGTTGCATTCATTCACCTCCTTCCCGTCTTTCCACCACGAACTTCCCTTTTCCTCTCACTCTCACTCTTCTCTCCCTTCAGCAAATCCTTCCAAGGCGCAAGCAGAACAGCGCGTGTCCGGAAGCGCGAGGGCCAGAAAAACAGGTAAACATCGGCCCCCTCCCCCATCGACCGGAATTCCAACAACGCGGTTCGGAGAGCCAGGCGCGTTCGTACATACTCAACCGCGACACCCAACACACATAGGATCAACCAAAGGCGAAGAACTACCTTGACCACCGGCTCACGTTCTTCTCTTGCTCACTCTCTCTGTGACCTCAAGTCACCCTCGCGCGCGCGACTCTCCTCAAGATCCGCGCTTCTGCGTTGCAAGTCCTCCCGCCGGCCCACCTCGCAACAGCAAACATGGATCCCAATCAGCGCCAGTGGGACTACCGTTCCCATGGCCCTCCACCCATGGACACTCCCGACTCACAGGCAAACCCATTCGCAGGTTATCTGCCCTCCCCCCTGCACAATCACCCCAGCAACAAGGCCCCCCTCCACACAACCCGGCCATCCGCTTCTCCCAGACCGCAAAAACAAGACCAGGCAGCACAGGACTCCAGTCCGACAAGGATGGCGCCACTTCCAGAACCAGTCTCATCCATCCCACAAACACACGGCCCATCTCAGGAAGCTCCATGACAGCAGGCAAAAACGGTGATCTCGAAACAGGCGGCTTCAGTGCCGCCAACCCAAACTCAGACATGCGTCGTAAGCGCTCCCTCGTCCGACCCGATCGTGAACGCATGGACCCAAATCATAGACAGTGGTACTACCGCAATCATGCCGCTCAGATGGACACAATCGACGCACAGGGAGGTCCTATCGGATTCGCGCCCTCCACAACGGGCCACATGCCACAGCACGGCGCCGCTCCCCAGAACCTCGCTCCATATGCCCTTCAAGGCCCAGGTGGGGGCGTCAGTGGTCTCGGTGTCGCTCCCAATCTCCCACCAGGCGGACTCGGCCGAGCTGCACCCCCGGTGGTGGGATGGGTATGGGCGGCGGCGGCGGTGGTGGCGGAGGTCTGCGTCGAGGCAAGAGTATACTCGGCCGAGATGAGGACCAGGTAGAGAGTGGGATCAACATTCTCAAACGGGGTGTCTCCCTCCGTCGGTCCAAGTCCCAAGGTGGATCGGGCCAGCCAAAGGAGGTCCCTCGTGATCTCGGCGATCTTCGCGTCAGCAAGATAGCACCCGGTCCAGTGGGACCCTGGATGATCTACTGTTATCTCCTCACCATATGCTGTCCGGCTCCCATGCTCCGATGTATGGGTATCAAGACACCCGAACAGCAGCGCGCTTGGAGGGAGAAGATGGGCCTCATCGGCATCATCTTCAGCATGATGGGCGCCGTCGGTTTCCTCACCTTCGGATTCACCCAGGCTGTCTGCGGATCCAAAATTACCCGTTTCCATGCCGGCCAGATCGACGTCGGCAGCATGGTTGTCCACGGATACGACTGGTCCTTCGACCGCTTCTTCCACGCTCAGGTTGGACCTTTCGGTCCCAACACGATCAACAACCGTTCGAACCCGGTGTACTCCGAACCATGGTCGGCCGGTGGGAAGGATACCTCGCTCCTCTTCCAACAAGTCGATGGCAAATGTCTGAACATTATCACTGCCAAGCCCGACACCAAGGGTACTCTCACTGCGGCGGGCGGACCGGCTCAGTACTTCAAGTGCTCGATCCTGGGTACAAACGGAAAGCCCACGTACACCGACGTCAACCAGTGTCACACCCAAGCGGTCACCTCGAACTTCTTGGGACGGGACTTGGACAACGCGCCAAGGAATGGCTTCAGGCGTGAGGGACAGGTCTTCTACTCTTGGGACACGATCGAAGACAAAACGCGCAACTTTGCCGTCTGGAGGAGTGCCGTTCTCGATCTGGACCGGCTTAATCAGATCGACATCACCCTCGTCAACTACCCGCAGTTGTTCGACAGTCTCCGTCGGGTGAACGGGTCCTACCAGGGCAGAGATGTGACTTCGATGGTCTTCCGTCAGCGAAACGATGCCTTGTTCGACTGTCTCGAGCAGATCGTCCGTGTCGGCTTTGTGGACTCCAAGACGATCGGCTGTGTCGCGGCGGATGTGGAGCTGTACATCTCCCTCTTCTTCATTATCGGAGTCGTCTTCATCAAGTTCGCCATGGCCGTCCTGTTCGGTTGGTTCCTCAGTTGGCGACTGGGCAACTATGCCAACGAGACGTACGAACAGCGCATGAAGCGCGCTGCTGAGATCGAGAATTGGACCAATGACATCTATCGTCCCGCTCCGGCCGCGTACCGGCCCAACGTGCGCAAACATCGGAGCATATTCCCTACCACCAGTCGATTCAGCATGGTCAATCCGGCATTTAGCAACAAGGTTAGCGGGCTGAACCCCCCGCCGGCGAGCTCGCGTGCCTTCTCTGAGAAGATGAGTACGTCGGGTAGTCGGAGCCCTGCGGGTCAGAAGAACGGTCGACTTGGTGTTTCGCCGAACGGGACGCCGCCTGGTTCGCCTATGCTTCGTGGAGTGCGCAGCTCGACCAGTTTGGCTGGGGTAACAGTCGACGGTCGTCGTTCTCCAACGATGCTTCGTTTGGTGGAGGTGCCATGGGCCAATGTCCATTCCCCTTACACAATGTTGTTCATCAGCCCGGGCCCGACTTCCAGCCTTTCGGTTTCCCGCTGGTGCATACCATCTGTCTCGTCACCGCATATTCGGAGTCTTTCGAAGGTCTACGCACTACCTTGGACTCGCTTGCGACGACGGATTATCCTAACAGTCACAAGCTCATGCTTGTCATTGCCGACGGTATCGTCAAGGGAGCCGGCTCGAGCATCTCGACACCGGACATCTGTCTGTCGATGATGAAGGAGCTCGTCGTCCCCGCCGAAGACATCGAAGGTAACTCGTACGTGGCCATTGCGGACGGTTACAAGCGCCACAACATGGCCAAGGTGTATGCCGGCTTCTATGACTACGACGACGCGACGGTTGAGCGGAGCAAGCAGCAGCGTGTGCCCATGATCCTCATTGCGAAGTGTGGTACCCCACTCGAAGCCGAATCCGCAAAACCGGGCAACCGCGGCAAGCGAGACTCGCAAGTGCTCCTGATGGCATTCATGCAGAAGGTCATGTTCGACGAACGGATGACGTTGTTCGAGTACGAGTTCTTCAACGCGATTTGGAGGGTGACGGGGATCAGCCCGGACAACTATGAGATTGTGCTCATGGTGGATGCGGATACGAAGGTGTTCCCTGATAGTTTGAGTCGAATGGTGGCGTGTATGGTGGAGGATACGGAGATCATGGGCCTGTGTGGTGAGACGAAGATTGCGAACAAGTCAGAAACTTGGGTGACGATGATTCAAGGTGAGATTCTATTCTTGTGTTTTTCGGATTGTTTTGCTGTTGGGGATTTTTTGATCGCTGATGACCTTTACCTGCTCTCTCATGTCAGTCTTCGAATACTATATCTCCCATCACCAGACTAAGGCTTTCGAAGCCTGCTTCGGTGGTGTAACCTGTTTGCCGGGATGCTTCAGTGCATACCGCATCAAGGCACCCAAGGGCCCGAACGGGTACTGGGTCCCTATCCTGGCCAATCCCGACATCGTCGAGCACTACTCCGAAAACGTCGTCGACACTCTACACAAGAAGAACCTGCTCCTACTAGGAGAGGATCGATACCTCACGACACTAATGCTCAAGACGTTCCCGAAGCGAAAGATGATGTTCGTACCTCAAGCTGTCTGCAAGACGGTCGTACCGGACACCTTCTGGATCTTGCTCTCCCAACGTCGACGATGGATCAACTCGACTGTGCACAATCTGGCTGAGCTCATCCAGGTTCAAGATCTATGCGGAACCTTCTGCTTCTCCATGCGGTTCGTCATCTTTATGGAGCTCGTCGGTACGCTCGTCTTGCCCGCTGCCTTGGCATTCACGCTCTACGTCGTGGTGATTGCTACGATCCCGAGCAAGCCGTTCCCGTTGATTCCGCTCATCTTGCTCGGTGTGCTGTTCGGTCTGCCGGGTGTGTTGATTATCGTCACCTCGAAACGGCTCAACTATGTGTTCTGGATGCTCGTCTACTTGCTTTCGCTTCCAATCTGGAACTTCGTCTTCCCGGCATAGTGAGTGTTCTTCCTTCTCCCGTCTGTTACATTTTGCGGAAGGGCAAGTTTTGGCTGACCGAGTTTGTTTGCTTCATAGCGCTTTCTGGCACATGGACGACTTCTCATGGGGAGCCACTCGTGTGGTTCAAGGTGATAAGGGTGGCCATCACGGTGATGCCGAGGGCAAATTCGACCCTACCAACATCGTGATGAAGCGCTGGGCCGAATTCGAACGTGAGCGCAGATGGAAATCTGGCACGCACTCTCGCGACTCGACCTACGATGTCGTACACCGCGCACCAACACCCGAGCGACAAGGAAGCACTCGCTACAGTCTTGTGTCGTCCGATACGTTCAGCTCGAACCCATCTCCTCTCGATGCAAATGGACGCACGGGTCTGTTGGCTGGTGCGGCGGTTGGGCCACCGCAAAGCGGCGGTGGTATGTCCATGCTGGAGTTGCCTGCACCTCTTGGCCCAGATGGGAACCGGAGAAGTGTATCGCCCGCTGCGGCTCGAGGCGGTGGAGCTCCCCGGAGGGATGCCTCGCCCTCCGCTTCGGCGCAGTCACACGGGTCTTCTCCCGTCCCACAGCCGCCGCGGATCGCGCATCAAGACTACCCTGTCAGCAGTCTCTTCTCATCTGATTTGGACGAGGAGAGGCGGCCGATGATCTCTTCTGGTGGTAGTTCGCCTGATCCTGAGTCTCGGAGTAACATCTTCGCTTCGCCCAATGCCGCTCCCCAACGTATGACTGGCGGTGGAGCACCTGCACCAGGCGGGGCTCAGGGCCCACGAGCGTCGATCGGGGAGGTACGACATGGCACTGTCCGGAGCGAGCAGAAGTACCCTGCCGCGAACGAATTCGCATTCCAACAACCGTTCAGTGCCGAGCCGGAGGATGCGGAGAATGCCGGTCCTTCGATGCCACCTCGTCTTCCTGCTTCCATTGCTGCAGCAGCAGCAGCAGCGGGCGGTGGTAAACGTTCCTCGGGCCGGGGTGTCAGCCTCGTCGATGATGGGCCAGTAGCCAGTGCGGAGAGTGGTGGTGTCCGACGGGTGACTCGGGGTGCTCGACGAATGTCAGCACAGCCTACTATTGTCACAGGTCCTGGAAGTGGGGGACCACCCAGCGTCGCTGCTAGCGCTGATAGCAACGGGGCTCGCTCACCAAGGGCGGGACCTGGCCATGCGCCCCACGAGTCATTACCGATCAACAGACCAAACCCGAACATCTTCCAATGAAGGGCGGGCCTCGCAACTTACGGCCGTGACCATGACCACAGACGCCTCCATTCGACTAGATCGAAATATTTCCGCAGACTCAGCTCGATTAGACGGTTACGAAAAGGGAATGGTCCTCTCCCCAGACCATTTTCCTTCCTTTCTCCTTTCCTCCTTTGGGCGGCGGACCACATATTTTTCAGCACACAGACATCAGAACCGACTTCTCAATTCGCCTCTCTAGGAACCCTCTCCTCCTTCTTCCCCACCTGTCACAGGTGATCACACGGACGTTCACCCTCCTTTCTTTCCTCTCTTCTCTTTCTCTCTCTGGCCGTCAAGCTCCGACTCTTTCTCTCGTCTGCCAAGCACGAGCGCAGTATCCGCGCGAATGCTCACACCACCGGCAGCCACGCAAGGGAAAGCATACCCCATTGGGTATGTACTCGATACATCGGGTTCCGGACGTCAAAATGCAGCAGCCTCGGACTGGCCCGAGCCTCGATGATCGCGACATCGAACAAGAGGAGGACAACTAGCCCACTTTCCTCTCCTTTCTTTTTCCAATCCCTTCTTGCCCACTTGACCACTCGAACACGGACCTAAACTACCAAGACAACAACCCTCGATACATAGTCGTCAACACTGAAGAAATCCCCCTTCTCCGCCACGCGCTCGGGCTCTGACGGCCCCCCTTCAGCACATAATGGCTCTCTCTTTTGGACACTTTACTCTTTCACAAGAAACTTCCGATGGCGGATGGGGCCTGTCCTGTTGCTCTTGTGACAGAGGCGAACTGGTCTCTGCTCCCTTCTCCTTTCGCTCAACGGCAAAAAACTTGGCCCCTTTGATCCTTATCCAAATAGCAAAGTACCGCCTCCATCTTCCCCAACTTGTGAATTCTTCACGCCTTACGCCCTTCCTTAAAGCCTCGATCGTTACCGTTCTCCGTTTCGCGCTCCTTTCTCCCTCTTCTCTCGCTCGCTTCTCTCTCTCCTTTTTCTCTTGCAGCAATACACAATCTCGCACAAAAGTTCGACTACCCAGTCCGGATGATACCTAGCTAAGCTTGTGACAGAACAAATGAGTGTGTGTTATATTATATTGCAGCGGACGCGGTCCGGCTCGATGTGGGTAAGTGGGTATGATGCGGGTGAATGGGGGCTCGATGAGGGTAAGTGGGTATGATATGGGTGAATGGGGATAGTGGAAGTATTGCGGTCTTGCTACTTCTGTTCTACGGCATCCTCGCTCCAGCGTCCGCTTCCTCGGGACGTCGAGGCGCTAGCAGTAGCAGACCTCCAACTCTGCACCATCTCGAAGTCCGAATCGCGCGTGGTAGCACTACTTTGCGAGATCCCCCGCTCTTTCGTCTTCCGCCGAATCCAGTCGTTCACAGCGCTGCGGTCCTCCCATTTCGGAAGCGGCGACCCCCCGAAGCTGATGTTCAGACTGTTGTCGGTCTGAGCTGTGTCGTGAGTCAAGTGACTGCCAATCCAGCCCGTTCCGACCTCAAATTTGCCAGTCTCTCCTTGCTCCTCCTCCTCCTCTCGGACTGTACCACTGCGACTGCCTCTGGGACTGTCCACGCTGACAGAGAGTTTCGGGTTGAAGAGCGTTTTGAAGGGCGTGGAAGGTGATGAAGAGTTGAGGGAAGTCCGCCGGTGAGCACGAGGATCCGACCCCTGCGGCGGTTTGAGTGAGGAATTGCCCGGTGGTGTTCGCATTTCCTGCCGGACCGAATGTGCCCGGGTAGGGGTGGAACTGCCTTTGATCGGAGTCCATTCACGACGTTTCTGGAGGAGAGAGAGATCTTCGTCGTAGACAGAGTCGTCTGACTTGTTGCTGTCGCTGCTCCTGCCGTATCTGCCAGATTGCTCAGTCCCACTGCCCACACTTCCGCCGCCGTTCATAAAGAGCTGAAGTACGTCGGTTGCATCCTCTCCTCCTTCTTCGTCATCGTCCTCGGGCGCACTGTACCCGAAGTTGTCGCCGCGAGATGGTTTGGGAGGTGATTGGTCGGAAGGCTGCTGACGTTCCAGACGTCCTCTGGCGGTTGCCTTGGATTCTTGCGAGCTTTGACTGCTTCGAGATGCAGCCCGTGGCATCTCTCGTTTCTCTGTGCTCTTCTTTTCTCTCTGATCATACTTTTCCGGCTCTTCGCCTGAGAGCAAATCGGTGAGAGGTAGTGTTGGGGAGCACATGTCGATCTGTCGCGGTGCGGTTGCTGTGGCCGGACTCATTGGGAAATCGACGATTGAGCCAAAAAAGGTTGACTGGCGATAGTTGTTCATTCGTATCTCAAACGATGTCTTGCCTCGGTCTGGTATCTGCGCCTGCGTGTTCGACGAAGGATTGGACATCTTTGCCGGGTAGGAGCGAGACTCTGGCCTTGATTGATCTGCAGCTTTGAGCTGGGTGAGGTTTTGGCGGGAGGTGCTCGCAGGCTCCATGGGTGAGGCGCACGGGTCGAAATCGCTCCCGTATGCAGCAAGTTGCCAGTCTTGGCGGCGTACGCGAGATCAGTATTGTCTTCGACACCATCCTCTTCTTGCGGAATGGCGATCAAAGGTTTGTTCAGGTTCGGCTTCGCCTCAGTCGGAGTTCTCTCCTTCGTCTCGAGTGATTCAGGCTCTTCTTGAAGCGGAGCAACAGAGACCAGCTTAGCGTGTAATGTTAAGCCTTCTCTGCTGCCGACTCTGCGTGGAGCAATCTTGTCGACCGTTTTTGCCCACCATCGACCTTTGGAAGCAGATGAGAGAGACGCGGGGCGTTCTTCGGGCTGATGGGAGGATGGCGTGGTCGGCGAGGGTGATGGAGAGGCCCCTGTAGCATTGGCGGCTCGCAAGTCCGGTGAGCTCTGTCTGGGTTGGACATGAGGAGCATCCTTTGGTGTGCTGGCCGCAGACTCTGCTGGACCGAGCGAGTCTTGGGATGGTACTCTGACCAGGCTATCCCTGGCAGTGACGAGCCGAGGAGAGTAGAAGCGTTGAATGAGACCAGTCGGCGATTCGCATGCTTTCGGGACTGTAGGATCGCCAGCCCTGTCGACCGTGATGTACATGGGAACCCGATCAGCATCCGATGGCTCGTCACAGTGACTGTCCTTGTTCCCATCGCCATTGCTGCTGTTGCTGAAAGGCTGAAGCCTTTTTGAAGCCGTGTGTCCTGAACCTCCGGGGCTCACTGCTTCATCTTCTGAGGCATTGCCCTCAGCGTTATCAAAGACCGCTTTCCACACGCTGGAAAGCCCGCTGGCGTACGAAATTGGCCGGAGTGCATCTGATCCTGCGACAGAGCTGGATAATGGACTGAACTTCGGAGCAAACTCGATTTTGTCCTGTGCTTGGCTCCGAGAAGGTGGCACAGGGAGACGAGTATCGAGTTTGTCGAGCGTTTCATCAAGCTCACTAAAACTCGTTCTGAACGAAGCCGAAGGAGATACCGGCAGCTCAGCCTGAGTAATCATGCTGGACTCAGCGACTTGATGCTCTTGTCGGAAAGTTTCGTCGAAGTGGCTTGATGATGAGGAGTTGGGGCCAGCCTCGGGTGGGTTGGTGGTATTGGCGATTTGTATATGACTGGGGTGGCCCAAAAGGGAGGACGTCCGACCATGTGTTTTCTTCGCAGATTCCCAACAAGCGCTACGATTTGACTGTTGAATCATGTCGACCTCTGAGCGCGCAATGAGAAGAACCTTCGCTGCATGCTTCAGTCTGAGTTCGGCATCGCGAACAGCATCCAAGGCGACTTCGATGCTTTCCATGAGGGCAAGCACGGTGGCAGGCGGAGTAGGCGGAGCAGCATGATCGATATTTGCTTCGGGTTCGACTTCCGTCCGGGTGTCGGATGAGCTCTGAAGGCCATCTGGACCTCGTTCGATCGGAGTGAAGTATTGAGGCATTTCGAAGAGCAGAGAAAGAAGAGAGGAGGAGGAGGAACTGGTAAGGGAGAGAGGGGGAGTTGCTGAGGAAGAGGTATCGTACATGTTATTAGCAGGGACAAAAGGAAAGAGGAAGGGAAGACATCAGCGAAGATGAGATGAGCTGTTCTGTCTGTGCGCCTCGGCTTGATGAATGCCGCATTGGATGAACTCTTTCTCGCGTGTTGGTCTCGTGCTCTCCTTCCTCACTTCAAAATCATCACGTCGCGGTCGGTCGCAGCTCGCACGCGTTCACGTCAGGGCGTGGTCGTGGTCATTGGAAGACATGCTCCGCACCGACGTGTCCTTTTCAGCAGCTATATATGTATCACGTGCGACTAAAACGACCGATCCACGCTGACGTCTCGCTCCGAACTACGACTGGACTGGCCGTGGCCCAACTCACTCGCGCATCCATGAATTTCCCCCAACTCAAGCCTTGACCGCATCCTCCTCGATCAGCACTCAGCACCGCGTTGCTCACGGCACAAGAGAACGTGCGCTGCCATGGTGAGTCGTTCTCCGCCCCTTATCAAGGCGGTCGCATGTGCCGCTGACTCCGTCGCCCTCTCCACGTCCGCCGCCATTCTGTAGTCGTCGCGGATCCCAAAAGCCATGGTGAACAAGATCGACACCGCTTTGCACGCGCGGCGCGTCGCCTTCCTGCGCCAGGTCTCCGTGCCGTCATTGGAAGCGTGAGTTCACATTCGAGGAAAGGAGGAGCTGAAGCGCGCAGCATATGTGATACAGTTGAGCCGCGCTGACGCCTGGTTCCTCTACAGTAAAGCTCCTGTGCTGTCCCATCGCTGGCTGCACACCTCTGGCAATGGAAAGGAATGGTCTGCGTTTGGCGCTACCGACTCCAAAGCTCTTGAGGAAGGTTGGCAGGAGATCGCGCAAGATGAGGAGCTGCGGCAAGCTATTGAAGAAGCAACCCGAGACCGCAAGGAAAAAGCAAGAAATGCGGGCGGCAAAGATAAGGAGTCAAAAGACAATCAAGAATCTATTCCGAAGGAGGACGCGAAGGACGAAGAAGAATCTAGTAAGCGCGGTCCGCAGGATGCTATCCCACAAGATTTCAAGCTCGACCCGCCCGACCCATTCGTACAGCTACCCCCTTGGCGGGTGCCTGTAGGAGAAGACCATCTGTACGAAGTCGACCTCCGCACGCGAAAGCTCTATCCTGTTTTCTGGAAGCAAGGCTCAGCTCACAGGGTCATGCGCGGCACCTGGTTCACGGAATCGAGTAGCCTCTCGCCTATCGCTACTGATCTCGCAGAAGAGCTGGAGAACTACTACCAGTGAGTTGCCTGACTGTCTTCTCTGGCTCGAGAAACGACTTGCTCACTGCTCCATCTTCTGTTTTCTTGCAGAGAGCTTCAACCTTGGCTTCCCAGTTATGCCGATGAGCTCAAGTCTGCAGTCACTATCGGAGCAGATGCAGAAGACAAGCTCAAGCGTCCACTCAAGGGTATGAACGGATATGTCATCATGCTCGGGCCTCACGTAGCCCGCATTTACACACAAGATTTCACTGCCCGGTTGGCGAAGTCAGTCTTGACGGCGTGGAGCGGAGAGCATTCAGGCGGTCAGCTCGTGATTCGTGGGTTCGAGGTTGCCAAGAAGTCGCTTCAGGCTAATGTTGACGACTCGAAAAATCTCAAGGAAGGAAAACGGCCCAAGTCCAAGAGTGGAATTCCTCAACGCTCCCCCACCTCTTCCGGGTCGTCCACGCCGGCCAAAAGGCAATCAATGCAGGGTGATAGCTCTCCTAGTCCGACGACAACTCCGAACAAACCAACTGAAACGTCTGCGAGCTTGGAACTGTTGCGGTCCATTACTGCAAAGCTGGGTCCTGCGCCCAGCAAACCTTCGACTGACGCAGAACCAACATCCAGGGAACGCGAAGCAGCTCTCAGCGGCATGTTGAGCTCGGGCTTGGAAGACGCGGCCAAAGGAGATGACAATCCCGTCAAAGAAATAAGCACTGCAGGCGCGGAAATGTCCGAAGAGAACGAAGCCGATGAACTACATCGTGAAGAACAGGAGGCACAGCGACCTGTTGATCTCGTTCTCATTCTGCATGGTATCGGGCAGAAGTACGCAGCGGACAACAACCCAAGCTTGGACTTCACCATTGCCGTAAACAACTTCCGTGATCTCGTACATAAGCAGGCGAAGGCAACGCCTCCCGCCACGATCGGAGGCGGTGGCTTCTCACAGATGCTTGACGGCCGACGGATTCAGTTCTTGCCCGTCATGTGGCGCGCCGCTCTGGACGACTTCGACCCGGAGCCTGCGCACGAGTCCGACGACGAGTTGAACAATCAATTTGCGCTGGACGATGTGTTTGGAGATCGAACCAGTATTCCGATCGTGCGGAAGCTGATCTCTGGCGTGCTTTTGGACATTCCTCTGGTGAGTAGAGACGTCTCATATCTATCTTGACAACCCAAGGCAGTGGGGCTGAATTTGCATACTTCAGTACCTGAGTCGGCATAGAACCGAAATCATTCGGCGGGTCATTCGGGAAGCAAACAAGATGTATAGGTGTGTATCATTGATCAATGCAACACCGATTTCTCTTGCTGAATCTTGTGGTTTCCAGGCTTTTCTGTCAGCGGAATCCCACCTTTGAGTCTCGCGGCGGAAGGACACACTGGATCGCTCATAGTCTCGGCGCCGCACTCGCGTTCGACATTCTCTCGCAACAACCGACCTACGTCCCATTCCTGAAGGACGTTCCCGATAACGACGATCACCTGCACTTCAATGTGGGCACGCTCATTCTTGCTGGTAGCCCTGCCGCACTGTTCGTCTGGCTCGCCAAAAGTCAGCTTATCGCTCGAAAAGGGCGAAAGGGCTCTACTGGCGGGGACGATTGTGTTGACAAGAATCAAGCGTACTTGGGATGTCTTGCTGTCGACCGTATCGCCAACGTTTTCTCTTTAAGCGACCCAGTCGGAACCCGACTGACGCCCTGCGTTTCCAGCGCATATGCGTCAACATTGAAGACCGTCCCCTTGACGCAGGCCACAACGGCAATCTTGCGTTGCCTACCAGGTGGCCTCGACACTCCTATGCCCAATAACAGCGGCTTCTTCGGCTCATGGGGCCGATCCTCTGTGTCTTCCGCAAGCACCAAATCCTCCGATGAGACGGCTGACATGGCCGAGGATCTCTTTGGTGACAGCAAACAGAAGCGTGATGCTGCAGCCGAAGAACGTTCCGCCAGCTGGTTCGTCCGTCTCAGCAACCGGAAACAGAAGAGGCCGTCGTCCGCGGGTAGCACTTCGACCGTAGGACCCGACGACTGGGAGCGAGTGCGGCGTAGCTCGACAGCCACCGAGCCCCGACCAAATCCTGAAGGGTTGAACAAGATGGAAGAAGATGGCGAAGAGAAGGATGAGTCACGAGAGGATGTGGACGAGAAGGCCCGCACGAGTCAGAAGGACGAAGAACGTTCTCGGCAATCTGAGTTCGACAAGGAACGCGGTCGACGACGGGTTATCGCATTGAATCAACTTGGCACTCTCGACTTCACCATTCCAATCGCTTCTTCGCTGCTATCGAACCAGTACCTCGACATGTTATATAGCCACGCGAGCTATTGGCAACTCCCTACCTTCGCCGACGCTGTGCTTGCTTTCGTCTTCGCTTCGGACGAAACCTTGGCTGCGGCGAGAGGCCACCTGTTCAAATAGATGTATCCAACTCTCTCACGGCAAACGTTTCTGCATAAAGTCAAGCGTGAAAACGAGAGTTTGATTGAGGCAACTACGCACGACATCTGGACCGGCCAGTGAGGCTGTAAGGAGAGACTGGAGGAGCCAGCGAATAGTGAGATGGAAGGGACTGTACTAGCCAGTCGAAAAGGAAAGAAAAAAGTTGATAGATCTAGGCGAAAACAACGATGGCAGCAGATGGGTTGTTCTCGACATCTGCGAGGGGATAGGGATGCAACATCAGCGAACAGAAATTTGGCCGAAGTCCAGCATCTGGCCCATGAAAGACTCACCCCTGAGAGGAGAGACGTGCAGAACAGCGTTCTTGAGCACCGCACTCGATCCGAACAAACCTCGCGGAGGTTGTCGGATGCTCACCGCAATTTTGAGCGTCTTTCCTGTCCGAATGGCTACCTGAACCTCGGTTCGGAGACGCTTCGTATCGTTGCGGTCCTCTCCGCAGATCAGAGAGAGTAAATCGAGGTGGAGAAGTGGTGATTTGTAGAGCTGCTGTGGAGTGCTGGCTGGGAAATCGAAGTACTCGAGCAGGGAGGAAGTGACAAAGAGGATCTCGCGCTTGTCCTTTTTGATCAACGCTAGACGGGAATATGTCGAAGCGAAGTCGTCCATATGTTCTTCTATGGTTGCAGCCCCTCGACGGGCTTCGCTCTCGGCCGTTCTGCCGAGTGATTGAGACAGCTGTGTGTCCTGCCGACGACTCCAAAGCCGCTTCATCAGTCCACCGCTGCTGTTCTTGTTCATTTCGTGGCTTGCCGAATCGGACGTGGGTGTGTTTCTTGGATTGTCGTAGAATAGCTGAGAACCAGCGGCGTGCGCGTTCAGGTGTCTCAGGGAACTGGTGTCAGACTTGGCGCCTTTCTTCTGATCTGAAGGAAGATCTGTCGACAAGTAGTATTTGAGCAGCGTGGGAGAGGCTTCGACACCATAAAGTCGAGTCGTTTCCGGGTCGGGAAGGGTCTCGTACGAGCGTCCTCCGCCCAAGAGGAAGGAGAGGCCCTCGGTCGTCAACGCTCCGGTGACGTTCACTTGGCCGCCCACGAAGTATTGAACCCGTCCTTTGGCATCGCGCAGCGGGATGATGCAGAGCAAGTTCCAGAACGGCTCTCCGTTCCGCTTGTAATTGAGCAGAAGCTCGATCGACGGAGTTCCTGTGTTCAGAGAATCGCGGATGCGTTGAACAGAAGCAGGAGAGGTCGAAGGTCCTTGCAGGAAGCGGCAGTTGCGCTGAAGGATCGCCTCTTGAGGGTAGCCGGTGAGCTCGCAGAACGCTGGCGAGACGAGCACGATGGGGTGATCCCGAAGTCGAGGATTGGTCAAGACAAACGCCGCTCCGAGACCATCTCCGTCGTCATTCGATGCAAAAGTGCCGAGCCGGGAGCGACTGTGCTCAGTGATGCTGGCTCGAATGAAACGTTGAAAGGTCGAGTTGAATACCGTCTGTATGAGGTGGCTATGGACGCCTTGGAGTTGATGCTGGAGTGCACAGGTTGACCGGAGAGAGGTAATCAAGCTGGTGCGGACGTCAGCCGGCAGAGCAGCACATGTTTCAGCATCCCCGACGTAGACATGGTGCAGGGCTTCACTGCCTTGCTTGAGATTGGCAATAGCGCGCATGTGCTCCCCAAGGTCCAAAACGAAATCGAGCTCCTTGGTCCCTTCTTCGCTAGTGTTGAGGTATTCTCGGAACCGATGCCTTCCCAGTGGGTCGGAGAGGAGCTTTTCGAACACAGCCGGAGATACCAGCCTCAGAATGCTGTGGGAAGAAGCAGGCACGACGTTCGTCAGATTCCAGATGTAGCCGCCTCCGTGTCGCTTTGCGTCTCACCTGAATTCGACCTCTCTTTGCACACGACTGACAGGGTGAGCTGTTGGCTCGTTGCCGCGCAGCGATGCCCAGTCGGGAAGGTTGGTGATCGGACCGTGTAGCGCTTGCGAATTAACGGTTGCAGCGGATGGCAGAGCAGGCGGGTTCCACAAACCAAGTTCGGTACTTTCGCCACTTCGACGATAGAACCCTGGAGCCAAGCTCTGCTCACTTGAAATACTGGCAGGGCGAGAATTATTGAGGAGTGTCGAGCCCTCGTGGTCTAATTCCGATCCCGAAGGATCCCGAATCTCGCTCAGCCGTCTGCGATGGGAGCCTCGCGTGGGACGATCAGAGTTTCGTGGACGGAGATGACTCTGACTAGCATGGGCCTTGATCCGAGGCGGTGAGGGCAAGGACGAGGGAGAGACAGTTCGATTCCCCATCCTGGGAGAAGGGCGGACATGGTCGACGTCTCGAGCTGGTGGCATTGGGAACGTTGGCCGATCTACTTCGATGGACCGGCGGCTTCCAGGACTGAGCGTTTGATATCCATGGCCACGTTCGGTTTCGTCATCGGGAAAGAAATCATCCTCATCCTCGTCATGCGACGAATCCGGTTGGCGGTAAAAGTGTATGTCTTGATGATGGCCAAACGTCTTCTGAGAATGCGGCACGAATCCGAGCGAATCCTTTCCTGACATTCCACGCGGGCTGGTAGTACCGTTTGATTCTCTCATCGCCGGCCTATCGAATGTGCAAAACTTGTCAGTGCGAGATTCAAAGTAAAGAACAAAGCAGGCACGGACTCACTGCGCAAGAAAGTGATTACCGTTGAATCTTTCGCTTACGCCAGACGAGACCATTTCGCCTGATTTCGGTGTTACCGGCAGTGGAAGCGTCGGCGCCGGCATCCGGGGAAGCTGATGCTTCGTGCTCTCAGGCAACATTTGAAGGTTTGCGGCTGTGCTTGTGGGAGCTTCCGTGATTGCTCCCACAGTCATGTTGGCGGGAAAGAAAGAACAAGTGGGAACTGCTAAAAGGAGCAAGCCATGTTAGCACCTGTACCGATCCGAGCATGTTGTGAAGTACTCACAAAGAGAGAATGCCAACAATCGCTGGAAGGGCAGCGAGTGACCACAAAATTTTGTTGCTGAAGCGCTGAAGTTGAATCCTGAAGTTGAATGTTGAAGGTTGAAGGTTGAACTCTGAAGGTGAAGAAAAGATGACGGGAGAAGAAGAGGATGATGCAGGGGAAGAGGATGAGGACGAAAACGCTGGTGGATCGTTAAGTACGTACTCCAGATTGAGTGCTCAGAGAGATGAACTTACCCTTGGCCTGAGTACAACCCGGAATGATTGCAGAAGACGCCGATGCAACACATGTGCAAGTACTGTACATACGCCTTCCGTCCACATGCCTCATATCGTAGCCCGCCACCTCTCCTATCCCCGCGAGATGAAGCCAACCAATGCGGGTGCGTTCTTTTCGTATCAGGCATAGCTAGAGCCGAGCCCAGAGTCTTCGACAGGAGCCGCTGCTGATTAACGTGAACTTGCAAGGCACTGAGGGGGGACGTGGAGCGGCGGACAAGAAACACGTGTCGACCGATCTCTTATCTTGCTTCCGGCTCCCTGGGGAGCGAACCGTCGACCATCGGTTGGGAGATGAGCAGAAGCGTTGGCGCTGAGTCGTCGGCCTTCGATGCGAATAGTTGTCGAGTCCTCCTACGTTGCCATCGAACGGAAGATGAGATTGGTCTTGAAATATGAAATATGTCCAGGTCACCGCTCACCTTACATGTTGACTACCGCCGGGCCGTGCCACCTGAAATGAGAGCCAAAGAACGGTTTGCTCGCCTCTACCTCAGCAGCACCACGGCTCGGAACCTGTATGATTGGGAGCGAGGTCCAGTACGTGGAGACGACCCCGTGAGAAACGAGGTGGAGTAGCATCACGATATGACTGGGGGTGCATGATCACCGATCAAAGCGCGGAGGCAGCAACGTTTGTAAATCACTCTGCAAATACAGGAAAGAAAAGTCAACAAGGTCTGGAAATCGACTCCAGCCGCCATGACGGCGCTCGTGGAGCTTCCGGCTTCTGAGAAGATTGGACCCAGGCCCCAGGAAAGATGAGAAAAATCAACCGAACGGATCAGCCTTCTGCGATACATAAGCCGACTGGAAGACAGGAACGGCACATCTTTATGAGTTCGTACGCTGATGCTTGGCCGCTCGGCCACGAATGCTTGAGTGGTACATAAAGTCGATAGGATTCGACTCAATGAAAAGGACTGGAGGAGGAACCGGTATGGTCGTATGGACGTGTGGAATTGCATACAGGCTGGTATACCGCCGTAAGCGTAACCGCGAAGAATACCACCGTACCCCGCGAGCTGCCGCGGTCAAGTGAAGACGACGATGACAGCGGAAGCGTTGTTCTCCACATCTGCATGGAAAGTAAGACATCAGCAACTTGAAGAAATTCGAAAGTCCTTGATGATACTGGACTCACCCTTCAGGGGAGAGATGTGTAGCACCGAAGACTTGAGAACGGTGCTTGATCCGAAGAATCCTCGCGCAGGCTGGTTCACCTTGACTGCGATCTTGAGTGTCTTTCCCGTCCGAATCGCAATCTGTATGTCGGTTCTGAGCCGCTTTGTGTCATGGCGGTCCTCTCCGCAGACCAGTGAAAGTAGATCGACGTGGAGGAGTGGTGACTCGTAGATCTGCTGAGCGGTGTTGGCTGGAAGATCGAAGAACTCGAGGAGGGACGAAGTGACGAAAAGGACCTCGCGCTTCTCCTTCTTAACGAGCGCCAGGCGCGAGTACGTTGCGGCGAAGTCGTCGATGTGATCCTCGAGCGTGTTACCCGTTCGACGCGCCTCGCTCTCCGCCGTGCGTCCGAGCGACTGAGAAGGAGACTCCTTGCGACGCGGCCACAGTCGCTTCATATAACCGCTGTTGCCGCTCTTGGTCCCAATCCCGAGGTCGTGCTGGGACTTACTTTTTCCGGAAGCAGCTGGGCTGAAATCGTCGGGACCATAAAGCTGTGCGCCAGCGGCCTGGCCGCCACGTTGCCAGATCGAGCCTTGGTCAGACTCCGCGCGTTTCTTCTGATCCGAGGAAAGATCCGTCGACGAGTAGTACTTCAGCAGCGTGGGAGAGGCTTCGACACCATATAGCCGAGTCGTTTCCGGGTCGGGAAGGTTCTCGTACGAGCGTCCTCCGCCCAAGAGGAAGGAAAGACCCTCGGTCGTCAACGCTCCAGTGACGTTCACTTGGCCGCCCACGAAGTATTGAACCCGTCCTTTGGAATCGCGCAGCGGGATGATGCACAACAGGTTCCAGAATGGCTCTCCGTTCCGCTTGTAATTGAGCAGAAGCTCGACCGACGGGGTTCCTGTGTTCAGGGAATCGCGGATGCGCTGAACGGAAGCAGGAGAGGTCGAAGGTCCTTGCAAGAAGCGGCAGTTGCGCTGAAGAATTGCCTCTTGTGGGTAGCCGGTGAGCTCGCAGAACGCTGGCGAGACGAGCACGATGGGATGATCCCGAAGTCGAGGATTGGTCAAGACAAACGCCGCTCCGAGGCCATCTCCGTTGTCGTTGGTTGCAAGAGCTCCTAGACGAACCCGACTATGTTCAGTGATGCTGGCTCGGATGAAGCGCTGGAAGGCCGAGTTGAACATCGTCTGGACGAGGTGGCTATGGACACCCTCCAGCTGGTGATGAAGCCCGGAGATGGATCGAAGGGAGACGACCAAGCTGGTGTGAAGATCGGCCGGAAGCTCGATGTGGTCATCGGGATCCCTGATGTAGACGTCGTATAGAGCCTTGCTGCCTCGCTCGACGTTCCCAAGAGCACGAATGTGCTCTCCGACATCCAGAAGAAAATCGAGCGCCTTGGTCCCTTCTTTGGTCGTGCCGAGGTGTTCCCGGAAACGATGCCTGCCCAGTGGGTCGGAAAGAAACTTTTCGAACACAACCGGTGATATTAGCCTCAGTATACTGGGATGACGGGATAAAACAGCCACGTTATACGTCAGCAGTAGGAAAGAGTGTCCTTGTCATGAGTCACTGACGACCGATATCTCACCTGTACTCTACGTCTTTCTGCACGAGACTGGTAGGATGGGAAGTTTGCTCCTTGTCGCGAAGCGAAGCCCAATCTGGTAGGTTGGGTATGGGACTTTGCGATCCTTGCAAAACGGTGCTTGAGAGAGTCGGCGGGGCGGGCGGGTCCCAAGCTTCGATTCCGGTCCTTGCGTCAGTCCGACGATCCAAACCTGGAGCCGAACTGTCGTGGCTAGAGACACTTGCAGGACGAGACTCGCTGACAAGAGTGAAATTGTCCTGATCGAGTCCCGACAGCTGTCTTCGGCGATAACCTGGCGGAGTGCGGCCAACGATGTTTTGACGAAGGCTGCCCTGGCTAGAGTAATTCCTGAAGCGGTGCGCAGATGGCGAACCGGGCGCATCTCGATGATCCATCCTCGGGAAGAGAATGCTTGTGAGGGACCTCGAGCTGGTGGCATTGGGAAACCCGACACCACAACTTGGTTGGTAAGCCGACCATTGTTCAGACGCGTCATTCCATGATCGCGCTCGATCTCGCCGTCAGGAAAATAGTCATCCTCGTCCTCGCACGGAGACGACGACTTGCTTTGATCCGAAGAGCCACGTTCTTGGTCGACTTTGCTGTGCGACGAGTAGGACATGTTTCCAAAAGTGTTCTTGGAGAGCTTCCGGGGAATCCCACGTGGACTCCGCGTATTGACCAGGCCTTGGCAGCGGTTCTGGCGGGGAGCCAGGATACTGTCAGCGTGGAACGTAAGGATCAACCAAAAGTTGCCTTGAACTCACAGCGTAGACAACTGATTGCCACTAGACTGATAGTTCGCGCGAGATGAGGGCCTCGCGGCTGACTCTGAGGCGACCGGCGATGGGATTCTTGAGGATGGCACTACACGAAGTTGATGCTTGATGTCTGGAGCCGAACTCTGCTTTGCGTCTAGCTCTGGTGCGACCGGCAATGGTATTGTCGGGGCTGGCAACACGGGAAGTCGGTGCCTGACTTTCGAAGTCGAGCTATGCTCGCCTTTCCTATCGGTGTGCACTGGGTCTTTGACAGGTATCCCCGGCATAGATGCACAGAAGGTAAAGAAGAGAGATACCTGGTGGACGAAGGATGAGAAGGAGAAGGGTGGGAGTGCAGGGGAGCGAGGGAGAAGGAAGCTGAGAGCAGTGATGTCAGTTCTGGAAAGCAAGGGACAAATCTGAGCGTCCATGTCAGTCTTTTATGCATTGGCTGGCTCGCGGCGGAATAGGAAGTATAAGCCAGTCTTGGCTGCGAGATGAACTTAACCACGTTCAGGTCAGCGGATCTGAACATGGAATTCTTCACGCTGCTGCTCCTTTTGATGCTAACCCGGTCCTGCGGAACGCCTAATCAATGGCCCTCATTTCTTGAACCAGAAGCCCAGCCACTGGGCCACCAAGTCGATGCTGTGATAAGACGCCAGCCTTGAAATCCGTAATAATGCCCTCCGCTTCGGCTGTTCGGCTTCATGCTCGATTAAGGGGACCTGATATTCGGGATGTCGGGAGCCTCATTTCCATAAACGATGCGGATCGCGGAAGTCGAAGACCCCCCTTTTTTCAACCGTCCTCTTTGACGCCTGCAAGCTTGTCACGGGTCCGAGAAGGGAGGCCATCATGAAGGCTCCAGGTCTTGTTTGCATCAGCCTCCGAAGCGAGCAAGTCCAGGTGACTAAGGGAAAGAAGTGGAAGGGGACCAGAACGTTCAGCGCGGCCACTCGACAAGATATGGAATGTAAGGTGAGTATGAGTGTCAGCGTGCAAATGAAGGCGGCTGTTAGCCGAATGAAAAGCCGTGCATCCTCCTGAGTCCCGATACATGCCAGCCTCGAAATGAGGAGTGCAGAAGAAGAAAAGAAGCTCAGCAACAGCAGAGCGCAACAAGTCAACCCACGCACGCGATGTCGGAAGGTGTGGATTACTTAATGGAAGGAATCGAGAAAACGAAGGGATTTGACTCGTGGCAGCCCAGCTGCTGGCAATTAGGCGAAGACGACGATAGTCGCGGAAGCATTGTTCTCAACATCTGTGATGTAAACAGGTTAGCAAGCTGGTGCAGTCTGACCCCTCGTTGACAAATGTGAACTCACCCTTCAGAGGAGAGATGTGTAGCACCGAAGACTTGACCACTGTGCTTGTCGCGAACAGTCCTCGGGCAGGCTGGCGAATCTTCACTGCGATCTTGAGTGTCTTCCCCGTCCGGATTGCGACCTGGATATCGCCTCTCAGGCGCTTCGTGTCGTTGCGATCCTCGCCGCAGACCAGTGAAAGCAGATCGACATGGAGGAGGGATGACTCGTAGATCTGCTGTGGGGTGTTGATTGGAAGATCGAAGAACTCGAGGAGGGACGAGGTGACGAATAGGACCTCTCGCTTCTCCTTCTTTACAAGCGCCAGGCGCGAGTATGTTGCGGCGAAGTCGTCGATATGATCCTCGAGCGTGTTACCTGTTCGACGTGCCTCGCTCTCCGCCGTACGTCCGAGAGACTGAGAAGGAGACTCCTTGCGACGCGACAATAGTCGCTTCATAAAGCCGTTGTTGGCGCTCTTGGTTCCGATTCCTAGGTCGTGCTGGGAACCGCTGTTCTCGAAAAGGGCTGGCCTAGATTCTTGTTGACCGTAGAGTTGCGCACCAGCGGCATGTGCGGTGCGTTGCCTTATCGAGCCACTGTCAACCTTCCGTCTACCTTTCTGCTCTGGGGAAAGATCTGTCGACGAGTAGTATTTGAGGAGCGTGGGAGAGGCTTCGACACCGTATAGCCGAGTCGTTTCCGGGTCGGGAAGGTTTTCGTACGAGCGTCCTCCGCCCAAGAGGAAGGAAAGGCCCTCGGTCGTCAGGGCTCCAGTAACGTTGACCTGACCGCCCACGAAGTATTGAACCCGTCCCTTGGCGTCGCGCAGCGGGATGATGCAGAGCAAGTTCCAGAATGGCTCTCCGTTCCGCTTGTAGTTGAGCAGAAGCTCGATCGACGGACTTCCTGTGTTCAGAGAATCGCGGATCCGTTGAACAGAAGCAGGAGAGGTCGAAGGTCCTTGCAGGAAGCGGCAGTTGCGCTGGAGAATCGCCTCTTGTGGGTAGCCGGTGAGCTCGCAGAACGCTGGCGAGACGAGCACGATGGGGTGATCCCGAAGTCGAGGATTCGTCAAGACAAAGGCCGCTCCGAGGCCATCTCCGTTGTCGTTGGTTGCGAGAGCTCCTAGACGAACCCGACTGTACTCCGTAATGCTGGCTCGGATGAAGCGCTGGAAGGCCGAGTTGAACATCGTCTGAACGAGGTGGCTGTGTACGCCCTCTAGTTGGTGTTGCAGAGCATGCGTCGCTCGAAGCGATGTCAATAAGCCGGCATTCAGATCCGACGGCAGGTCGACGCGGTTTTCCGGGTCCCGCACGTAGACAGTATGGATCGCTTCGCTGCCTTGCCTGAGGTTTGCAAATGCGCGCATATGCTCTTGCACGTCCAGAGCGAAGTCGAGATCGTTGGCGCCATCTTCGAAAGTATTCAGGTACTCCGGAAACGATGACGTCCGAGCGGGTCGGAGAGGAACTGTTCGAACACAGCTGGAGAGATGAGTCGCATGATGCTGTTGAAGAGTGCAAAGATTTCAGCGCCGATGAACGAGTATGGAAGATCCAAGATAGACAGTGACTCACCTGTATTCGACGTCTTGTTGAACATGGCTGACCGGGTGAGAGGTCAGATCGGTTCCACGCAGCGATGACCAGTCTGGCAGGTTGGAGATGGGACCATGGTTCGCTCGGGATCCATTGGCGACCCGGGAGGAAGGTTCCCAGAAGTTCAGGTCTGTCTTTGCATACGTTCGACGATAGAAATCGGCCGCCGCCGAGCTTGCGGTACTGTTGACGCTTGGGGGACGAGATCGTCTCTCGGAAGCCATAGGGTCTCGGCCGTCCTCCAAGTAGGAGTACTCCTGTGGTTCGTGGCGCTGCTTCCTGGAATTCCGGGCCGAATCACGAGGAGTGAGGCTGGTGTGCGTTTGAGAAGATCCGTTCTGACGGAGTCGTGAGGGCACGAAGTTCCGACTGTCCATCGCTGCGGAATTCAGCGCGGATGGAGCCCGAGTTGGTGGTGCCGGGAAGCCATGGGGACTTCCGAAGTGGCGAGCCGGTGCAGGTCTGGACGCGTATGGGGCTGCCTTTCCGTTTCGTCGTCAAGGAACCCATCTTGATCGTCATCGTCGTAGTCTTCGAAAGAAGAGGTATGTTCATCTTCTTCCCTCGGGATGTTGTTGTCGGTACCTCTGCGGGACGAAGCCACTCCAAGTTCATTTCCGAAAGAGTCCCTGGATCGCTGGAACGTCATCACAGTGGAACGTGGGCTAGTCATGCTGTGTACGAATCGCCAGATCAAGTCAGCCAAGCAAAAACAAAGAGTAACGGCGGCCTTGCAAGGTACTCACGAGATTGCCCGGTCTTTGAGGTTACTACGAGAGGATTTCCTAGTCGAAGGAGTGGGAGTCGAGGGCAGCGGCATGTCTGGCGGAGGGCTGGCTATGCCGCGGCTACCGTTGATGCTGGGAGGCGTCAGAGGTCTTGCGAACGATGAAGGGCGTTCGCGTCGAAGCGCGCCGTCATGTCGTTGTGTGAGGATGTGAGGGCTTTTGCAGGGAACAGATCCGAAGGGGAAGGGGCTCTGCAGACGTTCAGCGTTCAGCTTCAGCGAGCGATGATATGAGAAGAAAAGAAAGATTGGCTGCTGATGAGAAAATGAGACATGAAGTCCTCGCCTTTTATACACATCCCATCGTTACCTCTTCTTCCAGAGCATCGTCCACCAGCACTCACTGCTGCGGGCTACAGCAGCGACCAGTGAAACCAGGCAGTAGTGTCGGTCTTGCTCGAGGTATTCTCCGTAGTAAGCGGTGGTGTGGAGACAAGGACAGTCAGCGCGGTGTTTCGCCTTGGGAGGCTCGTCCTGGACTGCCGTCAATAATCTCATCACTGCTTGTGTGGCACATACATGAAAGGACAGAATCATGCAGGCAAGTGAGGTCGATGTCGATCATGGTGTAGCTGGGCCGCCTGAACCAGGCGGGATGTACGAGTAAGTAATAAGGTGGCAGAGGGACCAGATGCAGAGTGATAGATGCTGCGTTGATGAGGTCAATCGAAAACCTATGACGCTGGGTCATCAGTCTCAGATCCGGCGATTGCCATTTGCCTTTGCTTACTTCATCGAACACTCGCTTAAATTGAAAGTCAGTGCGTCTAAAAGTCTGAACAGGTCTTGGAGTCTCTACACTCAAAGACGGGGGTGTAGCCACGTGATTTGGCTCGGAGCTCGGAGCTTTCCCCTTGACAGTATGAAATCGAAGAACGACGAGCGAGGGCGGGCAGCACTTTTATTCACAACCACAAAGGCCAGCAGCGACCAAGGCAACCAGAGAATCGAAGCGACGAGGTTCTGACAAACAAGACACTGTGCCGCATTTGCGAGAAAATCTGCCAACATGACGACGCTTCAGCGTATCAAGGAGATCGAGTAAGTGTCTGGTTTTGGAAAGCCAGGAGCGTCTAGGATCCCTGTCTAACAGCTCTGGCTCTCTTTTGGTACGGTCGCAGAGATGAAATGGCCAGTGAGTGAAGGAGATGGAGCGCCTGCTGCTGCAATCAACGCTGATGGCCTCATCTGTCTGCTCTGCAGAAACCCAGAAGAACAAGGCCACGTCCTATCATTTGGGTCAGCTCAGGGCCAAGCTGGCTAAACTCCAGCGCGAGCTTATCTCTCCCTCGAGCGGAGGGGGAGGCGGTGCCGGAGTCGGCTTCGACGTAGCGCGGACAGGTATTGCTAGTGTCGGTACGTGTGTGATCCGTTTTCAGCTGCTTCACCGAGCTCCTTCTGATCCCTCGCTCCGTTTTTCAGGCTTTGTCGGATTTCCTTCAGTGGGGAAAAGTACCTTGTGAGCTTTTGTACTGATGCTGTGCGCTGATTGAAATACCGATCTGAAAACGTTTTCTCTTGTGCAGGATGAGCCATTTGACTGGGACACACTCTGAGGCAGCCGCGTACGAGTTCACAACCCGTGAGTGTGAAGTGTCAACTTGGCTAATCATCATGTTCCACGCTGATGTTTTCCATTTCCCAGTGACGACCGTGCCGGGAACACTGGAGCTAAATGGTGCCAAGCTGCAGATTCTCGATCTTCCCGGAATTATTGAGGGTGCCAAAGACGGCAAGGGTCGTGGTCGGCAAGTCATTGCTGTTGCCCGGACATGCAACCTTATCTTCATCGTCTTGGATGTCACAAAACCGCTGGTGGGTACATGCGAACACTATCAGATCGTGCCCTTCTCTCAGCTGACTGATGCCGCTGTGGATACTGTACTTGCAGAAAGACAAAGAGATCCTTGAGAACGAACTGGAAGGCTTCGGCATTCGACTCAACAAGCAGCCACCAAACATCCTGATCAAGAAGAAGGACAAAGGCGGGCTGTCAATCACCAATGTGAGTAAACTCTCCTGCTCTTCGCTTCGCACTGCGCATACATGCTTACTTTGATGCTCCAATGTCTTTCAGACCGTACCACTGTCCAAGCTGGAGCACGACGAGATCAAAGCGGTCATGGCCGAATACAGGATGTCCAATGCGGAAGTCGCGATTAGGGAGGATGCAACGCTGGAGCAGCTGATCGAGTGAGTTTCACTAGGCGAGGCGATGCCTAGCTTCTCTCAGCATGTATAAATACTGACGCATTGCGGCCCCTTCTCACAGCGTTGTCGAAGGAAATCGGATATACATCCCAGCAATGTGAGTAACCCTGACGATTGATCCATTGCCTCCCCCTCAAATTGCTTATTCCTCGATCTCATTCTCAGCTACGTCTTGAACAAGATCGACGCAAGTGAGTGACTTCTTGGACATGTGATGTTGGGAAATGTGTCTGACTGTTCGGCTTGATTTGCGACTTCTCCTCAGTCTCCATCGAAGAACTTGATTTGCTCTACCGAATTCCAAAGAGCGTTCCGATCTCATCCGGGAAGGCATGGAACATCGACGAGCTTCTGGACGTCTGCTGGTCCGAGCTCGACTTGGTACGAGTGTACACTCGACCACGCGGTAAGACACCCGATTTCTCAGCACCCGTTGTGCTCAAGCGGGGCAGGTGCAGCATCGAGCACTTTTGCAATGCGATCCATCGTGAGATCTTCCGGCAGTTCAAGTAGTGAGTCATGGCTGCTTAGTGGCATGTAGCATGACAGCGCCTGTGTTGATCTAATTTTGCTCCCTTGCTACAGCGCTATGGTATGGGGAACGAGTGCTAAGCACCCGCGTGGTCAGCGTGTGGGTGCAGAGTGAGTATCCTATCTTTCTTCTCGTGCGCTCCTGAAAATGGAAGCTGACTCGATACCTTTGCAGCCACATCCTTGAAGACGGTGATATCGTCAGTATCGTCAAGAAAGCAGGCGCCAATTGAATGCTTTCGGTATTCAGTCCTTGGCGGTCATTTGCGGTGGTCGTCTCGTGGGCTTTCAGGCATTCCCCTTGTCGCGTCCAGTAGTGTGTCCAAACCCATGCAGCGGGCCGCCGAGCTGAGCGTGAGTCGAAGCCGCGGAACGACTTTCTCTTTGCGCCTTGGGACATTTTTTGTCCGTCTTTTTGCATGCGAAAAATGCTCTCTTGGTCATGATGAAATTAGGTGCCGAACGCCGTGCGGATGAATCCGGCATGATGCGATGGCGAGTTTTCCTTGATCGTTGATGAGGTGTTTCGAGGCGCAGTACGCTGTACGCAGTACGCAGTGGTGGAGCTGAGCAGCGACAGCGCTGCGCTCGAAGACGACCTCGCCTTCTCGCCGGGGATGCGCTTTGCTGGCTGGACTGGACATTGGCATTCTGTATGGTGGACACCAAAATGCGGGTGAAGATTAAAAACGCAGCGAAGTTTCCACCTTGTGTCTTACTTACTAGTACTACCATCACCGCATCACTACTACTGTCTCAGAACACCGTCACTGCCATCAACACATCGATACCGCGGCAGAGGGCGTATCTTAATCCTAGCGCTCCAAGACGGCGTCCAAGTTTCCTCTATTCTCTCTTCCCGACCTGACAAAAAACGACCTGCATAGAGCCCTCTCCAGTCTCCAACCCAGCGTCGATCCACCACAAGGTTTTCTAGACATGGCTTCGAGCGAGCGCGAGCCTCAGAAGTTCAAGGACACGATCAGCTCTGCTGTAGCAGCTAAGCCTACCTTGGCCCCTTCCAAAGCTGCAAAGAAGCTCTTTCCGCCCCCGACGCCTTCAGGCGCGGTTTCATCCGCTTCCGGATCAAAGAGCAGCTCGAAGAAGGTCGCGCGAAGAAGTGGAGCTGGCATAAAGGCGCCTTGCATGAGGGCAACTCCAAGCCGGAGGATGAAGAGCTGGATCGTATCCGCGAACAGTACGGATACAAGGCAGAACAAGACGGGGGGCCGAGCCGGCTTTACCTTGAGGTGAGGAAGGATCTGTCGCGATGCGCTGCTCTTAGCATTCGCCCTTCTTTTGGTTGGCTCAACTCGTTTTTCTTGCGCATACATTTAGATCCTAGCAGATGCGCTGCTCCCCCTGCCGCGAGATCCCATGTGCGGCGTAGTCTCCCCGCCTCTGCTGGCGACGACTGGCATCATTCCACTCTCCATCTTCTCTACTGGCCCGGACATCATCGGACATTACTACGACTGCATCATCTCCGCGCGCAAGGAGGTCGTCCTTCTCACCAACTACTGGCAGGGTGGTTCCAATGTGCAGAAAATTGCCGACGCGCTTCGTGAGCTGAATGCACGTCAGGCTGAGCGCGTCTCGAACGGCAGCGGCACCCCGTCCAGGCAAGGATCGACCAATGGCAGGCCCGTGAATGGAAGGTCAGTCTCATCCTCCTCGGGCCGTAAATCCAAGAAAGCAATCCCCCTTGAGCAGCGCATCGTCGTCAAGCTCATGTGGGACCGGGGACCGCAGACTCTGGCGGATCTTTTCCGCCTTCGAAAACCGGTATTCCCGTCCATGTGGAAGACCAATGGCTTGCCCACAGAAGATGAACTTCCTTTCCTCAGTGTTGAGATCTTGTGAGTTTTGAAGTCCCAGAAGGCGAACGTTCACCGGCTTTGCAGCGCTGAACAGCTGGTTGCTTCTTTGGCCTCTTCTTCGGCTCAACAGGAATTATCACCGCCCCCTCATGGGTACATTCCACGCCAAGCTGCTGATTGTGGATCGGCAAGTTGCACTTATCAATTCAAACAATATACAGGACCGGCCCAACTTGGAAGCTTGCACGCGCCTGGTACGTTTGTCTCTTCCGGGTATCGTCGCTGCATGTGTGCTGACTATTGGTTATCATCAAATACATGTAGGAGGGAGACATCGTCAATTCCATCTACGACCATGCCCTGATTAGTTGGGGTAACCGCCTAAACCCTCCGCTGCCCTGTCTGTCGCGGCCCGCGCTGAAGGAACCACCGGAGAGCGCATTCTACGCCGGGGAGCACACTACCCTGCCGTCATTGACGAAAGAAGGTCTAAGAGCGAAATCCCTCGAGGCTCGCAAGCAACTGCTTCTGGAGGATGAGGAGAGCGAGAAGGAAAAGCTCGAGGTACCGAGCAGTCCGTTGACCCGTTTAGGCCGACGCGACTCTTTCGGAGCCCCATCAGCATCCAATTCCGTACCTCCCTCTCCACTTTCTCCTACCATGGACCGAGATAGGGCTGCGCGCCATGCCGGACAAGTCTGGGCCCAGAAAGTCCTGCGCAAGTTTGACACCACTTCGACCGATAGCCCGTCTCAGAAACGCAATTTCGCCGATGTAGTCGAGGCCTTGATGAAGAAGGAAGGCATCATGCCGAGCGGATGGTCCGAAGGCGCGCTCGAAGTATTTGGCCTTGGGCCGAGTAGCCGCCGCAACGTGGAGGATGCGGTGCGCAAGAACCGCAGCACGCGTACAACCTCTTCCGGTTTCACACTCCAAATTCCCTCGGCGGTGAAAGAAGAGGCTGACGACGGCGGTCCGTTGTCATCTGTTGCGGAGCCCTCTCACGCAGGCAATGCAGACAACGACGCCAGTAGCGGTACAGTGGTCGGAGGAGCAGCGGACGGGGAGCACCACGACCACGCCACGGCATATTCTCAAGATGGCCTAGGCAAAGAAGGCCAAAGCTCACAGCACATTCCTCAAATTGTTGGTGAAGACGGCAAACCCATCAATTTGGATGAAGGCGCAGTGAGCGATAGCTCTTCAGAGCATGGAGCCGATGACGATGGAATGACACCTGGCTCCAGTGCTTTCCGCCGCATTCACAAGAGGACCCGCTCCACCATTTCGCGAGGCTCGGCTGCGGAGCGATTGAGTATAATCACCAAGGCACTCGACTTCGCCAACAATTCCCAAGTTCAGGGCGGAATCAAGGCCGAGGAGTTGGAGAAGATCTCCAATGATCTGCTCGACTTCCAGCCCTACGTGTTCCACAAGCCGCACCGCCCTGTTCCTATGGCGCTGGTGAACCGACGTCCGCACGGCACCCCGGGCCACTCCGATATTCGCAATCCTCAGGACGCGGCTTGGCTCGCCGGCTTCCGGTATGCCCAAAAGCATGTGTTCATTCAATCTCCGACGCTCAATTCTTCACCCGTCAAAGCTGCCGTGCTCGGGTGTGTTCGGCGACATGTCCGAGTTGAGCTCTGGCTCGACCTCGGCTTCAACGACAAGAGTGAGAGTCTGCCATTCCAAGGAGGCACAAATGAGTCCGTTGTCACAGGCATGTACCGCCAATTGAGGAGGGAAGGGAAGGGCGATGAGAAGTATCTCGATGTATACTGTGAGTAATGTGCTGGCTAATGATGCTGAGTGTACTGTGGAGCGTGTCGTTTAAATTATTCTCCAAATTTCTAGGGTACACCGGAAAGGATATGACACGACCCTTGAACGCAGTACGCAAGCAACGAAACTGGTGAGTCAAGCTACTTGCCTGTTTCGTTCGAGAACCTCCCAGCTGATGCCGTTCACTTGTCTGCTCCAGCCATGTGAAGTTTGCCGCTTACGACGGCCAGGTTGCAATCCTTGGTTCCGGCAACCAAGATACCCAGGTAGGTTCAAATCGAGGATTTAACGTGTGTTGCAACGAATGGGAAATGGCTCATCTCCTCTTGGAATCTTTCGTTGCAGAGCTGGTTCCACTCGCAGGAGATCAATGTCATGGTTGACTCAAAGGAGATCGTCACTGAGTGGATGGACGCGCTTCGTCGAAACCAGAGCACCCATCTGCATGGGAAAGTCGACCAGAAGGATGGCATCTGGCGTGGCGAATCAGGCTCCGAGGTTGCCGACACCGGTCGCGCGTAAAGCGGACATCAAGCGTCACGGCCTCAAACGCAAGTAAAACATTTACCCCTCAGTCCATCTGCGTCGATGAGACAGACACATTCATTTCCATGAAGTTCCCAAACCAGCCGCCTGGTACTCCCTGCAGAATACCCTTACCGGGCAAGCTCTTTCCCACCGTTTCTCCTCGCTCCTTTCAAGGCTTCGCTTCTATTCTCACACATTCAAGGCTTCACTTCTAACCTCAAAAACTTCCACAAGGACTCTACGTATGTGAATCTTTTCCTCTCCCCTGAACGGTTCATTATTGCTTCTGAATCGCATGCGCCGCCTACCAACTTCCGCTCTGGCATATTTCTCATTTTCCGAGTCGTTCAGTTCATCTCCAGCGGCTGCGCCTATTGCCGCTCAAGCGACGGCGATGATGAAATGAGGTGAAGCGGGTGTCCTGCTGGTTACTGACTCAGCCTCCCTTCAACCCATTTCGCCCTCGCGCTGTTTCGCCCTCGTGCCCCAAGTACATCGCTCGTTGCTCGTTAACATTCATTATTCATTATTCATTCATCACTTGAGCAGAGGCCCTCGGTACTCGGTGTTCTTTCCGTCGCCCTTTATTATGATCTCTCGAATTCATCTTGTCCGTGCTGCGCGCCCCATACATACCCCTTTCGGACCTGCTCACCTTCTCTTGTCCAGACCTCTCGGACTTCTCCTAACTTTCTCTGCTTTTCCTTCCACACGCTCTCTACCTACATCGCTCTTCCAGCAGGGTCGCTCGCATTCACCTCGATCGGTGCTCTGCCTCGGATCAGTCGATCGGTCCTCATCTGCTTCTCCAGTCGCGTACACTTGCGTTCGGACTTAGGCTGCCTTCAGCTTCTTCAACACATCGCAAATCGCAAGCTCGGACCTTAACCGACTACCCTCACTGTCAAGCAGATGTATGGGACATATCCAGCCGTGGAGCGGTCGGAGAGGGACAGAGGGTCTTCGGACACATTCATTTTCGAGTTGCCCTTCCACAATCAACATCGACCTGATTGCAAGCCGTCGGTCAACTCCTGTGCCTCTGGGCCACCCTCAACCTCTTCTATCGCCAGCAGAGCCGGCTACGAGACGGCGGAAGGCGCTGAAATCAGACGAGTATATGATTCGACAATCTCGCTTGCCAGCACATCTCAAGCAGCCCTGATTTCTGGAAACGGCGTCGTCGGCGAGCCACAGTCCATTCTCAAACATGCGCTTTCTTGCAACGCTCCTTCGAGCAGCTCGGCGGCAAACAAATTAAAGAGGAGTCCGAGCTCGCTTCAGAGACTGCGATTTCGCTTTCAGAATGAGGAGCCTTTGCCAGAGGGAGCCGAAGTGTCCTTTGGACGATGGCATCGACAGCCTTCCGTACCGACTCTCTGCTCGCAATCCGCAGCGAGTCTTGCAACTCAGCCCCACTCGGATCCTGGCACTTTCGCTTCTCGACTCAGCATTGACGATGTTCGGGCTACAACTTCATCCACACCATACGCTCGCTCTATGTCGGTTAGCGCAGGGAGCAGGCCTTTCACCAATTCGACCCTTATCCACCCAACGATAAATGAAAGCTCTGTCTGGCAGACAGGTCTAAAGACGTCACCTCCCCGAGTCAACTTCAAGCTACCGCCCTCCCATCCAGGACCCTGTACTTTGGGCGAATCTAGGGTTTGGCCCCAAGATGAGTTGGCGTTGAGGCTCGAATGGCCGACGGACCTGATGGGCTACAATCAACCTCAAAATCAGGAGCCCGAAGGCTCTCATCGCAAGAGCAAAAAGAAGAGGTCCAAATCGTCCTTCCAATCAGGTGGGGCTAGCGACGATCGGGCGAGCGCTTGGTCTGCCTCAGATACGAGCTGCATTTCACTTGTGCATTACAGACTTTTTAACAATGGTGATGCTTCATCGCAAGGCAGCGCGGACGACAAGAAGGAAGCTCGGCCTGCTGTGCAGGACAAGGAGTCCGAGCCGATTCTCTGCTGGTGAGTGCCTATCAAAAGCGACCATCTGCACCTCTTTATTTCTTTATTCACTCGGCTCTCCTCCTTCACGTCACGATCAAACAGCTCATCCTGTCAAGCGCCGTCTTGGTCGACTGAGTCGCATCGATACGAAGCTCCAATCCAGGTCATGTACGGCGACACATTGGAGACTCCAGTCTGGGAGGCTTGCACACCGGACATGGTAGGGGACGGCGTGGAGAAGAGGAGGAAACGAGGTGAGGAATGGTACCTCCATCACCTCCGTTCTGGCTACCGGACGAGATTGAAGAGTGAAGACATCAACGACGACTCGTGGTCCATGACTGAGTGAGTACATACCTACAGAAAAGTCCGGCCGAGACCAGTAGGCAGTCCACTGACTTGACAGACTCGATCTGTTCTGTTCGTAGTCGTGAGGGTCACAACTGGATGATGCGGGCATCAAGTACAGAACACGTCTTGGCGGTCATTGAGCGAGGACGACCAACTAGGTGTGCGACGTTTGACGCTGTCGATCGCAGCCTTCATATCGAGCTCAAGCCCAATGTAGGTCTCTCTCTCTCCCCCCCCCCCCCCTTCCGCTTTATTTTTTCCTTGCTGACGCCATCTTGAGATCCTCTCCTACGGCTCGCAGCGGACCAGCATTCGAGATGCGAAAGCCTCTCCAATGGACGTCGCATTCGTAGTGTGTGAGTGGAACAGCTCAGTGGAAATCTGTACAGTCCCAACCTTTCTGATTCCTTTCTTCATCTCCTCTCCTCGACCTCACACAGGCTGCTTCGAAGCTGTCCAGGCCATCCGAGACGAGCAAGCGTCCCGCGGGGGAAGAGGAAGGCGCGATGAGATGTGAGTAATCACCAAGCTGAGACCATCCTTGATTCCGGTTTTCTGACATCTGTTCGCTATCTTACTCACAGCGGCCGTCTCCTACCGAAGACTCACGCGTTAAAGCATTTGATCCAGCGCTTCATGGGATATGAAGGACGGCTGAACGACATTGGAAGGCTGTCAAGGCATCCTTGGGATCGAGAGAGAGAAAATTCTGTGCCATGCCAGTCGTGATCTCTAGCGCCTGAGCGACATCCCGGCACTGCTGCTCCTCATCATTGTCCTCTATGTCGGCGTGGCATCAACATCTATCACAGCGCGCCTTCACCACCAGCGCCTTCCCTCTCACACACATCGCTCTACCCCTACTAGCCAGCTCAAGCAGTCGTAGCCCAGCTCATGGTGAAACTATATCATGAAATGGACAACAGCTGGTTCCATTCCGATGCCAGCAGCAGAACGACAAGCTTTCTCCGTCTAACGTGAAAGAAGCTGATTGTGGTGGGATCCTGAAGTGTGATATGTGATATGTGATATGTGATCGGTCATCAGACAGCCTTCGAGTCTTTCCTTCGACCTGCTCAGAGAGTGTCCGCAGTAGAATCGAAGCTCAGACCATCGATGTAGGAGATGAAGACTTGGGTGAAGGTTCAATTGAGAGAGGCGCGAGTAATGGTTGCGGGAGTTATATGAGGGGAGTACATAGTGACAAGGAGAGAGTGCGAGAAAGGGAGACTTGAGGAGGCGATGGCCTCGGCGTGCTCGTGTGTGGTGGCGATGAGGAAGATTAGGGTGAGGTCGAGTAGTTGAGGCCGAGGTCGATGTCGATGTCGAGGTCCGAAGAAAGCAAAACATGTTGCCGGTGGAGGTCAATAAACGTGCAGTATCTGAGCAAAGGAAAGGAGGCAGATGATAACTCACCCCTGTGGTTAAAGGCCTCGGCCCCCACCATCCCCTGCGTAGAAGGAAGGACCAGGACTGACCAGGTACCTGGCCGCAGGGTCAAGTGGTGGGGGGCGAAGTAGACCCGGGGTCCTTCCCTCGACCCGAGCCTTAGGTCAATGGTCAGCAGAGAAGACTCACTGATCTATCTCGAGCACCGCCCTCGCCTGGGGTGAGTGCCAGACAAGGGCTAAGTGCTTCCCGGCTACACCTTCCGACCCCTAGACCGCGGCCCACACGCTCTCACCGAGACCCAGCATACCGGCGTCGGGCCTTCGGGGGTGTTTGTAGTGGGGTGCCCTTCCACACGCGACTACATCCCAAGAGGCTATCGGCTGTGGGTCCTGATCGGGAGGCGTGCGAACGGGGGTGTCGGGCGGTGCGTGTATACCGGGGTCCGCCGTGGCCAGCAAGAGGTGGGAAGGGCGTACTCGTGCTGGTCCACGATGAGAGATATGGTCGGGTCTTGTCTACTGCTGCTGCCATTGTTTGTGGATGAGGTCGATGAATGATGACACACTGTGCAGACAAGAAGAGAGGAAGGCGATGTCAGTGAGGAAGAGAGAAGGCTGGAAGAGGAGGAGAAACTCACCAACACAGCACCTCGAGAAATTGTGATGCTTGATATGGGTGATATGTTTACCAAGTCTTGAGTTGGAGGAGGCCAGGCTCGGAGGACTGGAGGCAGCACAGGCTCAATGCTCGAATGGAGGCTGGAGGCAGAGTCCGGGATGGGATCCTTGTGGACGAGTTAGAGATTTGTTGAGCCTTGAGGATGATGGTCGAGCCTTGTGGTCTTGTGCATGATAGTGATCAAGTCGTGACTAGTGGTGAGAGTAGGTGTGGCCGTATGTGTGTATGCGAATGCGTGGCCATGTGCGTGGGAGTGAATACGTGGCCGTGTGTGTATGTGTGTCGAGGTGTGTGTGTGTGAGTACCTCGAGGTGTGGGTATGGGTATGTCGAGGTGTGTGTGTATGAGTGTCTCGAATGTGTGTCGAGGCGAGTGTGAGTGTGGGTAGTTGTGTGTGGGTAGGTGGGTAGGTAGGTAGATGCGTGGTGTGATCCCAGGAGAGTTGGTGAGGGGGAGAAATTGGGAGGAACTTGACGGATGGGGCCTTGTTTTATAACTTTGATCCCCCCGAAAGCTCAGGAAATCTCGTCTTAATTTTTCTCGATGATTCTGAAGGGCGACGTTGGGAGAGTGAGGTTCCTAGACACTGACAAGATCCTTGAGTTCGCCCACCTAGAGAGAGAGAGTCGACTTCGATTCTCACATGTTCGAGCTCCGGTGATGGCGCCATACACTGCTGCCACGTCCAACGTCCTCCGAATACCTGCTTTCCGTGCCAGCACATCGCCTTGCCCTTGACCCACGGGTGACGGGAGATGCGCCCAGGGTGCACTATCGTCGAACGGGCGGAGTGAAGCTGACGCCTGGCGTCTGGCCCCAAGCGAAGCTGTTCTGGGCCCTGCAAGATTAGCTCAACGTGGTGAGTCTCCCTACAGCACGCTGCACTCCGGTGTGCACTTTACTTACTCCACTTGAGATCGGACGAGGATGGGTTGCCTTGCCGTTCAACGATACTGGTGCCTCAGCCTCGCTGCTGATGGGATTGGTTCCTCCTCCCTCGCTAGCCCGTCCACGGTCCATCCGGACTCGATGTCCATCCCATTCCGAAATCCTATCACTCGCCATCCCTCAGGGGCAGCGCTAGAGCTCGATTGTCAGAATCGAGGATCATTGCTGGGAAGAATGCTTCTGCTGGGAAGGGGAAGACGGACGGGAAAAGAAGAGATCAGCAGTCCTGCCACCGCTGAGTGTGCATCGGAGTGCATGCTGACAGCAATTCTGGCAATCGAGTGCTGGCAGATCAACGCTGGAAGAGAGGAAAGAAGGGGTGAGCCGGTAAGAAGGGGTGAGCTACTGCAGTGCACATTGCACAATCAGGAAGGCATTGACGAGCAGGAATGACTGCCCTTGACTTCCGAATTCCTGGTTGTTGTCGTCGCTGTCATCCACGATGCTTGACCGTTGGGGAGAACGATACGAGTCGAATGGAATCGACAGCACGATTTACGGAGAGCTCGCAGGCCGTAGCGCTATGACACAAGTGCGATGACCTCCGGGCAGGGGAAGAGGACCAAAGTGAGAGGATACGTGCCAGCACTCAGCAGAGACTGTGTAAGAGAGGATCAGTATTCGGTGTATCCCTATTGCCAACTCTGGGTGCGACTGTGCGAGGGGGAAAGGGGGTGGAAATGATGCCGACTTTCGCTTGCAGGAATTAGCGGTCATGCTGCGAGCGTCGGGTTCGAGGTCGAACACGCCGCCGCTCGCATGTTCCTCTCGGAGACATGCCTGCGAGTCCTGTGCAGAGGCTGTGCTGCGGGGGGCGACCCTGTGGCTCCTCCCAACGGTCAAGCAGGATGGATGACAGCGACCACGACAACCAGAAATGCGCATGTCACCCTAAGGCACTGACTCATGTACTCCCTGCCAGAAAGTCAACAGGATCTGCTTCGTCCATGCCTGCCTGACTGCACATTGCAGTAGCTCACTGCTCACCTCCTCTTCCCTTTCAGGCAGCGTTGATCTGCAAGCACCAGTCTACCAAAATTCATTGCTGTCAACATGCGTTCCGATATGTACACGCCCAGCGGTGGCAGGACTGACTGCTGATCTTTTCTTTTCTGTGCAACTCCTACGCTCCTCCTCCCTAGTAGAGATATTCTTGCCAGCATAGATCCCAGTTGCCGAGCTCTAGCGCTACTGCCGAAGGATGGCGACTGAGTGTAGTCTGTGTGCTCTGGAGTGGAATGGACACCAAATACAGGAATCGACATGGACACCGAGGGCAAGGGGGCCGATCATACCGACAGCAAGAACGCAGAACCAAGGGACGTTGCACAGCAAGGAAGACGATTCAATATCGACCGGTCTCGAAGACGCCAGCCAAGACCACGTAATTGGCAGGTACACCGGAGGGCGGAGTGCAGTACGCTGCAGGGCGACTGAGTGCGTAGACCGTAGGACCACAGGACGTTGGACAGCAAGGCGATTCCAAATTGGCTGGTCTCAAAGGCTCGATCGAAGCAAGTACAGAGTACACCGGAGCGCAGCACGCTGTAGGGAGACTCAGCACGTTGAGCTACTCCTGCAGGGCCCAGAACAGCTCCCCTAGGGAATTGCTCGCCAGATGCCAGGCGCCAGCTTCTCTCCGCCCGCTCTGGATGGTTCACCCTTGGCGCTTCTCCCGTCACCCGTGGGTCAAGGGCAAAGCGATGCGCTGGCTTGAACAGCAGGATCGATTCGGAGGACGTTGGGTGTGACAGGAGTGTATGGCGCCATCGCCGGAGCTCGAACAGGCAAGGAAATCGACTCTCTCTCTGGGTGGGCGAACTCAAGGACCTCGTCAGTGCCTAGGACCCCAATCTCCCAGCGACGCCCTTCGGAACCATCGAGAAACAACCAGACGAAATTTCCTGAGCGTTCTGGGGATCGAAAGGTTAAAAGAAGGCCCCCCATCCACCCAAGTCCCTCCCAATTTCTCTCCCTCACCAAGTCTTCTGGGTCAAGCCCTCCCACGGCTACACCTACACCACCCACATCTCCTCCTACGCACACTCCCACACACCTACACATACTCACACCCCACATACCCACACGGCCACACCATATACCTACCCACGCATACCGACATGCATCGGATCATTCACACACACCCTCACGGCCACACCTACTCACACACACATCCTCTCCACTACTCGGTCACAACCATGCACCAGCACACAAGACCCGGTCATCCTCTTCAAGGCTCAGCACGTCCCTGACTCGTCCACAAGGATCCTCTCCCTGGACTCTGCATCAAGCATCATTCGAGCGTCAGGTCCCCTCTCCGCTCTACTTCAAGCTCTCCGAGCCTGGCCTTCTCGAACTCAAGACTTGGGACCCATTGGCCATATCAAGCCTCACAATCTCTCAAGGTGCTGTGTTGGTGAGTCTCTCCGTCTTCATCCAACCTCCCCTCTTCCTCACTGACATGGTCTTACTCTCTTTTTGCCTGCGCAGGGTATCTTCGACTTCATACACATACCCATGGCAGCAGCAGAAGTCGACCATCCAAGTCTCTCATCGTGGGCACAGGTTCAGGTCGCCCGTCCTATCCTAACCTGGCCGACGGTGGACCCCGGTCCAGACTCATCGCCCTACATATGCCCATCCGTATGCCTCCCAACCAAGACTCGCTTCCGGCAGCCGAACGGGATGTGGACCAGTGTGTGGACGGGCACCTACCACAACACCCCCGCTTCGAGCCCGCCTCCGGTATGTCGAGTCTTGGGAGTGTGTGCGGTATGGGGCTAGGGTCGGTGAGTATGGGCTGGGGAAGCCTCGTCCTCTGTCTGGCAGTCGCTCCCAGGCAAGGGCGGGGCTCGAGATGAATGTGGTGAGTCTTCTCTGCTGACCATGGACCTTAAGGCTCGGGGTCGAGGGAAGGACCCCGGGTCTACTTCGCCCTCCACCAGATGATCCTGCGGCCAGGTACCTGGTCAGTCCTGGTCCTTCCTTCTACGCAGGGGATGGTGGGGGGCCGAGGCCCTTAACCACAGGGGTGAGTTATCTTCTGCTTCTTTCTCTTTGCTCAGATACTGCACGTTTATTGACCTCCATCGGCAACATGTTTTGCTTTCTTCGGACCTCGACATCGACATCGACATCGACCTCGGCCTCAACCTACTCGACCTCACCCTAATCCTCCTCTGGTCGCGAACTCATCGCCATCCCTCATCCCTTTCTTGCTTTCATTCTCTCCTTGTCACTATGTACTCCCTTCATATGTTTCCCGCAACCATTACTCGCACCTCTCTCTCAATTGAATATTGAACCGTTGAGTCTTTCTGGCTATTTCTGAGTGCGATCGATGTACATACATTTCGATGTCGTCATCGCCGTGCTGACCGCTGACCCGAGCGTCGAGAGGTTGCAAGTTCCCATTCCTTCGATCTTGACGTCCACGACAGCTCCACTCATTCTACTGCATTCGACTTACAACATGGTCTTCCTCGCCGGTCTCCGCACCGCCCTCGGGCCTACCATCGGCCTCATCTTTGGTGTCCAGGTGAGTACGGCGGGATGCGGCGCAGAGAGTTGGCTGTGACGAGCTCGCTGACCGTGATCGTCTTGACCCCGGATACTCCTTCCTTTCGCTCCTCGCGCGTGCAGGCCATCGGCGCTACACACGCCATCATCACCAAGTCTGAGAAGTACTACGACCTGTTCGGGAGCTTGGGCTTCCTCACCGCGTCCGTGTACTCTCTTTACGCGCCGTTCATGCACTCCAAGAGCAACACCGCCATCTTGACCAAGGGCTCTCTGGCCGCGTTCCCACCGCCTATCTCCGCCTTCCACCCACGTCAGCTGCTCATGACCTCGCTGACCGTCATCTGGGCTGCGCGACTGGGCTCGTTCCTCTTCAACCGGATCCGTAAATCGGACGGCAAGGACTCGCGATTTGACGACCTCCGTGAGAACCCCATCAAGTTTGGAGGCGCTTGGATGGCTCAGGCAACCTGGATCACCCTCACTGCTCTCCCGCTCTACATGGTTAACTCGATCCCAGCTGCCGCCCAGCCTGCTCTCGGTGCGCGCGACGCGATCGGCCTCGGTCTCTGGCTTGCAGCTTTCCTGATGGAAGTCGTGGCTGACAACCAGAAGTCGAAGTGGAGGAAGGAGAAGAATGAAGGCAAGCATCAGGAAGCCTTCATTTCCTCTGGTCTCTGGAGCATTTCAAGACACCCCAACATGTTTGGCGAGATCGGAATTCACGCGAGCGAATACGTCATCGCGATCAATGCTTTGGCACGAGCTGCGCCTTTCTTCTCCCCGGCCCTGCCCTTGCAGCCGCTGCGTGCGGTCCCATCGCCGAGGCGCTGCTCATTCGTTACGTGTCTGGTGTCTCCATGCAGGAGGAAGCCAACGAGAAGAAGTTCAAGGACGATCCGCGCTGGAAGGAGTACACCTCGCGGACGCCGGTCATGATTCCGTTCGTCGGCACCACCAAGTGCTAGGGCGAAGTCATCACAGAATGCAAAGGCTCTTTCTTCCTATCTGTTCGCAAGTCCTTTTCTATTGTAGCATAGTTTGCGTATACACGCTTCCCGTCATAAATTTCAGCTTTGTCTTTTGTCTTCCCGAGCGTTGCTGGAACAGGCTGCTGACAGAGGTCACCGAACGATGGAAGTACTGGATCATGAAGCAATCGAATGTCTATTGAGCATCTGGACACACTATGTAGAGGTGATGACTCTTGGCCCTCATCTCTAAGCATCGACAATCTTCTCTCCCGCCTTTTCGGCTGCCTTCTCCGCCTCGGCCTGGGGATCGTCAGCACGACGCATGCTGGGAGGGAGCGCGCGAACAGGTCCCTGAGGAAGTCGAGCAGCAGCAGCGAGGCGTCCCTCCTGCGCGAGTACGGCGTCAATGATGACAAGGGCAGCCATAGCCTCCACGATAGGTACGGCACGGGGAACGACACAAGGATCGTGACGTCCGCGCGTGGTGAGGATACCGTCTTCTCCTGCGTAGCTAGCCGTGCGCTGCTCTTGCGAGATGGTAGCGGGCGACTTGAAGCCGATGCGGAAGTAGATGTCTTCACCGTTTGTGATGCCGCCCTGGATACCACCGGACCAGTTGGTCAGCGTGCCGAGTTTGCCATCGGCCCGGCGAACGAAGGCGTCGTTGTGCTTGGAGCCGGGGACTTCGGTGCCGCGGAAGCCGGAGCCAACCTCGAAAGCCTTGGTAGCGGGGATGGAGAGCATGGCGTGTGCGAGCTTGGCCTCGAGCTTATCGAAGCATGGTTCACCGAGACCGATGGGTACGCCACGGATCACACAAGTGACCGTACCACCAATAGAGTCGTGAGCCTCCTTGGCGGCGATGACTCGTTCCTCCATCTTCTTTGCTGCCTCGACGTGAGGGCAACGGATCAGATTCTGGTCGACGTCCTGACGCGTTACGGAGCCAAGGAGCTTGCGGTACTCCTCACTGAGGGGAGCTTCTCCGTCCTCGCCGAGTGGGTCGGTTCCCTCGGCCGCCTGACCAATCAAGAGAGACTCATCGGCGAAACGCGGGATGTGAATCTTGCCAACGGAGGAAACGAAGGCAACAATCTCCACTCCGTACGCCTCCTTGAGGTACTTCTCCGCCACGGCGCCTGCAGCCACACGCCCAATCGTCTCCCGAGCCGAGCTCCGTCCTCCACCGAGCTGGCCTTGACACCGTACTTCTCGAGGTAGGTGTAGTCAGCGTGAGAGGGACGCGGGTACAAGTCGAGCGTGCGGTCCGTGTAGTCGTTGGGCCGTTGATCCTGGTTCTGGACGCGCATGGCTATGGGAGTACCGAGCGTGATGCCCTTTTCGACACCGGACTGGATCTGGACTCGGTCCTTCTCGTCGCGCGGGGTGGTCAGGTTGGACTGGCCCGGTCGACGACGGCTGAGCTGGACCTGGACGTCGTCGTCAGAAAGGGCCATACCCGGGGGCACACCATCGACAATGCAGCCGACAGAGGCGCAATGAGACTCGCCGTAGGTTGTGACGCGGAAGTGGGAACCGAAGGTGGACATGATTGGGTGCTTTGAGGTTGTGTGCTTGAGGATATGTATGGCTGCTATGGCTGCCACAGGTTGTATGTGAATGCTTCCAAATCTTCAGACGGAGCTATGGCTGCTGCTGAAGAGCGCAAGACAGAGAGAGACAGAGAGAGAGGAGACTGGAAGAGGGACGCAGAGAAGGTGGTGGAAGTAAGGCAGAAGGAAGCAAGTCGCTTTACACGAAGTTCGGGCTGCTTGCGCCTGAGTCACAGCGTTACGCAATTGACATCGAGAAGTTTGAGAAGGTTCGAACTTTTTGGATCGGGAAAACGATCAGCCGCAAGTCGGAAGCCACGTGAGCTGCTATCGGGTCTGTCGCTGAAGGGTCTCAGTCCAGACATTCGGGACAGAGACGAGCATGAGCAGCGCAAGATGAGCAGGAGCATGGCTGCCAACGTCAACAGCACAAGCTCCTTGCACTGCCGTCCTTCTCCCGCCCTCTGTAGAAGCGTAGTGCACCTCTCTTCCCGCCTCGAGCCGTGGAGTCATGCGCGGGGTTTATTGGGAGAGTGGATGTGGGACAACAATACATTCGAAGCCATCCTCAGCTGCAAGATGGAGGAGAGAGAGGAGCGTCGATGGTGATGGCATCTGTACATGCTCAGTGGTGGTGGTCGTCTTCCTCATCTCCGATGAAGTCCAGGGTGTAGACTGCAGGAAGGTGACGACAGGGCAAGAGAAAAGCGATCAGTCCAACTTTCCGCATGCAGGAGTAGACCAGCCATGCCCAAGGCACCCATGGTAAGGTTCTATTGGCAGGCGGGTGGTGACCGACACTTACCTGAACCGCACTCGGGCATCGGTGGTGCTTGAGCTCAGTGTTGAGGTGGAGCCAGATTGTGTCGTGCGCGCCTGCGGGGGATCCAGTGCAGCCAATGATACGGGTGGGGTGCTATGCGCGACGAATGCGAATCCCAAAGAAGCGTATTGAATCAGCTCACAGCTGAGTGTATGCGAGCAGATCACTGGGGCAGCAGGACTCACCAGACTCTGGACCTTGATGGGGTCCTTCATGGTGCCGACCCGGCTGGCGTCCAAAGGCTTGAGGCCGAAGACATCCACACCGTCCAGACGACCGAGCAGCTCGAAACGCTCCAGACCCGTTGCCTGAGCCTCGTCCGTTGGCACCTCACCGTCCTGAGATCCCTCGCCGGTGATCACAGGTGGGGCTGCCGAGCGCATGGCTGCCGAGCTGGAAAGGGCCCGGACAGCGTTGAAGGAGGGTGCGGCGGCGGCGGCGGCGGTGCGGGGCACAGCGGCACGGGCAGCGAGGGCGGGTTGCCGGAGAGCGAGGGAGGCGAGCTGGCGGGCGATCATGGTTGCAGTCCGAGCGTAGTCTGATATGCGCGAAAGGAGACGTATGGAAGTCAGGAAACGGGGGAAGGGTTGGAAAGATGGAAGACGGCGGCGGTCAACAGGTGCCCGAGATCGCGACTCACTCCGAAAAACGCTTCTCTCTTTTTCAAAATACTCGGCCGAGAAACAACAAGCAATTACATAAGCACAGCATCACAAAAGGCTCCGACCCACTCCCAGAAATTTTTTGGGATCCTGCTCGAATGCAGACACGATCAACAGCGACGAGCAAGAAAACAACGCAAGATGCGAGGATATGGAAACAGACGCGGCGGCGGCGGCGGTGGCAGGCAGCAGCCCGATACCACTACACGTCTGCCCGCAGCGCTTCGGATGGAGCTGGGCATGGAGGCAGAAGCTGACGGCGGTTCCACTAATTCCGGCCGAGGTCGTCAGAATAACAGCGTCTACGGTCGAAAAGAGGCAAGGAAGGAAGCGCGGACGACAAATCACAACCCACGAGGCGGCTTCACGAAAGCGTATGAAGGTGGTGTAAAACGCAAATTCGGAGCTGAGGGAAGGACAGGCCCGTCGAAATCTGCCACTAGCTCAGCTCCACCTCTCAAGCGGCCCAAGACCACGCCTGCATCGGGCGCGAGCAGCAAAGCCGGTGGTAGTGCCAGTAGCAAAGCAGCGGAGAAGAAGAAGTTGCAAGAGAAGTCCTCCGCGTCTTCTTCGGTCGAGGCTGCAACATCCCTCAAAGGAAAACAACGGAAGCACGTCGATGCAACTGCCCAAACACCCCTCGAACGAATGCTCGCCGCTCAGAAGTCCGGTGGGGCCTCTTCCTCGGCTCTGGCCGCCTCGGGGGATGTCGCGCCGCGGAAACAGAAAAAGCGATCCCAAATGACTCAAGCGGAGAAGGATGAGGCCGACGAGATCGCCTGGCTGGAGGCTAAGTTGAAACTCGATCGAGAGGGAGGCGAGGATGACGAGGGCGAAGATGGTCTTGGAGGTTAGTCCATCTTTTCCTTTTTTGAACTTTGCATGTTAAGCCCAACTGACACTTGATATGGAACCTCCAGTGTTGATCCGCGATCTCGACAGATACCAAACCGGCATGTTCGACAAGCCTGATGATGACGAGCAAGATGACACAGACGAGGATGACCTAGACGACGAAGAAGACGACAGCGAAGATGAGGAGGAGGATGACGACGACCTGCAATCTGAAGCGGACTTCGAGCTCGAGGATGGCGAGGAGATTGAGATGAATGAAGCTGCCGATGAGGAGGAAGACGCCGAGGAGGAGCAGGTCAATCAAAACGCAAAAACTGATAAGTCGAGTCTGTCAGCGGATGCAGCACCTCCTTCTGCAGCGAGCTCCGGAAAATACATCCCTCCAGCACTCCGTCGCGCCGCTGCGGAAGCTGAAGCGGCCTCTACCAGCGCTCAGAAGTCACTCAGTTCAACACCAGCAGCGGATCCCAAGCTCACTCGCACCTTGAACGGTCTCCTCAATCGTCTCTCTTCCGCAAATCTCGACGCCATCATGGCCGACCTTGTCGAAGCATATCGTTCCTACCCTCGCGCAGTCGTCACACAGACTCTCGTTCGCCTCGTTCTGGAAACAGTCGCGCTCCAGCCAAATCTGGTCGACACCATTGTGATCATGTACGCCGCCTTGTTTGCTGCCTTGGTCGGAGCGTAGGTGTTGAGTTTGGGGCGGAGGCGGTGCAGGTCTTGGTTGGCAAGCTCGTACATGCGCATGCTCAGATCAGGAGACGGCAAAAGGGAGGGGCGGCGGCAGAAGCGGAAGGGCTTGATGATAAAGCGGGACGCGAATGTCTCAATCTCGCTGTCCTTCTGGCTCACGCATACAACCTGCATCTCGTCGCGGCACCGCTCGTCTACGACATCGTCCGACTCTGCCTTCGCGAACCTGCTGCGATCCGTGCGGGGAGGGACCTGGAGGCGATTCACCTACGCTCTCTCGGACAACTACCCGTCGAACAGGAAGAAGACAGTGATGACCACCAAGCCATGCGCGAGATTGATGTTGAGCTTTTGCTCAAGCTGGTCAAATCCTGCGGTAGCCAGATGCGATCTGATGATCAGTCTGCTTTGCGCGATATTGTCAGCCTAACGCAGGAGCGCATCAATGACGCTAATACCCAAGGTACTTCGACACTTGGCAGTCGGGCACGGTTCATGCTCGAAGCCTTGGTCGACCTTCAGAAGACGCGGTCCAAGTCGAAAGCTGGAGCCGCGTCGTATGGTGCGGACGGGACCGTCGCAGCCGAAGCTCTTGGGCGGTATAAGAAGTACATCTCCTCCATGGTGAAACGGCCCGATCGACTTTTGCGTTCGTCGGCTGCTTCGGGAATGAGTAGCACAGATGAGCCATTGCTCAACATCGGACTCCGAGATTTGGCAGATTCGACGCGCAAGGGCCGGTGGTGGCTTGTGGGTGCCGCTTGGACGGGTCACGATAAGGATGACGAGGACGATGTGGATGCTGCGGAAGGTGTCACCGCCAAACGGAAACTTGCCAAAACAGGTCCCTCAAGTGGGGGCGATGGGGGTTCTGGCGTCGCTGGGTCGACTGCGAGCACGGAGGAGGCAAACTTGCTGATATTGGCTCGCGAGCACGGGATGAATACGGACGCGCGGAAGAATGTCTTCATAACGCTCATGAGCAGCGAGGACTACATCGATGCGTCGCAGAAGCTCCTTGGGCTTGGGCTGAATGAAGTGCAGAGGAGAGAAGTGGTTCGGGTCCTGCTGCATTGTCTCGGAAGCGTAAGTAAAGTGTACTCTGTAGTGACGGTTCTACACACACGATCTGAATGTCCTTCTTCCGTCCACAGGAACCGATCTACAATCCGTACTACGTTCTCATCGGCCAACAACTTGCATCGGACTCCGGCGCCGCCGGCGGACCTGCACTGGCTATCTCGTCTACATCAGGGATCATCTCAACACGGGTGACGATGCAGTACTGTCTCTGGGATTTCTTCCGCGAGATTGGAGAGAGCGACGTCGGGGGTGTTACTATGATCTCAGGCAAAGGTGATGCCGATGGTGATGATGAGGATGAGTTTACTGGGTTTGATGATGCCTTTGGGAGACCAAGGATGGGGATGGTGGCCTTCCTTCTGTGAATCGGAAGATGATCCATCTCGCCCGCGCGTACGGCTGGTGGATGGCGAAGAACACGTTGAACTTGAATATGCTCAGGGTGAGTGCTGAGGTTGACGTTTGCATGGACTCAGATCCTGAGGCTGATTTCAGCACCGTTTTCTTTCCAGACGGTCGACTTTGCTGGTCTTAAGCAACGCGGGCGAACGTTCGTTCAACTGCTCCTGGTTCATATGCTCCTCAGCGTGCAGACAGTCTCACCGACCAAGACGCTAACGATGTCCTGGAATGCCGAGAAGTCAGCCTCGCGCTATCGAACTTCGATCGAAAACGTTCTTGTTCGTGGTACGGCTGGGAATCTGGAGTTGGCGCGAGGGTTGCTGATCTTTGTCAAGCGGTACATGCGGCCGGCAGAGGTGGCTCCGGTCCTTGGAGGAGCTGGGATCAAGAAGGGGACGCGGCAAGCGTTAGAGTGGGCCGTCAAGGTTTCGGAGGAGGTGCTGGAAGTTGGCATCCAGGTTGCCGGTCAAATCTAGACCGTCAAATGTCTGTTTTCCTAGTCTCTCAAATCTCTTATGGGAACTCGGCTGGATGGAGAGATAATTGTACAATTGTCCATTACGTCTGTTACGAGCGTGCTCAGTCTTCCTCGTCCCAGTCGCGTAGCTCAATGTATCGTGGAAGTGCTGCGGAAGGACACGGATCGGTAAGAAGGGGAGCGTTTGCGTGCAGTCACGTACGGTCTCTAGAGAAAGACTCACTATCTCTCAGATATTCCAGATGCTTGGCATGGAGCGCCTGAGCCTGCTTCAGTCCGTGCCCGCTCCACGTCCTTCGCTTTGCCTCCGCACCATAGACAACAGTCATATCCTCGAGTATCTCGACGGCGGCCGAGGAACTGGTAAGTGGTGAATCCGGAGCGGGTTCTGATGGGCCTACTGGCTCAGCGATCTCGGTAACAGAGGCAGAGACAGCATCGTCGGAGCTCAAGCCGGCGGATGCTGAGGGTGTGAGGAAGCAGCCTGCTCCGATTGTGCAGTATGACCCTACATTGACGATTTGGGCTGTTCTGGAGCGGGCCTCGAAGGTGTTGAAAGACCCGATACGGGGAGATTCAATTCCTGAGATGGAGAGCAACTTCTTTCAGTCAACATTCACACATAGAGCAGATTTGACAGGACTACTCACTGCATAAGACCTCGAAGAGGTTGTTATCACCGATTCGCATCACTGCTCTTTGTCTGTGTATATCGAAAGAGGTGTCAGAGACTGTGGAAACAAACGGATTTGAAAGCGGAATGAACGTGCACTGACCTGTTGATGATTGTTGCCCCTCCTCGATGATGCACCCAGACCCAATGACAATGGGTCCTTGCGTTGCAACGATTGTTGCTTTCGGATGGATGACCGTGCCTACAACGAAAGGAACAAAGATGATCAGGATTGGGAGCCTCCCTTTCGCGCAAGGTTGGGGCGAAGCTCGTACCTGAGCCAATGCTGATTTCGCCTCTATTCCGCAGGACAAGGCCACAAGATGGAAGATCAGCCTCTCTACCTTCTTCGCGCTTCCCAACGCCCCACCACTCACCTCAGGTCCGTATCGTCCGCGCACACGACGTTTGAGCCGATCGTAAACTTGTCTTTTCTGTTGCAAAGGGAGAAGTTCAGGAATTGCTGAAAAGTTAGCAAACGAAGAAGATTATGACTAGATTTTCGACGGAGCATGGCCACATACAGACGAGACATCTCCAGAACTCTGCGCCGGCAGTGATGAGAGACTTTTTCTCGCCCTCTTGTGGAATTCTAAGATGGTTGGATAGGTCGACGAGTCCCAAGGCGACGAGAAGATGGGACCAGGTTCTCGGCCGAGGCTTGTGATGCGCTCGGCCGACGAGTGTTGTTCTCGACGCGACACGAGAACGCGACAAAATCCAGACGCGCCTCGCTCACCTCGACCATCTCTTTGCAAGCTGAGCAAAGGAAACGTTGTCCTGGCTTCTACCTATCCGCAGCCATGAGTGTGAGTGCAGAAGCTCCTTCCTGCGGAAAGAAACTTGTGCTGACTATTGACTCTTTTCCGCGGGCAGGGAGCAAGAACCATCACTGCCTTCCTGATCGACCTCTCGCCGTCCATGGGGGCGTTGACGACGATCAAGGAGACAGTCTATCGGGAAAACGAGAGAAAGTACGAAAAAGAGGATCGACAGGTATCGCTTGTCGAGCTCGCGGGAGAGCTCGTGTGTCTCAAGCTCAAAGAGGCGGTATGTACCCATGCCCGAAACGAGGAAGCATTCGCTTTCCATTGCCTGTTTCCGATCATCTGAACCTCCGCTTATCTGGTTCGTAGATCTTCGCCGGGCTCAAGACGAACAAGACCGTGATCTTTACCTTCGGATCTCCTCGGACGAACAACCTGACCAACGACGATCAAGGAGAATACGAAGGAATTGACATGATCTGGCCCACAAACCCGCCAAATCTCGACACCATCGACATTATGCGGAAACTCCGCGCCACAAAGCCGGGGGAAGCCATAAAGACTGCTGATCGTGAGTTTGAAATGTAAGCCTGAAGCATTGTTGCAGTCTTGCTGACGACTGTTGTATTGGATCGCCAGCATTAGACGCTCTAGTCGTGGCCATCTCGACTATCCTCAATCCGGACCACAATGGCGTTTCGAGTTCCCAGCGGAACACATGGACCAAGAACATCTACCTGATCACCGATGCTAGCGAGCGTATGGACAAATCTGAGGTACAACGTATCAAGGATGCCCTTGAGGAGCACAAGATCGGTCTTAAAATAGTGTGAGTCCCTTTTCAACTGGCGGAGTCGCTTCGCCGCTGGCAGAGCTGATTCTTTTATCATTCATTCGCAGCGGTGTGAATTTCGACGACGATTTGGTCGACTACGCTCAAGAGAACAAGCCAGAAACGAAGGTAAGTTACCGTCTTGCGATGTGGAGGTGACGCTCTGGCTCACACTTACAGTGATCCTTTCCACCCGCCAGCGAGAAAACGAAGAATTTTGGCACGATTTCCTGGTCGACGTGCCTGAATCAGGCGTGGCATCCCTCGATTACGTCTATCAAGACAATCTACGTCCAGAGGTCAAGCTTACCGCCTCACAAATGCTCAAGACCACGTTGAGCTTGGGCAACCTGAACATGCATATAGCGACGATGTGGAGGATGCAACGAACAAACTAATCACCATCGACGTCAAGTGCGGAAAGATGACCGCAATAGCTCGGCCCATCACTCAACGCAAGATCAGTCGCATCGCACAGCTGAATCCGATGATTCAGAAGGTCGAAGCAGGCTTCGCACTCGCGCAAGCCGCTGCCGGTGGCCAGCCCAGTTCAGCACCAGAACTACCAGATTACAGCCGACTTGCCGCGGCTATGCGCGATGCAGTGGCTGCTGGAGCGGAAGTGGAAGAGGTCGGCGGAGGACCTTCCGAGATTGTGTCTGACTCTCTGAAGGCACCTACGTACGCCATCAAAAACCGCAAGGTCTTCTTCTACAAGGACGATCTGGACGGCATCGGTTCCGAGAAGCAGGAGCGAGAAGGAGCGGAACCAATCTCTGGTGCGCGGCGCGTCGAGCTAGAGGACGGGAAACACCGGCTTGAGCTTGTCGACGAAGACGATCCCGAGTTTCTGCGCGGATGGAGGCTTGGTCAGACTTTGATCCCCATTTCCGATGACATCCACACTGATCTGGAGACACGGAAGGGAATCGAGATTATCGGATTCTCCAAGAAGGCAGAGGTGAGTCATGTGGAATGAATACTGAGTCAAATCTCGGGTCAATGCTTATACCTTCTTTGCAGATCTTGCCCCCGTACCTCAAATACGGGGAGGCTTACTATGTCGTTGCTGACGAGAAGGATATCGAGGCCCAGGTACAGGTTGGAGCTCTGGCCCAGGCCATGTCTCGGGTGAAGAAGTGGGCGCTTGTGCGATGGGTCAAGAAAGATGATTCCCCTCCGCTGGTGTGTATTGGATTTCTTGTCAGCTTGATGTTCTGATTCTGACTCGTACTCTACCGAAACAGCTCGCAGCTCTTTCCCCTACTTCAACTGAAAGCGTGGACTTCTTCCACATGGTCCCGGTGAGCTAAGGATGGAAGTTCTTGCCAAGTTTCGACGTCCTGCCGTACTGAAGCTGTATTGTTCGTCCAGTTGGTATTCGCGAATGATGTTCGCCCCTGGTCATTTCCGCCTTTGACTAGGGTCATAAACAAGCTGGGTGAAACTGTCCACGACCACGTCAGTCTCCCTACCAATCGCATGGAGGCGCTCACGGACCGTCTGGTAGACAGCATGAACCTGGTTGACATCAAGGAGGCTGATGATGAGTAAGTGTCCCGTGATCCTGGCAGAGTTTTGATGGGTCTCGAAGCTAATAAGCTACTTCATTGATGGCATAGTGAGCCTTACGAATTCGGTGCACCGGATGACATCCTCAATCCTTACATCCATCGGCTGAAGCAAGACATCGTGAACAGAACGATGCACCCTGACCGGCCTCTCGTTGCTCCACACGAGGAGCTTACACGAAACTTCCATCCTCCACCAAGTGTGCTGGAGGCCATGACAGAAGTCAAGGATTTGCTCGAACAAGAAGGCTTTTTACCCGTCCACCGTGAGTAAGCGAGTAGCATGGCGTGTTGTTACTAAACTCTGACCAAAGCTCGATCTGCAGGTGGGAGGGCTCACACCAAGACGAAGAAGCGAGTACACGACGAAGCTGATAAGAGCAAGGATGAGAAAGCGGATAATGGCGAGGAACTCGGCGGCAGCGGTGTGATCGTAGAAAGGGACTTCGCTCAACAAGCATCGACATCCGCCATCACTCCGCCTCACAAGAAGGCTCGTGCGGACCAAGACAACAGCGACGATGACTCAGACCGTACGGTGTCGGAGCAAATGTCTGAAGACGAAGAAGAAGAGAAGAAAAAGGAAGCCAATACCACGCCAGGATCGATCGGTCTCAGCTCGCCAGTGTCTGACTTCAATCGCGAGATCGAAGCCGTCTTGGAGCGTTCTGGCCTTGACGACGACAATAGCAACGGCGAAGGTGTAGATGATAGTGCTTTCAGCCTCAACCTGGTGATGCGGTCGATGGAGCGAATCATTCGGCGCTTGACATTATCAGCCGACGGAGATGCGAGCAAATTGGATCACCAGAAGGCGCGAGACTGTGTGAGGGCATATCGTGAAGGAGCTCTGAAGGTGAGCATCTATTCAATGAGCTTTCTCGCTCAGTCGTTGAACTAATCATGGTTTTTCTTGACCTAGATGGACGAGGCGGAGCAGTACAACAAGTGGGTACAGAAGGGTTTGGATTCATTACCGCTGGAGCACTGTTCCCTGACCGCAATCGTGCTTCATTCTTCTCTCAGCTTCATTCGCGCGTTCAAAGGGGAACTCACAGGCTCTAAGCACGCGGCGATCCGCGCTTTCTGGGCAAGCTTCCTGCAGAATGTTGACGACTGCGGCTTGATCACTACGAAGGAGGATCCGAGTGGCTTGGTGAAGGTGACCGAAGAACAGGCGAAGAAGGTGAGTGGCAGGGTGCAGCGAATTCCAATGCATGCACAGACGACCTATGCTGAAGTGTCTTGCTCATTCGCTACTCAGTTCATCACCAGCTGAAGAAATCTATCGCAAGTGACATCTATTGCAAAAGCAAGTGAGGCATGCCGACAACAGGGAGTCTCTTTGAATGTTCTATACCCGCAAATGTCGAGCACAGTGAAAGGATGTTCTAAGCAGTTTCTGCACCATAAATCTTCTCTTTTGTCTGTACGGCCACTGTGGAAAGAGATGTTGATCAGCATATTTGGAAGGCAAAGAAGATATACTATGACCTCGGCCTCACTTCTTTGTATCGCATCGTATCCACTCAGTGCACCGGCCCCTGCGATACCTCTGAGAATGTTTGCACCCGCTCCGTTATACAAGGCCCGAACTCCGCCAGTCCGGACGATTGAGAGAAAGGCGTCCACAAGACCGGAGTAGTGCTTGGCCTCTCCGGACGTCATCATCATCCGCCGCCTTGTGCTATCGAATGGATAGACTGCGAGTCCTGCGGTGACAGTGCAGAGATAGCCTAGAGCGAACGTCGCAGCGAAGGAAGATTGGAGGGAGCCCTGTAGCCAGATTGGCTTGAGGAAATCATACTGATGAATAAGAAGGCAAAACATTGGTGAGCATGCAGAATCAAACCTGTGTATCCACCTTCAGTGAGCGCGAGTTATGCTGTACGCACCAGACCAAATTCAGTACCTCTATAGACCATCGCTCCTAGTAGAGAAGGAACGATCCCACGATACAGTCCAGGAATTCCGTCGACGCGGTAGATTTTGCGGAAGACGTCCCAGAGTCCATTGAATTGTCGTGCTCCACCAGAGGCGGGCTTTGCATCGTTCGCGAGACGTGTACGGGCCATGTCGAGTGGATAGACGACGAGCGCGGAGGTAGCGCCTGCCGCTCCGCCCGAAGCGACCTTGCTGGCCAGCTCTGCGGGTTCCAATGATAGTCAGAGGCACAGAGCATGTTGAAAGGGAGCGGAGAACAACTCACGGGCAGAGAAAGGTGCATCAGGCGCGACCCGAATACTCGGTTATAGAGTGGCTTGAAAGAAAAGTTGAGAGCTTGGGTAGGTGCGATCCTAAGCACATTTGCGCTCGTACCTCGCCAAAAGGACCAGACACCCTCGTTCACGTAAATCCGCCGGAAACAGTCGGCGAGACCCTTATAAGGTCGATCGAGCCGTCCTTGGCTGATGAGCTCGTCCTGACTTTGGAGAAGGAGCTGCGCGTAGGAGAAAGCAGAGCAGATAGTCAGCTCTCCGCGCTCCCTCATCAGCACTTGCCGCGTTCGCCAGCGTGTCATCTTACTCACCTTCACTCGCTCGATAGGCGCAGCAATGACCTTGCTCACGCCGGCTGCGACGCCGCCCATCACCGCCCTGGAAACGAACCCGCTGGCCTCATCCTGCGCGCTATCAGAGATAAGCTGGTTCTGTTTGGAAGATTGTTGTTGCAGGTTCTTAGTCGCGGCCGCTGCGTCTCCTCCGGCGAGTGGGGCCATGGCTGAATGCTCGTCTCCTAAGTAGTATTCCGCTGCGCGCTGCGATCTGCTGCCCCTCTCGTTCAAGCACGCTCCCTGCTCCCAGCTCGCAGCATGATATGAAAGGCCGAGGTGCAGAAGATGCTGGTTGTCGTCCGTGCGCACAACAAGAAGAGCTCATGAGCAAGACTACGGCGTTTCCATGCACCGCGGCCATGAAGTATTCGCCTCAAAACAAGGGCAGACCTGATGGTCTGGGGGCTACTGCTTTCGACTCAGCTGCCCACGCGCTGGCGACTCCAAACGATGCCCTGGAGATCGCGCAGCCGGAACCTTTGCGAGCTGTGCTTCGGCTTCAGAACGATTGATTGATTTCCCTGGCCGTCACGGATTCTTGGGCTTTTCCTCCCTGCAGCGAATGCGGCGAGCGAAAAACAGTTCTCTCGGCTTGGATATGTACGTGAAAGACTCGTGCATTTGCAAGGCGAAGATTGCGGGAAGTAGCAGATATGTAAGATGTAAGAGCGGAGGGGTCGGGGTCGGGGTAGACTCTGGAAACGTGGTCCGTCCCTCTCCAACTCCCCAATACACGTAAAGACAGAAAGAGAAGAAGCTAGCACAGCGGTTTTCATCGTCCAAGGGCAGGGGAAGCACCGCCAGGCGGCGGGCTCATCGAGTAATGACCATGGCTACTACCGCTACTAGTCCGATTCAAACCCAGATTGCTGCTGCTGCTGTTGTTGATAACGCTCTTGGCCGTCTTGGGCACCATGGGCTGCATGATCGATCCCAGCAGATCAAAGCTGTCCGTACGCCAGACTTGCACGCAACTCGTATCGTCCGCTGTGACCACGATCCGATTTAGCTTCGCATTGACTTGCTGTCGACCAGGCCCACCGCGGAATGCTATCGGCAGCGCAGCCGAAATGGCACTGGAGAGCGTGAGAGACGAGAGTGGACGCGAAGACGCCGTTCGGGCTTGTTCGATCTCATGTCGCCAGGAACGTCGCATGATGGGATCCTCACTTGCGTCGAGATGCTTGTGAGTGAGTAACGGAGCCACGACGGAGCAGGTGACCGCCCCACCCGTGGTATGCCAGTACTCATGCGCAGCCTCGGCGAATTGCTTCGTAGCGTTCCGCGAGACCTTATTCCCCTTCCCTCGCAGGCCTCCATAGGCTTTCCCCTGCCCAGCATCCCACACATACACACTCGCATCCTCCGATCCAGCAGTGATGTACATCCCATCCGTACTGATGCTCGCCCGGATCTGGCTCTCTTTGTTGTGATAGCCCGAGGCCTTAAACTTGTGCGCAACGCTCTTGTCGCCGAGATCGTAGATCCGGATCCGAGAGTCGTTCGAGCTGACCAGGATGCGTTCGTGGTTGGAACCGAGATTGGGCACGGGTTCGATGCCCGTGATCTTGCTTCCCTTGGACGATTTGGACGACGTCGAGCGAACGGCAATCGATGTCGCATATGCCAATTTGTCCGTGTGGTACATGACGATGGCCCCGCCGAATGTGCCTGCGCAAGCCATCTTGCCGGACGCTGTGAAGGCACACGCCGTGATCAAACCAGGTACGTCGGCGCTGTATTGCACCTTCTTCGCAGGTATATCTGTGAGATCCATCGAGAGCGTCAGAACACAGGAGACTCCTTCGGCGACTGGGCCGATGTGACTCACTCCATAACCGCAATTTTCCATCCAAGCTCGCAGACAAGAAGAAGCGATCATCGGTAGGGTGGAAACAAGCGCCAGTCTACAATAGCCGGGCGAGACGATCAGTCCTACAGAAATACCAGGTGTGAAAGGAGGGGGAGAGAATAACTCACCACGAAGTCCATATGTCCAAAGGTGCATAGACACTCCGGCCTCGTGACATGCCACAGCCTCGCCGTCTTATCCGTACTGGCACTCATCAAGAAATTGTTCTTGCTCCAGCTCAAATCAATCACATCCGCACTATGCCCCCTAAACTCCCGAATCGGTTTGCTGGAAAAGACAGGGATCGCCCGGTTCGTAGCATTCGCTTGCGCTTTGGCCGCTTTCCGTGCTGAGCGACTGGACGAGCTCGACTTGACGGACCCGCGACCTTGTTCTCCTTCCGCAGTTGTGCCCATCGCAAAGTTGTCCGTAGAAGCCGTTCCACTCGCAAAATTCACGTCACCCGCATGACTGCCCAGACTCGTCGCACTGCCCCCAGCACCCAGCCCATGGCCCGTCGCCAACAGCGCAGCATCAACCTCGGCCTGTCGTTGTTCAGGTACCGACAAACACCTCAAAGACACGAACGACACAGTCTTGCCCCGCAACGGCAAAGTACCGTCCATCGACACTGAATCGCATCGCCCACGTACTCTTGTGCGGTTTGGCATTACTGCCAATGTTATCCCCCTTCCCGCTCGTGCTACCCTTGATCGAATTGGGCCGAGAGCTTGAAGCGGTCCCCATGCTGCCCACACTGCCAGCAAGAGGTGGCAGGCCCGCGCTGTTTGGCACCCCACCAGATGCCGAGGAAGACGAGACCGAGCTAGTAACACTCGACGTGCTAGCCGAATGATTCATGTTGATCACCGAACCTACAGACGCCATAGGATCGCTACCAGAGTGGTCGAAGAAGGGGACTGGATAGGGATGTTCGGACCGGACACAGGACCATGCGACTGCCCGCTGTCAATTGAAGAGGCGTAAGAGAGTCGGCGGGTTGCCTCTGAAGGTCTTCGTTTGCGAGGAATGGGATCCCAACCGAGGTAGAGCTCCTGAGCAAGAACAAGCCTTTCGAATTCGCGTTCCTTCGAGGCCTTCCCGCGGAAACGCGTCTGCAGGTACAAGAATAGACTCACAAACGCGTCAGAACCTGAGAAAGTACAGCTATCTCTTCCCCTGCACAATACTCACCTTAACAGCCTTGGGCCAAAGTTTCACGCTCAACTTCCCAGCCTCCTTCACAGTACCCTTATCCAACGTCCCCAAAGAACCCACACTAATCACCGACCCAGGCCGCGCATTAGGAGCAGCGCCCCCAATCCCAACCGAAGAAGAAGCATTACTCTTCCTCGAAGAAGACTTCCCTTTGCCCAACGCACTCCGGAAACTCTCGATACTCCGCACACGACGATGGACCGGTTCTGCCGCCTCGAATTCAGAGTCCATCCCACCAGATCGGATAGGGAGGTTCGCCTCGTCTATTGAGACGCGGAGCTTAGCGCCGTCCGGACCCGTTCGCGAACCACCACCAGAGGAAGAAGCGATCGAGAGGATCGATCCCCGTCGTTCGCTGAATTCACCAGGTAAAGGCGAGCCGTTCTGACCATCGTACGAGAAAATGCTGGACGAACTCGAGTCCGGTCCTCCGATGGAGAGTCGAGTCGAGGAACTAGACGCTTTGGACGAAACGTCTGCTGCGCCAACATCGTCAGAGAGAGGGACAACTCCACCACTGCTGCCACTGGTGGGCCTCTTCTTGCTGCTCCTATTGAACTTCCAGAACGAACCAGAGGAAGAAGCCGACCGTGAAACTTTTTGCGCGCTCTTCAAAAGCCCGCTCTCCTGCGTCCGAACGGAGGCAGGCGAGGAAATATCCCTCTCCGAAGCAGTCCTCCTCGAAGATTCGACATCGCTATGCCGTCCATTGGCGAAACCTGATCCACTACCGCTGCGTTCTGAGGAGGACGAAGAAGGGAGCATGATGTCTGCCGGGGACTTTACGGAAACGGGAGTGCCGAGTTCTTCCATCGGTTCGTCGCTTTCTGCCAGAATAGAGGGCGAGAGGTTACCCGGTGCAGCCCGATCGCGCCGCTCGGACGTGTTCAACTCGAGCGTTTGAGCCCCGTGGGACCGACGGAATATGTTTCGCGAGCGCGAGGAAGTTGTTGAATTCGATGAGGATGACTTTGTCGAAGATTGTTGTTGTTGCTGTGCTTGTGGTTGGGAGGAACGCATCTGTTGGTTGGGTTTTGGAGTGGCGCGGGAATCAACGGGTGGAACCTCCGCGCCGAGGTGCTCCTCCTCCTCTGGCGAAGAAGTAGCCGGCGTCGACGTGTTGCTGTTCGAGAATGGCTTGGGCGTAGCGCGCATGTCAGCCACCGCCTGTCCGAAGGCAACCATCTCTCGATGCTGATTGGTGTTATCGGGAGTTTCCATATCTATGCGAATCTTCTCGAGGGATTCGAGCTCGAAGGACGCGTCTGGGGAGAGCTGTTGGCCGTTGGACTGTTGTGATCCATCTTGAAGCATCTCCATCAGGGAGGAAGTCTCGGAGCTGACGTCCTTGGGATTCCTTAGCTGTCTCGGGTCTGGCGGGGTGAGGATGAGGGACGGGAGCTGGCCGGAGCGGGAGCTGCTGGGAGAGAGTGCTCTGAGACCTACAGGTCCGGCAGGAGACGAAGTTTGAGGGGAGGAGGACGAAGATGATTGATCGAGCTCGTCGAGAGGAGTGGACTCATCGAGGACCAAGGCTTCGCGTCGAGCGAACGGTTTGAAGAGACGCGGCCCACCTGGCGCGGGAGGAGTGGAGGCTGAATGCATTAAAGCTCCCCCAGCCTGAGCAGACGAGGGTAGGCCATTAAGAACGGTCGCTGTTGCGCTGGCTGCCGCTGCTGCTACAGTGCCTGGCACGGGTGAAGCGGGCGAAGACGAGCGACGCATATGATTTGCGAAGGGAAGTCGCTTAAGCGCATTTGAAGGGGAGACCGGTGATTGGGCGCGGTGAGGAGAGTGCGCGGCGGCGGCCTGGACCTGGTGGAAAGGGGTGAAAATTTCCTCGCATCCCGAATCTTCTCCGTCGCTGTTGGTTGTGTCCAAGTCGGTTGCGGAGGAAGAAGCGACGGAGGTATTAACCTTGCGACGGGACGCGCGCGTCATCTTCTTTGCCGTCTCGTCATAGTCGTCTTCCGTTGCGCCGCTACCGCTGCGAGTGTGATCGTCGCCTTCATCGCGATGCTGATGTGATCGTGCCGACCTGTCGGGTGTCGAAGATCGAGCTTGTGGGGAGTCTGAGGAGGTTGTTCCCGAGAGGACCGCGCTGAGGGGGTTTATGGGAGCGATGGCGGAGCGCACCCAGCCGAAGAAGGAGGTTGAGCTTTGAGGTTGTTGGGCTGAGGGTGTTACTGCTCCTGACGAGGTCTCGGAGGTGGTTGCCTGGTGATGACGAGGGGGGATTTCTGTCTCGTCATGCGATTGCTGCTGTTGCTGTTGCTGCTCCTGCTTCTGCTGCTGCTGTTGCTGTGCCTGTTGCAAGACGGCAGCTGGCGTGGGAGTCTTGGAGCGATCCATCTCCTTCCTGGGGCTGCGATGTCGTGGAGCGAGAATGAATGTCGGGTTGTCCTTTGGATAAGGCTTTTCTTGTTCGCTGGGTGGATGAATGCACGGTTACTTCTTTCCTTGTCCTGTGTAGAAGAAGACCCGGTTCAGAGAGAAGAAGGTCGAGGGAAGCAGCGGCGGGGAGAGAAGACAGAGAGAGGGGAGGGCTGATGTTTATGTGAATGTTATGTAGTGTACAGAGAGTAAGGAGGTGGGTATGATGCTCAGTGAGAGGCAAGTTGTAGCATGACAAGTGTGTACACGGAAAGATGGAAGCGAAAAGCATAAGGATCGCTGCTTCCGCTTGCTTGGCCTCATCGCCTCATCGTGCTGCATCACCACCTCTCGGGCGTGTGACAAACAACTGCTTCCCCTCTTCCTTCCTGTGTAATGGCTCCGTTCCGCTCCCGGGTGTCCGCTTCCTTCCCCAACTCACTTCCGTACATATGCACTTGCGCCTGCACACTTGCGCCTTGCGCTCTGTCGGAAACTTGCCGCAAACTTTCCGACCTTCCCAGTTTCCCACTCACTCATTATTCCGTCCATCTCGGGACAAATCCGCGGCCACGCTCAGCGCTCAGCATGTAGATTGTAGCCCTGCGCCTGGTCCGCAGTCCAACGTTCCTTCTCACACTTCACACGCTGCCCAGTAGAACTTGTAAGTGTTCTATGCAGCACTTCCCCCCTTCCGCCCACCGGGGCGACGGAATGGAAAGTTGCGCGATCTGCGACCCATTCATCGGTACGTCGGTCCGACTGTGAGTGGGCGATGAGACGAGTGAGTGAGTGAGTCTGATAGGTCCGTGCCCCACCACCGGTAACTAAGCCAGCCCGGACGCTCACCTTCTCGCCCCGTTTGACCTCGTCCCCGAGCAAGGAATGTATGTATGTGTGCCCGCTCTTGTGAAAGACCGGCCAGATGTGCATATGTACATGCTCCGCTCAAGACGCACAGTTCGTGTCACTGATCAGGCCTCCTTTCCCTTCCTCTCTGCAGATCCCGGATCGCCCCTAGACACAAGAAGCCGTCCACCACCCCTGCCCTTTCACGCGCTCACATCCGTCGTGATTGTTCATTGATCTCAGCTCGCAAAAGGTGAGTGTATACGTATATGAGCGTGTTTGGAGGACGTCTACACGTACAAGTATGAGCGTGTCTAGAGGAGATGTCCTCCAAGGCGGTCGCTCCCCATTCACAGGTTCGTCTTCGTCTCACAGATTCAAAGCCCACCCTACTGTTCCCCTTCCTAGACCTTCTGTCACAATGAGCTCCCTCGCCACGGCCTCCATCTCGGAACCGGTCCACTTCCCTTCCAAGGGTACGGCCCTCATCACCGTCACCGAGCCAGAAGAATACCTCTTCATCCTCACCATGCTCGGCGCCGAGACACCAGACAACCGTCTGACCCATGCCCACCTCGAGGCTTGGCTCCAAGCACTCGACCACGTCGAAGCTCGCTGGGACGATATTCCCGAGGCCAAGAAGAAGGGAGGTGCGGCTCTCGTCTCCACGGCCCGGGTTGATCCTAGCCAGAAGATCTGGAGTAATGGACTGGACTTTGCAGCTGCCACCTCCGATGAGCATTTCTTCGACACCCACCTTCTCCGGGTCTACGAACGTCTCCTGAGCTTCCCTATCCCTACCATCGCCTCCGTAGGTGGTCATGCCTTGTGAGTTTCCATCAGACTCTCGCGCTATGGCGAGATGAGATGTTTTTGACACTCCTTGCATGTTCTGTCCAGCGCTGGCGGCTTTGGACTCGTCGCCAGCCACGATTACCGCGTCATGAACGCAAACAAGGGTTTCCTCTGCATGAACGAAATCATGTTCGGCGCACAACTGCCACCGGGTCTCTATGCAGCGCTCTCTACCAAGGTCGTCCACCCAGCCACAGCACGCAGCATGGTCCTCGAGGGTCATCGCTTTGCGGGACCCCAGGCCAAAGCCGTAGGCCTTGTCGATGTTTTGGCGCCGGAGAAGGGACAGGAGGGTGGGCCTGCTGAGACTCTTGAGGCGGCGGTCCAGTTGGCGCGCAAGTTGCGACCGCTTTGCGCACGGGATGCTTGGGGAAGCAACAAGGTTCGTTCTCATCTCTCTTGTCCGGTGCTCAGCGCTCCTTCCACTGATCAGATTCTCTACTATAGCTCGTCATGTACTCATACCAGCTCGCCGTTCTCAGGGAGAAGTGAGTCGCATCCTTTCTACTTCACCTTGATTTTATGCTGACCCAACTGACTCCTGTCCCTTCCACCTTTCAGGAACTTCGATGCCACCTCCAAGCTTTGATTGTCTGCACCTTGTCACCCATCCCCTCGTCTATGGTCTAAGTGTCTCTTCACCCTCTTAATGTAGCAAAAAAGTGTCAATGGAAATCATCGTCCGTCTCGTTGCGAAGCCGTCTGAACATGACGTAGACCTTCCCCGATCTGAGAACGCCTTCTTCCTGCTTTTTGGACCTCGGTCTCTATCTCGACCTTCCCTCTCTCCTCGACGATCCCGCACAGCAGAGTCTTGACCTCGTCGTTCCTTACGCCCACCTACAGTCCTCCCAACCGTACTTGTAAAGCGCATCGCGGCCCTTGGCGAATCAAACGGGAAGAAAAGACAAGAAAACAATGGCAGAATCCTCCAAGATCACGGCCAAGCTCCGCGCCGCCGCCGAAGCAGCAGGACCGAGCTCAAGCCCAATCCCTCTCATCTCCCTCGAGTTCTTCCCTCCCAAGACAAACAGCGGTCTCTCGAACCTGTATGCGCGCATCTTGCGCATGGTCCGACACCTCGCCGAGCACTCTCCCTCACACCCTCAGCCTCAGAATGATGACAAATCTCAAGACGCCGGCGATGAGCAAGAAGGGGGACAGTTGCTTACTCCGGCTTGGGTGAATATTACCTGGGGCGCTGGTGGGACGACGCAAGATCGGAGTTTGGGATTGGCGGCTCGGGTGCAGAATGGGCTCTTGTCGGAGGGAGGGAGTGGGGAGCAGCATTCGTCGGAGGAGGAGTTGGATTTGATGCTTGCTGCTGCCACTACTTCTGCAGGGGATGGGGCCGTCGGCGCGGGAGGGTCGAGAATGGAGGCGAGGGATGTGTGTTTGCACTTGACTTGCACGAACGTTACGCGGACGAGCTTGGAGCATACGTTGAAGGTGAGTGACTTGACAGGTAGCATTCCAAGATCTTCCGACGCTCAATTCATCTTGTTTGCCTCTCTTCAGAAAGCTAAGGAGTATGGCATTCGGAACATCCTTGCGCTCCGAGGAGGTGAGTAGAGGCGTCATTCATGGACCCGAGCTCGTCCTCAAAGGACATCAATCTGAATCCTGTTCCCATCTATTTCCAGACCCCCCAAGAGGCTCCGAGTACTGGACCCCCGCCGACGCTAGCTTCCAACAGGCCACCGATCTGATCCGCTTCATCCGCGAACACTACCAAGACTACTTCTGTATCGGCGTCGCAGGTTATCCCGAATCCCACCCCGACGCTCCGTCCAACCAGGACCTCGAGGCGAACGTGGCGCAGCTGAAGTCGAAGCAGGATTGTGGGGCCGACTTTGTTGTCACACAGTTGTTCTATGATGTGGATGTGTTTGTCAGATGGTACAGGAGATGTCGGGAGGTTGGTGAGTAGGAATCTCTGTTTGTCTTTCGTTCTTTCCTTATACTGACCATCTTCCTGTTGCCTACAGGTATCACGATTCCGATCATTCCAGGCATCATGCCAATCCAGAACTACCAATCGTTCAAACGCATGGCCAACCTCTGCAAGGCGAAGATTCCACCCAAAATCCTGACAGACCTCGAGCCGATCAAGGTGAGTGAGCGAGGAGACTCGAGCCCCATGGCACCCAATGGAACTTCCTTACTGACTACTGTCCATGCATGCAGAGCGACGATGCAGCGATAAAGCAGTACGGCATCAAGTTGAGCGTTGACACGGTGCTCGAAGTGAAACGTCAGATCCCTGAGATGGCTGCATTCCACTTCTGCACGGTCAATCTCGAGAAGAGTATACTGGCCATCGTCGACCAATTGGGTTGGGTTGGCGTGCATAGGCACGAACAAGATGCGCAGGAGCATAACAGAATCATTTCGGTGCGTTCATGGTTCATAGCACTTAGTAGTAAGGGCTCGTTACTGCTATTTTCGACGAGGCTGACAACGCTTCTTATGCTTCCAGGACAAGTCCGGCACTGCCACGCCCTCCGATCTGAAAATCTCTTCCAGAGCAGCTGTAGCCAGCGTGATCTCCGCACGGTCTCATCTCGACAACGGCACTACGCCTTCTCTCGACGCAGACAGTCTACGCAAAGCTGCCTTGCTCTCCTCGACGCAGGCTTCGTCTGTCTCTCATGCTCAGGGGTGACTGGGCCTTCGGAAGGTGGGGTGGGGTCGGCGTCTTGGGATGAGTTCCCTAACGGTCGTTATGGTGATTCGCGCAGTCCTGCGTATGGTGAGATGGACGGGTATGGTGTCAGCTTGAAGGTTCCTGTGAGTTGTTCACTCCCAAAACCGGGGCTGGATTGATTCTTGGATAGCAGATCAAGACTGACGATGCCTCTTGGTTCCTGGTTTGAAGCCGGCGGAAGCATTGAAGCTGTGGGGTACTCCTACGAGCCACGCGGACATCTCTACCATGTTCGCCTCGTACCTTCTCGGTCAGACTCCCGCTATGCCGTGGTGCGACTTACCCCTCTTCAACGAAACAATGGCGATCCGAAACTACCTCCTCGCCCTAAACCTCTCGCAGCCCAAGGGAGACGAGAGGGACAAAACACTTCAGGTGCTCGAGTCCAGCGCGTCCGAAGAGGACCGGGTTTTAGGTTCTCGAATCCGGGCGCGCTCGGACGTGGTCTGCAAAGGATGGTGGACAGTCGGGTCCCAGCCTGCCGTAGGAGGGATCTCTTCCGGTGATCCTACGTATGGGTTTGGACCGCAGGATGGGTACGTGTTCCAGAAGGCGTTTGTGGAGTTCTTTGTTGAGGAGAGGTGTAAAAAGTGGTTGTTGGAGAAGATTGAGAAGGAAGGGAATGGGAAGGTCACGTTCTTTGCTGGCAATGCTAAGGTGAGGAAATGTTCGAAGTTGGTGAGATCCTTCCTATGCGAAGCTAACACCACTTACTCTTCAGGGCGATTTCGAAACCAATGTCGAGCCGGGCGGGGTGAATGCGGTCACTTGGGCTGTGTTCCCTGGCAAAGAGATTGTTCAGTCGACCATAATCGAGGAAGAGTCGTTCAAAGCTTGGAGGGTAAGTATCGCATTTTCGGAAAGCTCTTTATGATAGCTCTCCTATTCTGACACACACCTACACAATTGGGCATTCGCATCACGCTCTTAGGACGAGGCCTTTGAGATCTGGGGAGAATGGGCATGCCTCTACCCTCCAAAGTCGGCATCTCGAAACTTTTGGAGAGCGTCCGCGATTCGCGATGGCTTGTCACCGTGGTCCATCACGACTTCAAGGACGAAAAGGCACTCTGGAAGTTCTCGGATGTGCGGTGATTGATGACGCTGAGAGCGTACCAGCTTCCAAAGATTCAAGCAAGAAGGACGAAGCTGCTTCGGGTGCCGGCGCAGCCGCATCAGAGAAGAAGAAGGAAGCGAAAACAGGCGCATCAGACAAAGAAGAAGGAGGCGGATGCAGACGCTTCCGGGTCGGCTGGGAGTGAGCCCGTCGTTTTGAAGGCCGATGACGAACTGGTTGGCTTCATCAAGAGCCGAATTGGCGGAGTCAAAGAGCGCATCGAGAAGGCCCATCGCTATGCGAAGGAAAACGGGAGTAAGGCGGAAGCTGTGAGTAACGCAACAAGCCTTTAGGATTGGATCATCACGCGATGCTCAAACTGGCACTTCTGTCTTCCTTAGCCTCGCCTTGTTGCCGTCAGCAAGTTACAAACACCCACGTCGATCTTGGCGGCGCACAAAGGCGCGGGGCAAGTGCATTTCGGCGAGAACTATGTGCAAGAGATGATTGATAAGGCCAAAGTGCTACCTCAAGAGATCAAGTGGCACTTTGTGGGCGCTTACAGTCGAACAAGGCGAAATTGCTTGCAGGTGAGTGATATGGAAAGCTCAATTGGGGATTTGCAGGTCCTGTGCTTATCATTGTTTTTCTGCTCGATTAACAGGAATGCCGAACCTGTATCTGCTCGAGACACTCGACTCGATCAAGGCAGCGAATGCACTGGAGCGTGCATTGAGCGCAGATGGGGCACCAAAGAGGGCCGAACCTCTGCGGGTGTACATCCAAGTCAACACCAGTCGAGAAGATGCTAAGAGCGGAGTCATGCCTTTCCCTTCGAGAAGGATTCTACACCCGATGCGAAGGAGGAGCCGCTCTTTCAGCTCGCCGCGCATGTGATCTCCAAATGTCCGTCGATCATCTTGGCTGGTTTGATGACGATCGGTTCGGCGAGCAACAGTAAGGCTGCGAAGCAAGACGTTACGACTCTGCCGCCGTCCGAGGCGCTCCATCTCAACCCTGACTTCGACACCTTGCTGGAGAACCGGACTCGTCTTGTAGCCGCGCTCCGGGATGGATCAGCGAACGATGAGCTGCGATCCGACAAGACGGTCCAATCGCGATATCCTGCGCTCTTTGGCTCGGCCTCGGATGCTGCTGGAGAAGATGAGACGGGCGCTTTGGAGCTGAGCATGGGGATGAGTGCTGATGTGGAAGTGGCTACTGTGGCGGGGAGCAACAATGTCCGAGTGGGGACGGATTGCTTCTCTCAGCGACCTGGGACGAGGGATGAGGCGATGGAGCGGATGAAGGGCGAGTTGGAGAACGGGGTCAGGTGGGTGGAGTGAGGACTTCACCTCGGCTCAGTCACCATCCAGAGAATCCATTCCGTACATATCCTACCCTTCTGTAACGTCCACAACAAGAGCTCAACTTGCATGCAAATCCAGAATCTCATTGCCCTCACTGCTTGCTGTTCCCTGCTCCCTTCCTCTGGCTTCCTCGAGTGGGTCATAGCAAAATCCGAGGTCGAGGTCGGGCACGTGGAATTCTAGCCCCAAAAAAGCTGACAATTCCGGCGATCTTGTGATGGTGCTGACCAATGACGACAGCCACGGACTCGTGTGCGAGCTAGACATAAGGCATTTGATGAGGGTCTCCTCGAGGAGGGGCTTCTGGTGCATGACCTCCATCTGAATCGCCTCGGTCTGACGATTCTTTCCCCCCCCAGTGTTCTTGCTCAACTTTGCCCCTTTGCCAGCTCTGCAGCGCGAAGAAATCAATCCCTTGCGGAAAGAAGGCACTACTTCCCACAACCAAAAGGTATCGAAACAAGCATTTCAAACGCGGCCAAATCATGTCGACTTCTACGATCTCCACGACGCACTTTGAGGCGCTGGACGCGCCGCATAGGAACTTCTCCCAAGCCAAAACATGGTTCTTTCTCCTCCACGCCGTCACGATGATGGTCACTTTCCTAGGCATCTTCGCTCTCGGCATCCTCTACGGCCGCTTCGGGCGGACCTTCCTACCTACGAAGTGGTTCCGATACCACGCGCGATCCAAATCACGGGTGTGGTCAGCATGGTGATTGCTGCCATTTCGCAATCATCGCTGTCCAACTCGCAGGAGCGCCCCACTTCAAGCTTTTACATCAGAAGGTCGGGTTGGCTGTCATCATCCTGGTCTTACTTCAAGCTGCGGGCGGACAGGCTGGTCACATCATTCGGCAACGACACGGTCTTCGCGCTCAGAATGCTCTTCACGTCGGCCTTGGACTTGTCATTTTCGGATTGGCGGCTTGGAATGTCCAGCTTGGACTGGATATTTGGGGGTGGAAGCCTGCTCCTGTTTGGAAGACGATCTTGGGCGCTTGGTCGATCTTCTTGGCAGTGGTCTATGTGGGTGGCCTCACCTTGTGGCCATCTCAACGGCGGGAGGAGCTGAGCCGAGCTGCGGGTGGGGAGGGGAGCCTTTGCTCCGCTGAGCAAGATCAGACCGGACGAGCCAGGATCGCGGGTTCGAGAAGCTCCTTCTCTATCTCGGATGTTGCCTCCATACACGGCTTGGGAGGACGCGACAGTGCGTAGGTCGGAATCCGCGAACGAAAGCGGTAATCACGGCAGGGCCCATCGCGTTCTCAAGCAACCTTTTTACGATTCTTCACGACAAAGCACGCCACAAACGGCTCAAGATTCAATCTCTGTACCACTCAACACCTTCCTCTTCGTCTTCTTGCCTCCCTTCTCTTCCCTACGGGCTGCACAACTCCCTCAATGTACCATCAGCAGTCAGTCTGTGAATAAACCAGAGAAATTGTCGCAACGGAATGCGGACCGACTGCCGAGAGACTGTCTATCACGTGACGTTTTCTGACTCGGCCGAGAATTTCCCCCCTGCCGGGAAGAAGAAAGTTCTGACGCTCACCTTCTTCGCGCTTCTGGCCCTGTTCCACATCCATCACATTCGGCTTTGTTCGCCAACTCGCTTTTCGTTTGCACCTTTCTCCTCCAACGCTGAGCTGGTCGATATCCCAGTGAGGAAGCTCTCTTCCGACTCTTTTTCGCAGTTTCCATACCCACCCATCCAAAAAGGTGAGTCTTCCTTCCGCCCCCCACCGATCTCGAGTCGGGTCCTGGTGACATGCGCAGGTCGCGGAATGCTGATCAGTCTTGCAATCCATCTCTACGCGTCTCTGTTTGCAGCTTTAAACCATGTCTGACATCGAGGACACACCCGTCGTCGACGCCCCGAGGTCGAGACTGCCGACGCCGCCCCCGCCCCCAAGGGTGCCATGACCATCGAGGAGGCCGTCCAAGAGGTTCTCAAGAAGGCCCTCATCCACGACGGTCTTGCCCGTGGTCTCCGCGAGTGCGCCAAGGCTCTTGACCGTCGTCAGGCCCACCTTTGCGTGCTTGTTGAGACTTGCACTGAGGCCGAGTACCTCAAGCTCATCGAGGCTCTCTGCAACGAGCACAAGATTGACCTGCTTAAGGTCTCTGACCCCAAGCTCCTCGGAACGTGAGTGATCCGCACTGATAGTTGCATTGATGCTGTTCGAAGCAGTACTGATCCTCTCCTTGCAATCATCCCGTATCTCAGCTGGGCTGGTCTCTGCAAGATCGACCGTGAGGGCAACCCCCGTAAGGTTGTCGGCTGCTCTTGCGTCGTCGTCCGTGACTACGGAGAGGAGTCTGAGGGCCTCAACGTTCTCCTTGAGTACTTCAAGAACCGGGCTTAAGCGTTGCGTGCCTGCCTGGAACAAAGAAACCTCCATCTTGCCTATGCCAACACCGTCCCAACTCCATCTTGCCTTACGTCGCAATCAAAATATGGTCTAAGCCTGCCAACCGCACACCCGAAGTGGCGTCTCCGGCCCTACTTCGCCCTCACAGGGGACGAACCCCCCGACCTGTTCTCGGTCATGCTGCAATGCTGACCTTTCTTCATGTCTTCCAGTCCTCCTACCCCCTTCACCCCCCATTTGCACAGGTTCCTGCTCTTCCCTACCTTCTGCCCCTTTCTTCCCCCCTCCCCTCCCCGCGAGACTTAAGAACGCGACGCTCCCTTGCTCGGGTTGGCTTGATGGTATTTCTTGCGGCCGGCACAGGTTCTCTATGACCGTTCCTCACGGAGCAGGTCAGGAGACTCCTCGTGTTTGGCTAAAAGCGATCTATCGAGTCAATTTCGCCCGAAATCTTGGACAATCCTAAGCGCTGCATTTGTGTCATACTTGCGAATAGTGAAGAGCCGAAGAAGGGAATTGTAGGCGGTCGTTCTTGCGGGGTTGATGGTCGGGGGACTTGTGGAGATCCCTTTCGGGGGTTTCCACAGTTCCTTGCTGTTGCCTTTAGGACTACCTCTCGTTCTAATTTCTTCGACTCGTCAAGTCGAGCGGTCCACCTGGCGACTATTGTTCCGGAGTCGGCACCCAGAACGTCCCCTTCCAGGGATCCCCTCTTTGCATCTGTGTGTGCCCGCTTTGGAGCGTCATTACCCCGCTGGCGAAGTTGTGGTTTGCCGCCTTGTACATCTCTTCTATCCACGCTCTGCGTTATTCTTCTTGCAATCGAGCTCGCTCTCTGGTGCATTCTAAATTCTAGCTTGACTGAGGTTCCAGGAGAGAGACGGCAACACGGTCAATTCTTGAAATCACGACACGGCGACGGTAGAGACACGGAAGCAGCCTCCTCTTCGATGATTTACGCTCAGATGATTATTCTCTATCTGCTCAGCTGCTCAGAATCTCGACGGCGTTGTTGTGTGGCGATCAGGGGTGCGAGCTTGGAGAAGTTTACGGATGAGTGTTCTATAACCCGCCCCCTGAGGCAAAAACGTCGGGGACGTCCCCGTTTTCGGGTGGGGACACACTTTTCCATCCCACAGAACGAACATCGCAGAAAGTACTAGCAGTATGGAGGAAAAAATCCATACATTCCAGAACTGTACCCAGATGAGCGTGTGCGCCGCTTGTGGGAGGACAGAAGCAGGCAGTTGTTGAGGTTGAGGTTGAGTCGAGGTGGGTGAGGACTGAATCACGTGAGATGGTCGAGAAATGATCATGATCACTCGCGGGTGGAGGGTGTGAGAAATTTTAAACTCCGCCTGCTCTTTGTTTTCCCAAGGACATGGCCGCGTTGAGATTCTTCGCGCGCTGCTCACTCTCAATCTCGACGTTCACCTCCTCAAGACCTCGACCACCTTCAGTCAACCCCCCACACATCTACTCCTCAAGACAAGATGTCACCGAGCTCATCGTCCAGTCCGAGAGGGCTTTCCAGAAGCAGCCCATCTTCCTTAACTCCAAGGCCGCCCGTAAGACCACCCGTACCAAGCGATGGTTTAAGGACGTCGGTCTCGGCTTCAAGACCCCCCGGGCAGCCATCGACGGCTCCTACATCGACAAGAAGTGCCCCTGGACCGGTCTCGTCTCCATCCGTGGCCGGATCCTAACGGGGAAAGTCGTCAGCACGAAGATGAACCGCACCATTATCATCCGACGGGAGTACCTCCACTACGTCCCCAAGTACAACCGTTACGAGAAGCGACACAAGAACTTGGCTGCGCACGCCAGCCCTGCGTTCCGTATCGATGTTGGTGACGAGGTCACTGTTGGTGAGTATATTCTTCAGAAGGGACGCAGTTGTGACACACGGGATAGCTGCCTGCGGATGCGGGACCTGCGGAATGGACAGAGTGCGGAGCCGGTGTGTGCTTGGATGCACTGGGATGATGGACGGCGGAGCTATGAAGGGGACGAGATGGCTAGCCTGTACTGCGGAGCGAATGGTTGCGAATGGTTGCAGGCCAGTGTCATTAGCTGCAGGTCGAGGCGGACCAAGGCAGAGAGGGGTTGGATCTTGAAAATGCTCGGGCTGGGGGAAGGCTTCGCACATCGTACCGCTACCACTCGGGGCGGCTGGCAATGTTGTGTTTGGTGGGCCGTCCTTGGGAGATGGGACAGGAGTATCATGGAGTTGAAGCAGGTCCGCGTCGGCAGCATGGCACTATCCCCGTCACTTCCCTTTCCGGAGTCAACTATGGACATCGTTATACTGACCCTCTGGCGTAAATCGTCTTTCGTTCTCCCTCTCAGGCCAATGCCGACCATTGTCCAAGACTGTGCGATTCAACGTTCTCCGTGTCATCAAGAACAAGTCGCTGGAGAAGGACGCCAAGCGCTGTGAGTTCCCTTCGCACCTCCTATCTGACACACATCAGCGCTCTGAACTGACACCTCTCTCTCACCCTCAACCTCAATGCGCAGTCGGCAAGTTCTGAGCGCGACCTCTTGCCCATCCAACCCCTCCACGCATCTGTAACTCCTACATGCCCCTTCGTACCCGTCACTCTCAGTGCAGCGGCCCTCAATGGAAGCTAGCATGCATACCTACGCATCTTCTCATTTTTTTCTCCTCAGCCCACCCATCACTGGCGCCGCAGCCAGCTCCTCTTCTTCTGTTCCTCCCCATCCAGGTGTTTTTTTTCCCTTCCGCTTACATTGTCTTCTGTTCTCCAATCTCCACCCACCCATCCACATACGCAAGATAAAAACCCACCATGCCCAAGCTTGTACGAACTCAGAGGATTCCAGGGAATGCTGACAGCCCGCGAGCAAAGGGGCAGGAGGAGGAGGATATGCAAGCTGGCAAGGATGTGCAGAGATTTCGGATTACGATTGTGACAGGTAGATAAAGGTTTTGGAGTCTATGTGGCAGGGCGCGGGGAATCGAGTTGAATATTCGCAGGAGAGGGTTGGGCAGTAAGATTGTCGGTGGGGCCAGAGAGTGCAGTGCTCGCGAGGGAGGCAGAGTAGTGGGAGAAGCAGTTCCTGACAGATGCAGAAGCGAAAGTGAAGGTGAAGGTTTCGATCGCGTTTACCCGCTCCTGACCTCCCGACCGAGTAGCGAACTGCTTGACCCCGTCGTCCCCACATTCGACTGTAGTAGTTCTTGCTCCGCCTTCAAACGCGCCGCTCGTCGATCGGCGGCCCTTCGTAAAGTCCAGCTGACATTCTCATACACCACGAAGGTGACGCATGTACCCGGTAGGATACGGAAGGCGTTGGCTGCCATGCCCTTGTAGAAGGCTCGGAGACCTTCGTTGGCGTAAGTTAGGCGGAGACAGGTTGGGATGTTGGGATAGATGTGGGCCGTGGAGTGGTTCTGCGGGCAAATGGAGAAGGCGGTCAGCGGAGTGTGGAGCTGTAGAAAGTTGGTTCACAGACTCTTACCTGTATTCTCGAACGGACGACCTGATATGGATAGGTGATGGTGATAGCAATCATCTTTGCTGAGCCTGAGATGACCACGTATTCGAAATTTGGCTGGGAAATCAGAGTAATACCTTCGTCAGAGATCTCCTACATACCGGATCTTTCTCGTCGAAGGATACCACTCACCAATTGTATCGCTGTCTCCTCCGCCATGACCACTTTGGAGTCCGAGCCCGCTTTCAACTGCATCTTAGAGATAGCGACTCGCGTCCTCCACCGCTTCAACTGCTCATACGCCGAAAACTGAATGGCACCATTGCTCACTCCAACCAAAGCCAGCCCCGCGCCCTTCCACAGACCTCGGATGCCCTCGGTGGTATAGATATGACGTAATGAGACCAGAGAGTGTTGTACGCGCTCGGATTCTGCGGTGGTCTTGGTTGCTGGGAGTTGAGAGCTGAGGTAGCGGCGGAAGTGGAAATAGAAGTGGGGGCGTGGGCAGTCGCGACTGCTCTTGCTGGAGCGAGAGCAGCGATGGCGGGAGCTCCCTCGCGGGTTGTGGTGAACATTCGTGTCTTGACGACCCAGATTGGGTTGGTGATCAGCGCAGTGATGGCACCTGGGAAGAGGGCGGGAAAAGGTGAGATTGGCTCGCAGGAGCGGAAGTCGAGGGAGAGAGATCCGCGGGGAGCGGGTTCTTTCCTACTCACCACTCTCAGTGGCCGCCAACAGATGTTGTGCCGCGGACAGCGGTTTCGTCCCTCCATCTGGCAACTTCTCGTTCCGAGCGGCCATGTATTCCTTGATCCAAGTGTACCTACACCATCGCGGCGGAATACCAGAAAGGATTAGTCCTCCCTTGAGCTTGCGCATATAATGCAAAGCTCAATCTTTGAGGAACTCACCATAGGAAATAGAGCCCCCAACTGCTTGCGTTCCCCACCACATTCGGACTGATGCCCCGATACAGTCCTTTCCACCCATCTTGTTGTACGATGGTAGCCAGTGCGCGGTACATGTCTATGCTTATGCTGACGGGCGCCATGACCAGATTGCGCGGCTTGAGAGCTTGGACGAGAGGCTTTGGCTGGCGCGTATCCACTTGAAACTTCGTCTTGACCAGATCGAGCGGATTCATGCAGATGGTAGCTATAATTCCCGCTGCGATACCCGCTGCCGCATGATCGTATGCCTGACTGGGGAAGAAAGAAGGTGCGGTCGGAGAAGGTTTGACAGGTTTGAGGAATGCTTGAGCATGCGACTTCTTCTTCCGTAAGGCGAGCTCGGCTTCGGCTTCCATCTCTTCTGGAGTCGGTGGGGGTCGATCGTCGGTGAATGCGGAGGCGGCTTGACGTTCTGCAAAGGCAGCTCGGGCGGCGGCGACGCTATCCCGCGCTGCGGCTGCTTTGGACCATGATGCGTTGACTCTTTGCGCTGAAGGATCTGTCGAGGTCCCGCTACCGCTACCGCTGCCACTGCTGCTGCTGCTGGACGCTGTTGTGTCGGCCATGATTTCCAAGTTGGGAGTGCTGGCCCTCCTTGTCCGTTTACCTTGCGTCGAGCTTGTTTTCCTCCTGGATTTACGTCGCGGTTCTTGATTGAATGCGCTGGGCAGAAGATCCTTTCAAAGCAGAGCGGGTGGGGTGACAAATTCCTGAGTTCCGATTTGGCTTGAGCTCGAGGTCATCGTCCTGAAGCTCATCCACATCCATCTTGAGCTCGGTTGTGACTCACTCACTTCCGCAATCTTCCGCATTCAATCTTCCATTCGAAGCTCGCCACCGACATCCACGACCTCGGACATCCCAGATTCCCAACTTCCACTACTTCACTGGCAAGGATGAGCGGTGCCTCGGCGCGGGAAAGACAGGCGGTCAGTCCCATCCTTTTCGTCAAGAATCTCAACTACAGCACAACAGGCGAGTCTATCCCATTTTCCAATCCTTCACCTTTCTCTGAATCTTACAATTGCTCCCTCCTTCTTCTTTTAACAGGCGCGGATCTGTACGACGTCTTTGGACGGTACGGTGCGATCAGGCAAGTTCGAATCGGTGACGGGCCCAAGACGAAGGGAACAGCATACATCGTCTACGAGGAAGTTGCGGACGCCAAAAATGCACTCGACCATCTGAACGGATTCCATCTGAACTCGAGATATATTGTCGGTGTGTATCTTCCCTCTCCTCTGTCCGTGGATTTGGTTGGCTTTGGACTGACATGCGGGTTCTTCCTGTCTTCATCAGTACTCTTCCATATGCCTGCGAAGCTCTCTGCTCAGATGGACCTGGCCAAACGCGAAGCTGAACTTGAACGGTTAAAAGAACAGCACAACATACAGGAATCCGAAGCATGATGATTGCTCCCCCTTCCTTCGATGTACAATACTTTGATTCGCATCCCAGCATCCAACCCGGGTAATCATCTCATACGCAGAAAGATCAACCTCTCATGAACGTTCTCTGACCGACAAACACGCGAACAACTGACGAATGCTAACCCGCTTCTTCTATTTCACTCTATCTAACCTCGATTATTCCACCACTGTCTTCCGCACTCGTAGCTTCCCAGATACAGACCCGCCCCAAGTGCCGTCCACACACTCCTCAACAACCCACCCCTCAACAACCCACTCACACCTTCCCTCGCATGAATCCGAGCCATCGTCTTGAACACACCCCCTTTATTCTCCCCACTCTGATCCAGCATGATATTCGTCTTCGCCACGTCGATGGGCGTAGTAAGCGCAGCTGCAATCGCTCCGGCACCCATGGCCGAACCTCCCGCGACGAGGAACGTCTTGCCCAAATCGGACGCACTCAGTCGGTCCCTCCTCTCAGTAACACCAGGCAATCGATCCTTGATAGCCCCGACAACCTTGGACGCCGTCGTCCCCTCTCCCAACACACTATCCTCCTTCTTCTTCAGAACCAGAGAGCCGTCCTCGGGCGAGGTATACGCCTTCAATCCAACCGAAGTCCCAATCCGAGCCCTGAAATGCTCATACAGCGGGAACTGGATGGCTGTGAATGGCAAATTCCGACCGGCGAGCGATAAAAATCCGCGAACGTATGAGCCTCGGAGCGAACTGGCGCTCTCGGAAGCGTAGGACTGGGCGGCGCGTAAGGCACTCGATGTAGTCGATTGCGATGGCGTTTGTTTCAGTGTACTCGAGCCGGTGGATCGAGACGAGGACGACGAAGCCTTTGCATCGCTCGCGATGTTCCCTCTCCCGCTCCCGCCTGCAGTTTTGGCTTTAGAAGCCTCCAGTTCCTTGTTGACCACTTGAGCGCGTTGCTTGAGGATTTCGGCAGGTGTGAGTATCGCACAAGATACGAGCTCGCCCACGCTCGACGCGATGAGATGGACCGGAGCGTTGCCCAGCGCAGCGTGTACTCCAGACTTGTTCTGGTGCGAGAAAGGTGAATCTGGGTGGGCCAACAAGTTCTTGACCGATTCGTATGTGGTGAAGAAGGCGCCCGCTGGTTTGAGGAGTCAGAATTGTCAGCACCACTTTTTTTCTGATTCTCATCTGCGCTCGCCTCTGGTATGAAGAACGCTCACCTGCCGGAAGACTGGCAAGCAGAACAGGTCCAATTCCCTGATATAAGCCGCGTCCCATGCCCTTGCCCTCAGGGAAGTTGACATGTCGCTTCGGATCTTGAAGGCGGGATTTGAGTGTGTCGAGGGGGTAGATGGCGATGTCGACCGTCAGCGCCGCTATTGTTCCAGCGACAACCGTATCCATGATGTGCGTACGGGCTGCGCGTTCAGGAATAGCTATAAGAGGAGGTAAGGCTGGGTTGCTTCGTTGGAGTTGAGTGTCAGCCAGACGAAGATCGGCGAAGGGGACCCTGGAAGAGGAGGGATGCGCTTATGTATGCGGTGCTCCACTAGCAAAGCAGATATCAGCGACGCGGGGACGATTCAGTCAGCTTCTGAAATCAGCAATGGAGGTCCGATAACCAGGACATGGGCGAGCGCTGACATTGACCCTTCCAAAGCTGACGAAGGTGTGAATCTCTGGGCGAGGAAGATGCTGCAAGTCAAGACTGCAAAATCGGTGACGTCACCGCAACAGCGGAAAGTTGGCTTTCCATGCTGATTTGGACGCCGACTGCCCACCAGCAGCCCCCCTTCCACCCTCCCTCCTTCTACTCTCCCTGCCAGACCCGCCGCGCCCGAAGCAGTTTTCCCAGCCTCTCCATCCCGCGCAACAGCACAGCTCCCGTCCGCATACACCTCCCGTTTCCAGATCGGTACGACTCTTTTGACTTCCTCCAACGCCCACTCAGCCACTGCGAACGATTCGCGGCGATGAGGCGATGAGCAAGCGATAGCGATACTGGATTCGGAGACGGGTACGACGCCGAGTCGGTGGACGATGTAGAGCTTTGTGATGCTTCCTTCCGATGCTGATGATGATGCGCCTGGCTCGGCTGCTGAGGTTAAGGATGATGAGGGCGGGGGCGGCGGTGGACAGCAGTGAGCTTTTGCAGTTGGGTCTGTAATGGTACTGATGGATGGATAAGGATGCACTCGTGCTCGATGTAGAATGTCTCGCAGTGTCTTGATAGCCAGCGCAGAGTATGCTTCGTACTCAAGGCGGGAAACAGCTCTCCCTGCCCAGAAGAAAATTGACCAGAGTCAGTAATCACATCACAAATGCTGGGGATACATCGGCCTTTACTCACCTTGGAATTCGTCGCGTGTAGTGCCAACGAATAGACATGTCGCGCCCGCTCCTGGGTCCCGAACAGCTCTGAGCACTGCCCCTTCGTCGATGGGGTCGTATGTGAGCTCAGCTACGTCGCCGAGCTCGGTCGTGGTCCTCGCAGGCACAGAACTTGGCGGCGGCTGGAAGGATGAGCTGGACATCAATACGTCTTGAACGCGCGAGCGAGGGTTTAAGGGAATGTAGATGCTGGCCCTTGTAGCTATATGTAGAGCGGTGTTCTTCCTGAGCGAGATGTTATGGTCGGTGAGCTGAGGTGTCGATGTCGTCGAGATCGTTGTCAGTGTCGATGAGCACGACGACCATCATCACCCACCGCACCGAACAGTTTGCATTCATCGATAGACCATCCCATCATCAGCCAAGGGACGAACGCGCCTTGAGATACAGCTTTAGATCCTCACTGGTGAGTACATCGTCCGTCCCCCTATCTCCTCCAGACCTCAAAAGCTGAGGCCCCATCGTTCATCCTCGGACAGCATTCATCAAGGTACCCGCGGATCCTAGCTCTAGGGCTCAAAGATGTCACACCACAGCGAGAAGGAAAGCCATGCCCCCTCAGGCACAACACCCGCCTCAGGTGCACCCCTCACCACCCGTCATCGCCAAGGCGAAACAGACACCGTCCCTACCGCCTCTGCGACTGGCGCCCCACGGATCTTCGGCAGGCATACCGAGCAACGGGAGGGACATCACCGCGGGAAGAAGTTGGGCGAACGTGCACGGAGGGCTCGACGACAGCAGCGTTCGAGTTCGGGCTATGAAGGGAACGGAGAGGAGAGTGAGAGCGAGTTCGAGGAGGAGGACGATGAGGATGATGACGACGATGAGGATGATGAGGATGAAGGTCCCCACCAGAGATGGCACCTTCGGGCTCTCTCACCCGCGCCGCATTCTCACCATCAAGCTCCATGCCAATGCAAAGACGAGCAGCCCTAATCGCCTCCGCCATCGCGATCAATCTCGGCCTACCCTTCGTGAACGGTATCATGCTCGGCTTTGGCGAGATTGTCGCTCGGACTTTCTTCGCACCTTGGATCGGAGTTGTCCTTGGTCCCTTGATGCCTGCCCGATTCGGGTTCGGGTCGACGAGGTCTGGGTTCGCATCCTCACAGCAGCGGGGGACTGGGACTGGTGGGGCTGGGTTGGGGATGGCGCAGCAGGGACAGAGGGATAGAAGAGATCTATGAGACGAGCTGCCCTTTGAAACCAGGGGCTAAAGGCTTTCCCCCCATCTTGGACGGAGAGCGAGCAATCATACACCTGTCAGCTCTTGTCTGTCGTACAGGAAAGCCCAATCTCAAATACACTTCGATCTGGACTTCGCCTCGTCAACAATCTCCTTCAAGGATCTCAGTCAATTCAGTCGGCATTGCCCAGGGCTTCCCAAGCTTCTTCCCTGACTTTTGGAACCGTCGCTGGTGCACAGGCCCGCCTTCTGACGCTCCCGACGCCTGACCCATACGGCTGAATGTTTGAGCGGTGGGAGAAGACATCCATTCCAACAAGTCCAAGCTGAGCAGCAACAAGGGGCATAAATGCGACGCAGAGAGGCCAGATCCCGCAATGTATGGGGAGAGAAACCCGCCTCGCCTTGCGGTGTCCCTTCAAAAGACCTTCGCACGTCTGGTGGTGCGCATACGTATTCGAAAGTCGCCCCTTCCTTGAATGTCGCTGCCCTAGAGCTCTTGTATGGAGAGAATAGATTCTGATGTTCACCCGAAGAAACCACCTCCGCCCCCCTGTGCGCCTCCTGCCGCCCCTTGCCCTCCGAGCGCCTGCATTCGCTCGCCCACCTTCGCGTTCACGGTGAAGAACTTGGCTACGCATCTGGAAAAACATGCACATAGACGAAAAGTGAGCTCGTTGCCATTGATAGAGGAGGAAAGAGGCTGCGAGCCAGGGTACGCACCGGTCAATGCAGACACTCTCGCCCTTGTTCAAGTCTGCTTCGTGGTAGGTCTTGCCGACGCACTTGTTGTGGCAAGAGGCTACGAGCCGGTTGAAGACATCTGTGATCATGTCGAGCTGGAAGAGTCACAGGTTTGGCCGTCAGCACTGCGTAGCACGGGTCATGAAAGGGAGGAGGGGGAAGAAAGGACGTACCTCTGCTGTTGCTGCTTCGACCTGCATGGATGTCACGTCGTGTGCTGATGACGGGCCACCGCCTGAACCGCTGAGTCCGAACATTTGCTTTAGTTGGAAAGGGAGAGTAAGCGAGCGCGTGCGCAGGAGGGGAGAGAGAGCGAATGGTAATGGGTTCTCTTCGAGCGCGCCGGGGATGACTGTCGAGGTTCTGCAACTGGACGACGTCCTTGTTGCGTTTGGCCTTCTCCTTGCCTCAGAAAATTCACTCGGAGCGTTCCCAATCCACTCAGGGTAAGGGGAATTCTAACTGTCTCCCCGGGGCGATAACTCGCCCCCTTACAAATTGTATGTCAGGGACTGACCATTACAAAACGTTGCCAAAACTCCACGTGGGAAGGTCGCTCACCAATCCTCCTTTTTCTCAGCGACCTGCTGAACAACTTGAGCTCAGATTTGGATAGCAGGCGAGGATATACTTGAGCTACCACCATGCAAATTTTCACGACATTTGAAAGAGCTTGAGGAATGGTCACTCGAGTGGTGAATGCAAAGGGGGCGAAATGGACGTTTGTCGCCCCGAGGAGACAGTTAGAATCGCCCCTCAGGGTAAAGCGCATGTATGGCACTCTCTCTCTCTCTCGCGGCGGCCGTCAAGGACATGCGTACATATATGGTCAGACTGAAGCATGTATGCTTGATAAATGTGTGTATGTAACGGGAATGGATTCTGTGCGCAGCAGAGTGTTGGACCAAACAAAATTCAGGCGTCAGCGACTGACATCTGCGTCGAGTCGCAAGGTCGCCGAAGATCTAGGACAGCGGGCCGTGAACCAGGACCAGGGCTGTTCAGAAGGCTTGTCGCTGTCAGGGGTCTTGTCTGTATTCGATGAATGTGGGAGGAAGGGAGGGGAGAGATGTTTCGGTGTGAGTAACGGTGCTAACCGAGAGAAATTCTGGGCGACGTAGACTTACCGGTGAAGTAGGAGGCGATCTATGAGAGGCAAATGAAGAGGAGATCAAAGTATAATGGTCAGCATTCTTCTGGACAGAGCGAGGAAGTCTCCTTCGTTGACCGTTCCGAGCGAACCAGAGGGGTGTCACTTTGAAGGATATCCCAAAGTGACACCCCGATGACCCGGAAAGCCAGCGCACGCGCATACACATGCCCTGAGTGCCAAGCTGCACCAGCCAGAGTCCAGATACTCACGAAGGGAAGCTTGTGAAGTATGTCTACCTGGTACCGTGGAACGGAGCTCAGGAAGAGCGTAGCAGCGACAGCTGCACCACCACCCCAGACCGCGAAGGTTGGGACCCACCTGAAATACAGACAGGAAGGAAGTCAGTGTCATCTTGCCTAAGGTTTCCTGCGCCTAAGATCGAGGAGGACTACTCACTTTGTGATGTTCTCGGCGGTGAAGCGGCTGAAGTGAGGCTGGAACTTGGGCTCTGCGCAGAGGAAGCCGTAACGCGACCGAGAATGCGTCGGATGGAGTAGGTTCCCGCAGATCAAGGTGAACGGAAGCAGAGATGGAATTGCGCCGGGCGAGGAAAGTGAGCAATGGAAAGTATGCTGTCAGCTCTCATTCACTTCTTCTCAGCGAACTGTGTAACCGGACACTCACGAACGCTGGGTGCGCAGGCCCGGGACGAGGAGCGGAAAGCACCCTGTTGGGCGAGACGAAGAGCCGTGGCACGCATGATTTTCGGTCTATGAGGGAAGCGGAGGGTACGGAGAACTTGAGCGAGGATTTCGACTGGGACGGGGTGACAAATAGGCGGCGAAGGATGGGAGCGACGAGGACGAGGATGAGCAGGAGGGGAAGCTTTCCTTGCACGCGCTCATTCCGAAATGAGAGTCGAACTCGGTCCGAAAGTCCCGATCGTAAGTCACGTGATCTTCTTGTTTTGGCTTACGTATATGGCGCGCCGTTTTGATACACCTTAAAACAATAGTCTGGTAAACCAGACCTACCCCCCACGTGATGCGCATTGTCCGCGACAAAGCGAGCCCGCAGGGCGAGGTCTGGGCTCATTCGCCGAAATTACTTATGATGTCCCTCACCTCCCCGTGCTGAATCGACTCCTCGACCATCTTTGACCATAACACATCTCCATCATTTGACGAGCTATCGACGCAATGAAAACAATGTCAGGTAGTGTATTACACAGTCTTGCGGGTGCCAAAATTCTGGCTGCGTGCTGCTGGACATTGACGCTCCAGAGGTCTACGCGTAAGGGCCAGAAGGTGGCCAGTGCTCGCCACTGGTAGAATCAAGGTTTTGCTCGAGGGTCGGAGAGGTGGCCACGTGAGCCATGTGCTCGCCACTGTGAAATAAGCTTTCTACGGTTGCGAAAGAGGATTTCCTCGAATGTGCGACGGAGGGGTGCTGTGAGTGAGGGGACATCCATACGAAATCTGCAGGAGTGCCCCCAGACCATCCCCATGGGATGGCTTCGCAGATGTCACGTGGTCTGGTTTACCAGACTACTTAAAACAACACCCAAGACTCCAACATCTGACATCTGACATCTGACATCTGGGTCTTCACAAGGGGTAGCGAGTAACAACTGACATCTGTGCTGAGTATAATTGAGTACTACTGGGTAACCACATCGATATTTGCTGCACAAAGAGCAGAGTTGCTGAGTTGCGGGTTGCCATCGAAGCACCCGACAGGCGACAGCTCTCTACGCACCCGCGCTCACGATATAAACGCCTGCCATGATCCTTATCTATAGAGACGAGGGACTTGCGTGGTTATTTTGTTCCTGTGAGGCACCAGCTTCAATGTGGAACCATACCATGGTGTGCCGTTCCCCAGATACTTGACCATCGCTCTGATCACAGCTCGAGGGAAATCTCGTGCGTCTCGATGTCACAGTGAATTCCAGGCGCCAGCGAAGAGCACAGAGCTTCCGAACTTCAGATGTATGTGCAGAATAGTGGTGTATATGTGATACCAGATGTCAGATGTCAGATACCAGATGTCAGATGTCGAAGTCTGGGGGTCTGAAAAGGTGTATCAAAACGGCGCGCCATATACGTAAGATTCAGTCACGTCGCGTCCATCCCACGCGACGCGACACCAACACCCGCGAAATCTTCGCAAACGATGTGCCTTTCCGCCAACAACGACAGCATTCATTCCTCGAAAGCAACAATGGCGGACACTTCCAACGGCGGCGGCAAGCCAACAACATCGGCGGAGGCGGCCGCAGTCTCGTACGAGCTACCATGGGTTGAGCGATACCGCCCGCAGACGCTGGACGACGTGGTGGGAATGCGCAGACGATCGACCGACTCAAGGCCATCCAGGAGGGCGGGAACTGTCCACATCTGCTGATCTCGGTGAGAAATATGCTGTTCTTTCGGATGGTGCGCTCGTCAGGAAGCTCGGAACTGAAGTCGAAGAGCCTTCTCTCCTTTCTTCTTCCTTGCAGGGTCTACCAGGTATCGGAAAGACGACCTCCGTTCACTGCCTGGCGCGAGCACTTCTGGGCGACGCGTACAAAGTGGCCGTTCTCGAGCTGAATGCATCTGACGAACGGTGAGTCCGGACTTCTTCTATATCCGAATTCTTGTCTCCTTACTCACGCTCAAAGGTCTCCCTTCGCACACACAGAGGTATAGATGTCGTGCGAAACAAAATCAAGAGCTTTGCCCAGAAGACAGTCACCTTACCACCCGGCAAGCACAAGCTCATCATCCTCGACGAAGCAGACAGTATGACAGCCGGAGCGCAGCAAGCACTCCGACGAACGATGGAGATCTACTCCTCTACCACACGCTTCTGCTTTGCGTGCAACCAGAGCAGCAAAATTATCGACCCGATCCAGTCTCGATGTGCCATCTTGAGATTTGGCAAGCTGAAGGACGAGGAGGTTATGGAACGACTGATGATTGTCGCTGAGAAGGAAAAGGTAACGTTCTCTCTCAATGCACGCGTACCTTTGTGGACAGCACTGCTGTTGGGAATAAAGTCATGCTTACGTTCGCATTGTGCTTGATTCGCAGGTTGGGTCTTCAGACGACGGCATGGCCGCTCTCGTCTTCACAGCAGAAGGCGACATGCGCCAAGCAATCAACAACCTCCAATCCACCTGGACAGGTCTCGGCTTTGTCAACCAGGAGAACGTGTACAAGGTGTGCGACCAGCCTCACCCGAGACCGCACGCGCCATCCTCAAGGCGTGTGCAAAGGGCGATGAACGGGAGGCAATGACTAGGCTGAAGCGGGTGTGGGATCAAGGTTACTCGGCGGTAGATATTGTCACTACCCTCTTCAGAGTTGTGAAGGTGCTCGATACCATGCAGAAGCATTGAAGGTGAGCTCTTGTCAACTGACTCTTCATCGCAACCATCTCTGGTCTCACTCGATTCTCGCCTCCCACCCTCCCACAGCTGGAATTCATCAGAGTGAGTTCCGCAGCTGTGTCTTTCTCTAGCTGCTCCAAAATGTTGCTGACTTCGCCTCTCGACGCTTTAGGAAATCGGCTGGACACACATGCGCGTGCTGGAAGGCGTAGGACTCTCATTCAGCTCGGCGGTCTGATAGCCAGACTGAGCAAGATGGTAAGTTGGTCGGTCCAGGTCGCGCTTCCAAGACTGCAAGCTCACTTCAGCATTCCGCCTCTCCAGCACTTCAAGCCAGAAGCATTCAAAGTACCAAAGGCCACTTGACTTTATTGTTTTCCGCTGCACACAAAGAAGTCATACGTTCTTGACATTTGATGGCTTGCGCGTGTTGTGTTAATTATGAGTGAGAGGTCTGCGAATGAGGAGTCAGGACGTGGTTTACATACAGGAGAGTTTGCGACTCAGAACTTGTGTGAAGAGAAGTGTGAACTGATGCTTGATGGATAGGAGGGGCGAGTCTATTGCGGAAGGCCGCGGAAGGATGAGACCTCGACCGAGGAGGAACTCTCGCGCGATCCACCCGTCCGATGGACAGGTGGCACGCCTTGTCCCAGGGTCGTCGAAGCGACTGGATGGGCGCCCAAAGGAATTCCAGGATTCGGGAACACAGATGAACTAGGAGCCGTGCCGTTGGGATTTGGAAGAATGCAGATGGACCAGGAGCCGCACCGGTGAAGGCGCGGGTGCAAGGGGCGCAGATGCAGCGAGATTGTGCTCAGGGTGTGAGGACGGCATCTGCGGCATTTGCGGGACAACTTGCTGCTGATGTTGAGGGAACTGCATTTGCAGAGGCGACTGCATAGCCGCAGCCTGGCTCATGTGTTGGGCATGAGTCGAAGGATCCATGACGGGCGTCTGATACGATTGATGAGGAGATGCAGCGTCGAGATTCGGTGCCGAATGCGTCACCGGCGAGTTCGCAGAACTGCTCGAAGGTGTACCATGTCCCGGCCACTGCTTGAAGGTCTGACTGGGAGGATGTGTCGGACTTTGGACACTGGAGAGCCCCACGCCGGACTGGTTGAAGACGCCAGCGAGGCCGTGCATTCCTTGTTGTGCAGGAGCTCCAGCAGGGCTGTGCATCGCGGCTGAAGCAGCTGAAGAAACTCTCGGCCTCTGCTGCTGATGCTGCGGCTGCTGCTGTTGGTGTTGAGGGCGAGCGGGCTGAACACCTTCAATGGCCATCGGATGCCCACCCGTACTCTTTGTGATGCCGTTGCCGACCTCGATCGTGCTAAGGGTGTAAAGGATGCAGAACATTACGCTCATCACCCGATCTTTTATTTGCAGACCGTCGAGCATGCCAGCACCGTCGTGAGGCAAGCGCAGGAATTCAGGGTGCAGCCTCGATCGGTCGATGATCTGGAACGACTCCGCAAAGACGCTCATCGGTAAGTGGAAAAGTGCGGCGTAATAGCACGCCTGATCGTTCGTGAGAGGCGGACGTCGAGCCAACAAGGTCGGTCCAGGTACCTCTCTGTTCTTCATCCGCTCCTCTAGCTCCGCAGTCGTGGACAAAGGAAGCTCACTTCGGATCTTGGCCCATCGTCCCAACGTGTTCAACGTAGTGGCCGCGGACGAATCATATGCAATCCTCATCGAGCCATCATTTGGCCTAGCACTCGAGCTCGCGGCTTCGTGGGGAGATTGTGGAATGCCTGGCGAGGGCAGCGTACCTGGCATAGAACCAGAAGCGGATCGGACCTGCATAGGCGGGGGGCGAGGCGGGTGGGCTCGACGACGTGGTGGGGCAACGAGCTGAGTTTCCGGGGCCCTCCCGGTGAGCGTCGTGGGCTGCTGTTGTTGTTGGCGCTGTCGTGCAAGAAGGGCGGCCTGTTGCTGCTGTTGCTGTTGCTGTTGCTGTTGTAGCTGCTGTTGTTGTAGCTGCTGTTGTTGTTGTTGTTGTAGCTGTTGTTGTTGCTGCTGCTGCTGCTGCTGCTGCTGTTGTTGTTGTTGTTGTTGTAGCTGCTGTTGTTGCTGTTGTTGTTGTTGCTGTTGTTGTTGTTGTTGCTGCTGCTGCTGCTGCTGTTGTTGTTGTTGCTGCTGCTGCTGCTGCTGTTGTTGTTGTTGTTGCTGTTGCAGATACAGCTGTGAGAATAGACGCTGGGCGTCTGCGAGTTGCTGAAGGTGCTGCGTCAGCTGTTGCTGCGCAGGACTCTGCGGTAGACCTGCCTGATTCGCCTGCTTCTGCGTCGACGAACGCTGCTGATCTTTGGAAGGTTGACCTTGCTGCACTTGCTGTTGTAGCTGCATTACAGCCTCCTTGAGGCGCTGTACGAGAATACCGGTCTGCTCAAGAGTCGTGGTCGGTAGAGCAGGTTGAGCCACGGGCGCCTGCAGTTCTGTCGGAGTCGGTGTCTGAGCCTGGGCTTGGGCTTGCGCCTCCAGTTGAGCCTGTCCTTGCGCTTGTGCCTGGGCCTGTGCCTGAGCTTGAGCTTGAGCTTGGGCCTGGGCCTGGGCCTGTGTCTGCGCCTGGGCTGCAGCTTGCTCTTGCGCTTGAGCCATAGCCTGAACCTGCGCCTGAGCTGCAGCCAGTGCACGCGCGCGCTGCTGCTCAGCAAGAGCTCGGGCTTGCTGCTGCTTCACCAGCTCTTGTTGCTGCTTCAACTGCTCCTGTTGCAATTTCTCCTGCTGTTGCCGCAATTGCGCCTCCCGCTGGCGCTTGGCCTGCTCGTACTGTTGCATCTGATTTTGGTGCAATTGGGTGAGGAAGGTAGAGCCATGTGCAGACGTGGTGGGGTTGGAAGCTTTCTCGGGACCGCCTGCGCTCGGCGCTGTCGATGAGCTTCCATCTTGAGTTGGTTCCGTCACCTTCCCTGCGTCAGGTTGAGTCGAGGAAGAGGATGCAGCATTCTGTGTCGGTGCTGGAGGTGCAGACGCCGTGGTCGCCGAAACTTGACTTGCTGACTGGCCAGGCTGCTGGCCTTGCGGCTGTGGAGCTTGCTGGGCTTGCTGGGCTTGCGGCCTACCTGGCTGCTGATCTTGCTGCTGTTCATATGGCTGGGTTTGCAACTGAGCAGCCTGCTGGGCTGACGGTTGAGTAGATTGTCGATCGTGTGAATGGGATGAAGTAGAAGCTTGCGATTCGACGTGGCTTGACTTTTGAGGCTGAGGTTCAGGGTGAGCCTGAGTTTGTGAAGCAGGTGGTTTAGGTGAACTTTGGACCTGAAGCTGGGAGCTTAGGCCCGGTGGGCCGTCCAGTTGAGATTGAGCTTGTGGGCCGGTTGGGCCGTGGACTTGAGGTTGAGCTTGTGGGCCGGGTGGGCCGTGGGCTTGACGTTGAGCTTGTGGGCCAGTTGGGCCGTGGACTCGAGCTTGAGCTTGTGGGCCGGGTGGGCCGTGGACTTGAGATTGAGCGTTCGGGACTTGGTACTGAGAAGGGCCTTGTGGGCCGTGCGGAGCGAAAGCAGGATGCTGACTCCTCGGGCCGTGGAAATGGGGCTGATGACCAGGCGGACCTGGTGGACCATAGAATGGGAGCTGGCCCTGCTGGCTATTTTGAGGCTGTGGATGATATGAGCGTCCTTCTTCTTCTTCAAGTCCTGTCGGCGCTGCAAGTCGCATGAGCTCCTCACCTCTACGAGCCTCAGCGTTCAGCGCCTCCAACATCGGATTCATCCGGTCGGACGGGTCCCCCGATGATGGCTGCCGACCATGCGCCTGTAGCCCTTCGCGGTTCATCCCATGACGCGAGCATCAACATAGTTTCCCAAGTATCCGTCGTCTGGCGGAAACGGGTCCTCGTTCCAAGCCGGTCCTATGGAACCCGCTGCAGACGGCCCTTGAGAAGGAACAACTTGAGGATGCGGGATCAACTGTGCCGCCGACGGTCCCGCCGATGGTCCCGCTTGGAACGGATCCTGCATCATCATCCGCGTCGCCTGCGCAGCCTGCAAAGCGGCCGCTCGCTTCTCGGCATTCTTCGCCTTCTTGTAAGCGCGCTTCTTGGCCCGTGCTTCCTCCTTCGCTGCTTGCTTTGCCGCTTCCTGCTCTGCCGCCTTCTTCTTCGCCTGCATCTGCGCAGCCAAACGGGCATCCTCTGGGGAGAGCAATCCCATGACCTCGTCCGCATCATCATCATCGTCATCCCCACCCTGTCCTTCCGGCGGCGGGGTTCGGAACTCATCGGATTGAGAGTCCACATCGTCGTCATCGTCCCCTCTTCCATCCCGGGCAGTGGATCCTGCAAAGTCGAAGAGCGCATATTCAGCAAGTAGTCCCAACAAACAGATGAGGAAGATTTCAAACTCACAAAGGTGTACTTCGTCGCCCTTCTACGCACACCACGACCCGAACCTTTCGCAGCATCCAACTGTCTCTTTTTGAGAGCCGCCTCCTGCTGCTGCCGAAGAACGTCAGCCCAGAAGTCCTTCTCAGCAGCGAGCTCCGCTTCGACCTGCTTCTTGTCACCGTTGCCCGCCGAAGAGTGATCCCAGATCTGAGCAAATGCGAATGTGCCAAGCTCTTTGCCTTCGTTGGGAGCAGCCCTCTTTGCCTTGACGGCCTGCTCGATGAGGTTGTCGATGTCTGCGTCAGAATACTGCAGGAAGGTAAAACGTTGTCAGTGATCAAAGATTCCAGTTTCGTGGAAGATAACCAAGTGCTCATACCCTGTGATGAAGTACAAATGTGTCAGTAGAGAGGCTCTATTAATCTGCGAAGAAAGGAAAGACAGCTCACTTTATGTCCTTCTCGTTCTCTTCCACACCTCCCTCCGCGAACAAGCTCTTCGCTCCGTGCTTGAGGATGCCCTCCAGATCGACAGGCTCCAAGTCAGTGTTGTCCATGTTCTCCACGACGAGGTGATCGAGCAACCTCTTGCGCTTCGCGCTCTCGATGATGCGCTCTTCAGCGGTATTCTTGCACACGAGAGTGAAGACCATGGTGTTCTACGGATCGTTGCAGTAAGATGTCAATCACCCAACTCACCAGCCAGAATCGCAGTAATGGTAAGATATCTCACCTTCTTCTGACCAATCCGATGCGCTCTGGCAATAGCTTGCATGTCAAGATGCGGATTGAAGTCCGGATCCATAATCTACAAGCAATCCCGTCTCCAGATTTCAGCACTCGAGGGGAAAACAAAAACAAAAAGGATCGCAGGTCCCCAAGACTCACCACAACAGTATCAGCCGTCGTCAGATTTATGCCCACTCCACCCGCCCTCGTGCTCAGCAGGAAGACAAAGTACGGCGAGTCAGGCGCATTGAACGCGTCAATCGCCTTCTGACGGAGCTTGGTCCCCGTCGAGCCGTCCAGTCGGAGATATCGGTACCCTTCGTTGTGGAGGAAATGCTCGACAATGTCCAGCGAGATGACAAACTGACTGAACAGGAGCGCTCGGTGCCCGCCTGCCTTGAGCTTCCGCAAGAGACGCTGACGACGGTAGAGATTGGGGATCAGTCAGTGTGATCGCAGGGCAAGCAACATCGACGCTTTTCAGACCAAAGACTCACCTGCAAGAGCTGCAACTTCCCACTAGCATCCACGAGCCGCTGTTGCGCATTCGCCAACTGTTGCTCGTTTTCGAGCTCGACGTCCTCCAGATCCGGACTTATCAAGTACCTGTATCCATCAGCGCCCCAAAGGACGAATCGGTTTAGTTTCACAGCTGCACAATGAGAGCAATGGGGGGGATGGGAGGAACTACTCACGGATGCTGGATACACTTCCGCAGCTGCATCAACACATTCGTCATCGTAGACTTCACCTTCGACTGCCCCTTCGGCCCAGTACCCTCCACAAGCGACTGAATGTTCTCAAATTCTGCTCCAGCAAGTCCTTGTATAGCCGCTTTTGGATAGGCCGCAACGAGACCGGAATAATGAATTCCGTCTTCGGGGGCAGCTGCAGCACGTCATCCTTTGTCCGACGGAGGAAGTGAGGGCGGAGCATCTTCTGTAGTTCGGTCACGAGCGCCGCATCGAGATTTTGAAACTTCTGTTCGAGAGCCTTGATGTCCGCCCACTTGTCGTTGGGTTGCAGCCAGTTCAGGAGGTGGAAGAGCTCGCCGAGGTTATTGTTCAGCGGGGTCCCCGTAAGCAGCAGTCGATGCCCGGCCTCGATAGCATTCAGTCGCCGATACAGCAAGTTCTTCTCCCCACCCTTCAGAGTCTGGCCCTCGTCGACTACCATGGTGTCCCAGTAGATGCATCGACCAGAATGTTGGAGCCGTCCCTCCGAGCTAGGGACTCGGACATGATGACGACGTGTGCACGGAGGGCGGAGCGGCCCGACTGCTTGTCGTCGTGGTATAATTCGAAGTCAGCGATGACCTTCGTCGACTCCTGCTCGCCCCACAACGGAACGACTCGCACACCCGGAAGCCACTTCTCGAACTCGCGTGCCCCTGAACGGAAAGAATCGTAAATGTGATCAGCATGTGTATAAACTTCCGGCCGGCTGGAATAGACCCACAGCTTACTCACAGTTAGCAACAGTTGAGTTCGGAGCGATAACAAGGTGGGGACTGCGTTTGTTCTCCGTGATCAAGGACCCAATGAAAGAGATGACCTGGATCGTCTTTCCCAAGCCCTGCGCAAATGAAATGACAGTTCAAGAAAGTCAGTATCTGATCTAACTATCCAAAGCTTTCTAATCAAAGGACACTCACCATCTCATCCGCCAAGATCCCCGGACACCTCGTGTACCACCCACTCCTCAACCAATTGACCCCCGTCAGCTGGAATGGAAGCAGCGTCCCGCCCTTGATGTACGAAGGTTGGGAAGGAAGTCGGACCTTCCGGTCCTCCGGGTCGGGTTCTTTCATCCGTCGGTGCTCCGGCACATAAACGCTGCGGGACTTGATAAACGCCCCTAGCATCGTCTCGAGCGAGTCGTAATACGTCTCGTCGCGTGCTCGGAGGGGCACGGCTTCCCACGTGCCTATGGAGAAGAACAGGGTAGATGCGAGGTTCAGCCAAGGGTCAAAGGAGAGAGTCGGAAAAGGGAAGCAAGAAAAGCTCAAACTCACAGTGCTCGTACGTCAAATCCTGCCACTTCACCAACAGCATCGCCGCCTCACTCAAAGCATACTGCGGCCATCCTTCCTACCCCCTCCTCATCCTCATCATCCTCACTATCCACAAAGCCACCCATATCCCTCGCATGCGTAAGCTGCGAATTCTCCAACTCCGTCTTCCCCTCCTTAATCGTCTTCGCATTCCCCCACCCATCCCGAAGCGACGGCAACCCCAACTTGCGCACCTTCGCATTCTTCGCCGCCGGCCAGAAATACGCATCGATCACTCGCTCGGGGGTGATATACTCCTTCGGAAGTCGTTGATCCGCATCGAGTTCGGCCAGTGGGGGTCGGACTTCATTCTCCACGATCCGGGATCGATCAATCGTTCCTCCTCCCCTCCGAGCACCCCCACCCACAACGTCCTCAATACTCGCATTCGCCGAGGGTTCCAACTCGATCTTCGACCCGCCCGTCAAGAAATGCTTGAGCTTCTGCTTGCTCGTTATCGAGATCCAAGAATGTGGGACCCACGTCGCTTCCCGATACGGCCGATTATCAAACTTGACCAAGTATTCCCGAGGGAGAGGGTCCTTGAGGTCAACCGTCAACGGAACCGTCTTAGCCCGTCGGATCCGTTCCTCCTCCGTGACCGTCTTGTCCGGTCGCCAGGCAAGAATGAGGTCCACCCAGCCCCACTGCGAACAATCGTCACACTTCCAGTCCTGCTTCTGATGGGTGCGCGCCTTCTCTTCCAAGGAGGTCTCGGGAGTCGGAAGGGTGAGATGCTCGTAATGGACGAACCGGTTGCAGCGTTGACAGCGTAGGACGAGAGCTTCCTTGCCATTCTGGGCACCCGGGGTGGACTTCGATCTTGCCTCCTCTGGCGCCGCCTCAGTCTTGATGCTCACGAGGGTGATATCCCCCGCCTCCGACCGCAGCTCGTCTTCCTCCTCCATCTTCGTGTCGGCGTGAGTGTCCCCGTTCACCTGAGCTGAGGACGAGGACGTCTCAGGAGCGGCGGGCGCAGCAGGTGGAGCGCCTTCGGTGGGTACGGCAGCATCGGGGACCGGGACTCCAGCAGTCGTCGCAGAAGGTCCAGCCGACACAGCCTTAGCCGTCCCCGAAGGTTCCTTACAAACCAAACACACATTCATCCCTCCGCACACTCCGCACACTGCTCCGTCACAAGCGTCCGATCCAACGGCAACATCGTCAAAGGCTTAAAGGGACCCTTCGCACTCCCTCCTCCCGCAGCATCCCTCACATGCTCCGCAAGCGCCACCTTGTTCAAGTTCGTCAAGATGTCCTTCTTCCGCTTGAGCGAGAGACAGGAGAAGTGGTAGGACGCCGTACAGGTGCGACAACTGACCCAACCTCCCTTCTCCTCGATCGAGGACTTCTCCTCCGCCAGCCGTTGTTGGGAGTATCTTCCTCGGGAACTTCGGCGTAGTTGACTGGTCCGGCTTGGGCCCGACTGGAGGTTCCGCGTCGGATAGACTGGTGTCGCCCACAGAGGTGGAAATGGGTACTTTGAGTCTGGCTGCTTTTGCTAGGACCTTCTTCATCGAAATGGCGGCCGCCTTCTCGCCACACTTCAAGCAACTGTAAAGATAAAGCTGGTCAGTCACATGTCTTGAGATGATATGCAGGAAAACTGAGCGCTAGTGAAAAAACGTACTTGGGACAATGCCTCTGCAATATCGGTTTCCGACTATCCGCATCATCCCCTTCCTCTCCGCCATCATCACTACCAGCATCGCCCTGCTGCCTGCGGGCCGACTTCGAGCTGCGCCGCGCAAGCTTGATCCTACCAGACCTTCTCCTCTTCTTCGCCGATCCCCCCCAAACAAACTCATCGTCGTCCTCCTGATCCTCCGTATCGGTTTCGTCGATCTGGAGCTCGTCGTCGACAGTCTCGTCGCTGTCGTAATCAACCTCGAACGAAGGCTCGTCGTCATCCCGACGTCTGTTGTTCTTCCGCCTTCGCTTGGGTGGAGCGGAGATCTCCTCGAAATCATCTTCGTCGTGCTGGTAGCTGCGTTTGACGGCCTTGCGAGGTCGCATGGAGCGTCGTCTGGACTGTTGGACCTCCTCCTCCTCCTCATCTTCATCCTCTTCGTCCGAAGTCAACTCTGAATCGGATCCGTCGGAGTCCTGCGAGTTGCGACGTGTATGCTTCTTCTTGCGGAGCAATTTGCGCTGCTGAGCCAGTGCCTGTAGTTTGGCGCTGCGCATGGCTCGGCGTGGAGGGGAGGAGACGACTTCTTCGATGTCATCGTCGTCGCTCGGTGGACTCAATGCGCGTGGCATGGGTATAGGACTTCTGATGTAAAGATATCGCTCGCGCATGTCGTCACTGACTTCGGGAACTTCGATCCAGAACCGCGGCGATTGATCGGGTATGGGCGACGGAGCGCGCGTTCCTGCATTTTGAGAAGCGATTGAGGTGAGATCGCTGGACGGGGGAGAGTCGTCCTGCTGCAGAAGAGAAGTGAAATCTCTAGCCTGCCGAACAGCAGGGGATATATGAGGAGTCTGACTTGCGATCGAGGTGAGCGGGGAGGAAAGTCGAGATGAAGATGCGTCATCTGTCTCCTTTTTGACTTCTTCCGTTCTTGGTATGGGTTTGCGACCTGGTCGAACGGCAACGATGACGGGTTCATCGTCGAAGTCGAGGATTCCTGCGCGTAATGAGCTGTGTCTGAAGAGCGATGGGCCGAGTGTTGGCGCAGGCGCTAGGGAGGGTCGCTGTGTAGGCGCAGACACGGGTACTGGCTGACGAGTGGGTGATAGGTAACTCATTGATGGTCGGGAGGCCTGCGCATGGGATGTGATGGCACTGGTGGCAGCTGCTGAGATGACTGGAGCGCGTTGAGGTATGGTGGGACGTGCGTCTGTCCCTCCGCCGATGCCCAACCCTGTGCCTGCGCCTGAGCTGAGCATATGAGCCGGAGCGTACGAGGTAGACGGCAGGCTTGCATTCAGTGTAGATGATGATGGATCGAGAAGCATGTGCTGGTTGTCGAGTGTGTTTGCGATGTTGAGTGCATGTTTCTGAGTGGCAGGTATTTCGCCTTCCTCAAGTTCTTGTTCTTCTTGTTCTTGCTGCTGCTGCTGCTGTGGAAGGTCGTCGTCGCCGCCAAAGAAGCTGTCGTGGAGCTCTATGTCGCCGTCGATGACCTCGCCTTCGATGCGCGCCATTGTTTTGCCTTTAGAAGCTGGACGCGCGCAGCGAGATGGTTGTCGAGAGCAAGAGCATTCGAAGTTGGGAGGAAGGCTCAAGCTTCTCGATATTCTCTAGAAGGAAGGAAGGAAGGAAGTGTATTTCACGTCGCTTAAAATCCACTGAGGGCGTGGGAAGCGACCGGCACCTCCACACTCCACCACCAGACAGGCAGTGAAGCTGGAGCGCACGGGCGGAGCGTTGGTCGCGGGCACCAAGGGGGGGCATACAGATGTGGGAGAGAGACATTAAGGAAAGAGAAGATCGACGTCCAGCCAGAGCCCCAGTAACAACAAATTCCTCGCTACTGCCAGAAAACCACCCTCGCGTCTGCCAACTCATAACCCCGAGAACTGATAGTCACGACTCCGTACCAGCTGCCTTCCGATGATCAGGTCATCATGTTGCAGCTGTAGGCTCGTGAGATGGTGGCATATTCGACAAAGAGGGAGATTCCCTTCCTGTCGTTGAAGATGTACTCGAAATCGAGTCGTCCGGATGGAAGCCGGGCGGGTCCAGCAGATGCTGGTGGTAAGTGTAAGTTAGGCAGGTGAGGGGGTGCAGTCGGGTCTTTTGGCGACCGCAGCGGCAGTGAAGGTGGGCGTCGAGGTGCTGGAATTGTGGGCGCATGTGGTAGGTGCTGAAGTCTCCATGACCTGTCTTGGCTTGTAGCCAGAGGCCTAGGTCTTTGCGGGGCAGGATGCCCAAATGAGGTGCCGGCTTCAGGGCGGGGGGCAGCGTGCGGAGCCTCCGATATGCTCCATGCTTGTCGCTGCTGCTCCATTCCGCTGTCCATCGGCCGAGGAGTTGCTCTTTAGCCCGGCGCCTCGCCTTTGCCAGACTGATCCTACGACTTCCAACACGGCTATCCGCTCGCAGCGCGGATGAACCTTTTTCTGCCATGACGTCCGCCCTTTCGTTGCCGTCCACGCCACAGTGTCCAGGGACCCATGCCAGATGTACTGATCTCGATTTGTCTGCCTGTAGCCACTTGCTGATTTCTTTGCGAATGGTGGAGAGGAGGGAGCCGCTACTGCTGTTGTTGCGCGGGGTCTGCTTCAGCGCGCGGAGAGCCGCTTGATTGTCCACAAATGCCCAGATCTTGCGGTCCCCATCACGTTCTGCCCTGCCGAAGGCTGCATTGAGACCACTGAGCAGCCCGTAAATCTCGGCGTCGAACACTTCTTTGTCGTGATGGAGGTGTGAACTGGTCTCGATAATTTTGCTGAGGGAGCCCCCTGCCGCGCGGAAAAGGACAAATCCTGCCCCCGCCGCGCCCGCTTTCGACAGTGAGCCGTCCGAGTACACCAACAGCGCCGGCTCTTCGCCGCGAATCAGAGCGCTGTGCTGCGCCGCGACCGTTTTCTTGTCGCTGCCTTCGAACAGAGAGATGCTGAATCTCTCTTGCTGCTCCATTGTAGGCGACCAGGGAGCAGTCGGTCCCGGACCGTGCCTTTCGACATTTTCAACCTCCCTCCTCATCTCGAGCAGCGGGGTCGTCTGTTTTGTGAGGTGGCCACGATTTGAACGTCGACGAACTTGGAAGAGGGAGTCGCGCTCGCTGGGAGGCACAACATGTGCCAAGCGCACAGTGATGGGATGCTGCGAGGGCAGGGTGTGAAGACGGATCGCGTAGAGGGCTCGCAGGTAGTCGAGTACGAGGCGTACCGGCGGGAGACTGGCTTCGCACTGTAAGGCCGTGATGGGTGTGGTTCTCCAGACTGGCAGAATAAGACGCAGGGCCACATTTTGTACTGCCTCAGTCGCTCCCACCAACTCCGCAGCCCCGTCCACCCGGACTGTGTGTGCCGGCAATGTAGCGCTCCTCGGTCTCGGCTGCCGCTGGACCTTCCGCTCCAACCCTCTCCACCACACCGGGGAAGCATAAAGGAGAATTGTCAGAATGCATGCCACGTAAGCACGCCGCAGAAGCAAAGCGGATGGGCCGCGCACTGTATTGGCGAGCATTCGCATACACCCCACCGCGGAGCGCGCCTTGGCGGCCTGAGTGCGGACGTGGTGCTTCCAGGAGAGAGCGGGATTCAGCCAGATGCCCAGCCATCGCACCGCTGCGTCTCGCTGGACTGGCCGGACCAGATCCTCTTCGGCGGGGCCGAGACGGACAGGAAGAAGCTCCGGCAAAGGCTTTGTGCGGGGAGGGGGGAAGTGTATAAGCTCTCGCTTGACTTCGTCGAACCAGAGACCGTTTTCTTGTGCCCAGTGTAGTGCTGCTTCGTACGCCTGTGCCAGTGTGAGACAGTTCTGTTCGATTGTTGGGCTTTGTACACGCAGGCCTCCGTCGTCGACGAACCCAAAGAGGCGGACCTCGGGCGGGATGGCGTCCCACATCGGGCTGAGGAAGAGGACAAAGAGAATCATGCTCAGTGGGGAGCCTTGCGGGAGACCAGTTGCACATGGATCCGCTGGACCCACCTCACCGTCTAGTCTGATGGCTGCGACCCTGGCAGCAAGCCAGGAAGCAATGAGAGCGATGAGAGGCAGCGGGACACCGATCTCCCACAGGCGCAGAACCATTCGACCTGGAGCGACATTGTCGAAGGCGCCGACCACGTCGAAGAAGAGGACTGATGTGGTGAGCCGGTCGTGGTGTGCCCAGCCCACGTGTATGTCGTGGGTCAGGGCTACCCCCGCATCGGTCGCGCTTCGCTTCGGCATCGCTCCATACTGCTCGAGCGGCACCGCACCAAACCGTTCCGCGAACCATGTTAGCCTGTTCGCCGCCACCTTCTCCAAAGCCTTCCCCAGCACCGGCAGCAGAGCAATGAGACGGTACGAACGCGCAAGAGTGGGGTCACGCCTGCCTCCTTTCTTCAGCGCGCAAAGGGTGGAGTTTCGAAAGGCCGTGGGATACCATCCCGCGTCGAATGCCGCCGATGCGAGCGCAAACAGAGGATCTTCGATTGCTGACCATCCTTCCCGAAGAGCTCTGCTGGTAATCTCGTCCAGGCCTGGTGCTTTGTCAGGTGCCGCCGCCCACACTGCGTCCTTCAGCTCCTGTCGTGTGAGAGCTACATGCCTAGTGCGAGCAGCGCTTGGGGGAAGGTGGGAGAACACGTCGAGTGGGTCTTGCCGGTCGAGATTGGGGAGCAGCGTGTCACGGAGGAGATCGCGTTTCTCAGCCGGGGTGACATAGTCCCGCCCGTCGGAGTCCCGCATCGCGGTGACGCATACTGCCGCTCGCCCAAGGCCCATTTCCGCGCCGCAAATATCCCATTACCCTCAATCTTCTCCGCCTGATCCCTGTAGTAGGCCCGACGTGCTCCTCTCAGCGTTCGTTTTGCCGTCGCTCTCGCCTGAATCACTGCCTCCTGGAGTACCAGATCCAAGAGGCCGGCGGACAGCGCTGTTGCGAGCTCCGTCTCTAGGCGGGCCAGCTGCTTTGTGGCAGAAGTGCACTCAGCTGTCCACCACGGGTGTCCTTGGCCTGTGGTCGCAGTGCGGGGAACCGCTGCTTCCAAGCAGGTGAAGATCCACCGCTGTAGCGACTCGGCCAGCTGGTCAATGGTCCGCGTCGTTGCTGTGGTCTCACGTCGTGCCTGCAGAAGGGAGAGAGACGGCTCCAGGTAGGATACGCGCTTGTCTTCGAGCTGCCGGCGGAACTTGTCCCAGTCGGCTCGGGCGAAACGGAAACGCAGTTCGCGGCGCGGAGCTTGACCTTGGCCGCAGGTGAGGGTGGTGACGACGGGCCAGTGATCGGATCCCACGCTTAGGTCGGGCCTGACCTCGCAGCTGTCCAGCCAGCCTCTTTCTACCAGGGACTGATTCACGAGCACCAAGTCCAAGGCCGATCCTCCTCCCTCTGACATGCGCGTGATAGACCCCTTCTCCAGGCCTAGTTCCCATTCCTCCGCCTCGAGAAAGTCTCCAAACGCGGAAGCTTGTGCTGTGGTGGCTCCTGCCCACCATTCCGCGGCCCAGGCATCATGGTAGAGGTTGAAGTCGCCGCCTACCAGGCTCGGACCTTCCAGAGCGGGGAGCTCCATCAGCGTCTTCGCTCCTTCTCCACAGCCTTCGCATCCTGGAGGGGCGTTGTATATGTTGATAACCCGCACATTCTGACCACTTGCTGCCTTGAGGTCGAGCACGAGAATATCGCGGTTGCCTTTGGTCGTCGTGGTTTGCGCCACCGGCGTCCAATCGGTCCCATGTTTACGCACGTACGTTGCCACGCGCGGGCGAATTCCATCAGCAGTGTCCGGCAGATAGACCTGAAAATGCTTTCCGAGAATCCTGGGCAGAGTTCTAGAGTTTGAGAAGAAACCGCCAGGTTCCTGGAGCATTAGCACGTCGCACTTGTCATTGCGCGCAATCTCCAGTATCGCGCTAGTTGCGTCCGCTCCCCGTCCCGTGTTGAGCTGCATCATCCTCAACCCCACCATGCGGCGCCCAGCACCGCGTCCCCTATGTCCCCGCCGTACCTCACCTCTGCGATGCGCAGGGCGAGAGGAAGAAAGGGGCATTTTAAGACTCACCCAGGGCGTTGCTGCGCGGCCCGGATGCGACTGTCTGTGGGGTGGTGTTGGTGTTGGGGTCCTTTTGAGGAGTGGACGTCTCACGGTTGTCTGCTTGCAGGGCTTGATGAGGGGCAGCTGCTTGGGCAGCTTGAGTGGCTTGGGCGCGAAGGCGGGAGATGGCGAGTTTGCGCTCTGTTCGGCCGCTGTTCTGGATTCGCACCAGGCGTTCTCCTTCGGGAACGATGACCGCGTTTACCTTGCTGTCCCATACAGGGCGAGCGCGGCAGCCGATATGGCCGGTGACGTGAGGCGACTTGCAGTGGGCGCACTCAGGGACGCAGAGAGGGGGCTGTCCGGGCTTGCATAGGGAGCAAACGTGATCCTTGGCGGAGTGGCCAGTGAGCCCACAATGGGCGCAAGAAGGGGCGGGAGAGCGGCATTTGTTGGTGGTGTGGTGCCAGGACAAGCAACGCCCGCAGTGCTTGCTGGCGTTGTTGGCGCGGTACGGCCTCAGACTGCAGCTGCGGTCCATGATGTCGACGCGGCTTGGGCAAGGCTGAGAGGCGTCGGCAGCAAAGCTTCCCTCAGCAACTGTGAGAAGCCAAAGGGGCGCGGGGCTTTCATGCCGGGCAGGAGTGATGGTGCGCGGAGGCAGGGCAAGCTTGATGCTGGGGAATCGTCGCATCACCTGCATGTGGACGTCCTGGGGCGTGATGGTTTTCGACACACCTCCAGACACGATCTTCGCTGGCAGACCTCGGAGGCAAAATTGGCGGTGCTTACATGGTCCCTCGATCGACTCCGCACCAAATTCGCGTTGGATGTGCTGGTAGAATTGCTCAAATTCGCTCGCGGCACACTTCTCACCGGGCGTGAATGAGAAGCCTGACTTTATGGCTTTGACGCGACCGATAGATGCAGACGATCCCAGTGAGCTCAGCAACTTCTCGAGTCTGAGCCGGATCTCGTATGGATCCTCGTCACGGTCCGGGCTGCCATCCGCAAGGCGGATGAAGGTGCGGGTCTCGAGTACCCCTCCGTCTGCAGCGAGCTTTGCGGCGTCGCCTTTTGTGCCGCCCTGCGTCCTGTAGCCCTGCAGGGGAGCAAGGGCAGGCTGTGTGGGCTTCAGAAACGGCTTTGATCCCTTGGAGGGTGGGGCCTTCCTGGTAGAACCAAGAGACGGCCAGGCTGAGGCGTCCAACGCCGGAACCTGAGTGGTGGCGGTCTGAGAGACCTCAGGAGCGCTGAGAGGCTCCATGGGCTTGCTGAGGTCTAGGTTGGCGAAGTACGTCTGCCACTCCTGGGACACGGGGTTGCTGTCGGTCTTGGAAAACGCCACGGAGGCGGCGAGAGAGAGGAACACGCCGATAGTCTCGACCTTGTTATTGTCCAGGGCGTTGATACCTTCAATGTTGCGGAGGCCGGAGGTCATCGTCTCAAAGAAACCGCGCAAAGCAGCTTCCTTCTCGTCTCGCTGCGTCAGTGCAGCCTGGATGCGGCGCTCCAAGGCCTGAATTGGGCGAGCACCAGACTTTGCGCTCGTCTTGGACGTGGAAGCAGCGCGCTTCGCAGTGGGTGCATTCGTGTCCGAGCTCTTCTGAGCGATACCGTCCTTCAGGGCGACGATGCGGCGGACTCCCGTGACAACTTTCTGCTTGTCCTGGGCTGGCTGGATGTCTTTCTCCTTGATACGCGATGATGCGCGCCGAGCGAAAACGGAGGAGGGCATCAGCGTGGGTAGCTTTTGTCCCTGGGGGCGACCAGGCGCGGGTGTCTCCGAGGTATCCGAGTCAGTGTCGCACCCAAGTCCATCGGCCAGCTGGCGCGGGGGGGCAGAGACACGTTCCTTCTGGGGGTGGTCGTTCGGCTTCTTGCGCTTCAGCGAGTTGGCGGCAGCGTCTCTGGCGGCAAGGTCTTCTTGGACTATATCTGCCCAGCTCAGCTTCGCACTCGGGGAGATAGCTGGCGGTGCGGCTTGAGCGTCGGCGGTCTCGGTCTCCATGTTCTCGTCGCCGGTGATTGCCTGCGGGTGCGGCGTCGACTGGGGCTTCCTCTGGGGCGCGTCCGGAGACACTGCGCCCTGAGCACTCTCTGACAGAGTGCTCTCCCCGATAGAATCCATAGCATCTGCGGAGGAAGATCCCGCGCCATTCAGCAATTGCACGCCTTTGATACCGGAGGAGCACACGAGTAAGTCTGGGGGGCTCACTTTGGAAGGGGCTTGCGCCTGCGGGACTTCTGTCCCATCCTCGCTCATGTCAACGCTTAGCGCTGCGAAGCGGTTACCTGACGAATCCAAGCTCATCTTCTCTCGATATTCTCTCACTTGTGAGGCTGGCTGGATGAGCGAGATACGCGACGCGTTTGTCGGCGTCTTCTCGAGTCACGTGGCTGGCAATAATGAGCGCGTCAAGATCGGGGGGCCCAAGTACAACAAAGGGCTGAGTCGATGGGATGGGGAGGTGTTGCTCCTGACCACGACATTACACCCTCCTCTTATTGGGGGGACTGCGGAAGACATGTTCAACGAGGCACGCTCCCCATCCACAGGCTCATCTGCCATACGCGCATGGGCAACATCAACTACCCGCCCACACTCTCCCTCAGAACCGATCATCCAAGAACACTCCAACGACGATCATCAACATCATCATCGAGAGGGACTCCCACCTTCATCAAACACATCCCAAGCAAGTTGGTCAGCCGTCGGAGGAACAGCAGGTCAGACACTCGCCAATGAGATCTCACACGCTCCCTCAGCCACAACTCCCTCACCAACAACAGGACCCGGCACCCGTCCACGTGCAATTCGCTCAGATACTTTGTCATCCCACGGCACAGCAGCCATAGATCCTGGGGCTCAAGCGGCGCATCATCAACAGGAATCGCACCTTTCGCAGCAGGTGGAGCACTCGTTTCCTCCCCTTCTCCTTCGCACAACAGCAGGGAGGTCGTCAAATACCCCAACGATACAACTACTCCGGCCGCGCACAGTCGCCTGCTGGCTGGAGTGCCGGTGGTGGGAGTCTCGCTAATACCTCTGTGGAGGGTGGTGCGCCGGCGAATGGGTCCGTGCACCCCACTCCTGTCATTTTCTCATCTTTGAAGCCGCCTACAGGTCTGCCGAATATGCCTGGAGCAGGAGCAGCGTCTACGACTCTTCCAGCCAGTGTCAGCGCAAATTGGAACACAGTTACATCGAACTTTCTCAGCAACGTCCCATCAGCTTCTGCGGGCGATGGAATCACTCCCCTCCCCACAGTCCGGCTCTCTCGTCCCCTACCTCCGAATCGAACAACGTCCTCGTCCAGCTCTTCACTCAGCATAACACCTATGTGATCAGCACGCCGCCTGCGGGACTTGTCGGTCTGGCGGATAATGCGATCTTGCAGCATCATGCTGATGCTGGGCGTCAGATCGAGGTCGAGCGCAGGTATTCGGACTTCACCTGGCTCGCTGATATACTCATCAAACGATATCCTTTCCGATGTCTTCCCTCTCTCCCGCCCAAACGCGTCACTGGTAAGCAGTCTCCCATCCTAGATTCTGACGGTACGTTCTGATGCTGATCCTTTGATTGGTTTCTACAGTACCGCTCCCAGGACCGCATTTGTCCAATGACAACTCCTTCCTTGAGCAGAGGAGGAAAGGACTGCAACGATACATTCGTGCCCTGTTGTAAGTCCAACTCTCATCCCCCCATGCATTGGTGTTTTCTGACCTTTTCTACCTTCTCTCTCACAGCTGTCACCCAGTCCTCTCCAAGGACGACCTCGTCGTCGTCTTTCTCTCCGAGGCGCAGGTAGGTTCATACCCTTTCAGCGCAACCCTCACAAAATAGCTGACACAAATCTCCTCACCACAGACACTCACCCACTGGCGTTCGACCCGCGACCCACCCCTCTGCCCCGAGGAAGCCTACTCCCACCCCTTGACAGAAGTAGAAGAAATGTCAATCCCGCTCGACCTCATCCCCGCCAAGATCCAACGCACCCGAGCAGTCCTAACCAACCTCGTCGACCGCTGGCGACTCCTTACGACCCTCTTCGACCGCATCGCCCGTCGACGGGAAGCCGAGGGTCTGGATTGGAAGAGGATGAGTAATGTGTTGGGGGAGATGGCGAGTTTGGAGGGGAGGAGGTGGAGGCCTGAGCTTGTGGGTGGTGGGGCTGGCGCGGGGACGTTGGGGAGGGCGTATAAGAAGAGGAATGAGAGGATGAGAGCTTCGATGTTCGCTTCTTCTGGTCCTTACGGGTCTGCTACACCCCGAGCAGCAGGGGGGTCTTCCTCCAATCGACACAGTAGTTTCCTTGCGGCGGGCATGATGGAGCCTTCTAGCTCGGAGGACGGGAGGGCGGGGGAGTTTGTAAGCGGTCCACATGGATTTGGGGAGGAGTCGATCGAGGATGATGAGTTGTTTGCGGATAATCGGAATGCGACGTCGGCGGAGGAGACGATTCGGAAGGTTGCGAGGGCTTGTGGGGATTGGTCGGAGGGGATGAAGGCGAGGGCTACCAGTTCGCTTGCTAGTACTCTGGAGGATATCAAGGTGAGTGCACAATCTTCTCCTTTCGGGCTTTCGTTCGCTTGCTGAAATCAAGATTTGTGGGGGGGATCAGTATCAACGAGATTTATGGGCGGCATTCCGTGACTTGCTCCATCGGTGGGACAAACTCGGGCCGGACAATGTTGACGCTGTCAAACGAAGAATCGAGCAAAATCAGCACAAGCTCAACTCACTCCTCGTGCCGGACGCCAGTAACAACACACAGCGCTCCGCCGCGGACTCATCCATCTCCCGTGCGACGACGACGGCCGCCGACTCAGAAATCACCACCGCTCCGTCAACGTCCCAAGGACAACAAGAACCCCGGGCCAATCTGACGACGTACGAACAAGAGCAAGTGAAAACCCTACGTACCTCCCTCGCGAATGATGCGCAGCTCGTCTCGCAGTTACTAGCCAGACGGACACATACGCAGTGGGTCCTTTGGAATGAGTTGAGGTATGTGCATGAGGCTGGTGCTGAGGGGATTCGGGCGATTTGGAAGAGGTGGACGAGGGAGGAACGGGGGTTTGTTACGGAGGAGTTTGGGGCGGGGTTGCATGCGCTTGAGATGCTTTTGATGGAGCTTTGAGTGATGATTTGGGGGGTTGGGAAGGGGTCGGCTCCATTTCGCTGATGCCGTGTCTTTTCTCGTGTTTTGGCGCATTGTTCTACGAGTAATGGAGTTTATGGGTCTTACCGCGCCTTACTTCTCGGGCCCTGGTTACTCTCCTCACTGACCCTCACTCTCATGCTTCATTATGGGTATGTGTAAGCTGACCTTTGTCATCTGGTATTGCCTTGCATCACCGCGGGAACTTTTTCGATGCTTTTACGCACTTCACTTTGCAGGTCCGCGCTAGGCTCATCGCTCATGGTGCTTGATGAGAACGACGACGCCGTCGAAGTTCGAACTAATCACGCCCGGGAGCCGGGACCCATTCACTATACGGAGTTTGATGATACTGGATAAGGACCTCGGACAAGGCAGGCCGATGACCGCGACGGCATGACGATTGATGAGGTGAGGCGGCGAGGTAGCGATGAAGCGAGGGAGCTGATAGGGGACTGTGCGAGATAGAGGGGTCTGAAAGGTATAAAAGCTGGAAAAGACCTCTTTGATCCTCTCCCCCCTCCCCCTTTCCTCTCCCTACCTTCAGGCCTGCCATACCCTTCCCAAAGTCGAACCCCCCAGATTCATTTGCACAATGTTCACCTCATCATCCCTCCTCACGACGATCCTAGCAGCCCTAACCCTCACCTCAACCACATCCTCCACCATCCCCACTCTCCGGTACCTCCACGCCCACCCCCAATCCCAACCCAACCCATCTAGAGTTCACAACCCTCCTCGACGGACCAGCTCACCTCTCACCCACCTCAAACTCCACAAACCCTCAAGCCCGAACGACCCGATTCGAATGCTGGCAACTTTCCAACGCATTCCGAACTTCACCTCAAGCAGGAACGAGTGGGAGTGTCCAACTCTCCCTGGGTAACCTCTCGAATGGGACATACACCCACTTCTCCAAATCTTCTCCGGGAACACCACATAATGCCCCATACCCGCAATACGTCTTCCTCCTCTCCGGCTCACTCACCATCCGTTTACCGAATGATACGAGGACGGTCAAGATGGGTGCTGGGGAGGGTACTATTGCTGCTGATTTGGGGGGGACGGGACATTTCACGGATTGGGAGAGTGGGACTAGTGTGTTGCAGGTTCCTTTTGGTGGAGGGAAGGTCCCTGCGCATAAGGTGCTGCATCAGGGTCCTTGTAGGACTAAGGACAATCTTCAGTACTCGCACAAGTGATTGGCGGGTGTATGTACATACCCCTCGAGGATGGGGCGAGGGTCCAACACCGATTCGAGAATTCGTACATAGGACTCGCGCTCCCGGCCAGGGGTTTTACCATCCAATTTCCGAGAAGGCCTTCCTTCTCCCTCTCAGATGTACTATGCGAGAAGGCATCAGACATCACGAATATGATTATCTTGACGAACGAACGCCTTCCAAAGAGCATTTGATTGTCTCCATTGATTACTTTCTCACCGATGAGATTTACCATTCCCCCTCTCCAACTCCTCTTGCTCATCCCTCCACTCCTCTTCATCCCCCTCTCCACGCTCCTCCTCTACCTGCACCACCATCTCCTTCTTCCCACCAGCTCCCTCCCCCTTCCTCTCCAACTCCCTAGCCTCCTTCATCCTAAAGAAAGCCAACAACTTCCTCTCCTCCCACCCCCTCCCAAACCCACCCGCCCTCTTCTTCCTAAAACCAACCTTCTCCCTCCCCGGCACTTCAATCTCGACCGCCTGCTTCCGGACTTTATTGCCTGCGACTGTAGGGAACGATCTTGATCTTGTTGTTACCTTCCCTCCTTCAGAGACCGGAGGACGGGCGAGTGAGCCGAAGAGGTCGCATTTCGCTACGATGAGCCGTTCGAGCATCCGATTGATGGGTGTGCGAACTTCCTTCATACCCTCCACCAACCGACCTCCCCCTCCATTCCGATTCTTAGCCCTCTCGAACTCCTCATTCAACCCATCACCCAATCTCCTCACATACCCATTAACAAAACTAACCTCCGAACTCGCCCGACCGTTGAGGACGACGTCTTGATACATGCTCGAATAGTTCTCCCGCACGAGATCAAGGACGCGTTGGACTTCGGTGAAGAGGGCTTCGGATGTGAGTGTTGGATGTAAAGGAGGTGGTCTGCTCTGATGATCCTGTGGTGGGGCGAGTGCGGATTGAGTGGTGAGGGATTGAGGTTGGAGGTCGATCTTCGCTGTAGAAGATTCGTCCGTTGGGAGAGAGAAGGTGAAGTCCAGGACGTCATGAGCTGACCAACTGGCTGGTGTATCGTCATTCCGTTGGCTATCCCGCCTGGAAGCCCACCAAGTCCGTTCGGCCCTCTCTTGAACGACGGCACTGATCTCCTGACAGACGTCCTTCATGATACCAACACACTCCCTCCCGCGTTCCCTCTGCGCCTCGCTCGTTCGTCCATCGATAGCAGGATCCCCACCAGAAGAAGAAGGAGGAGGACCACCACTGAGAGCGCCGTTCTGACACTCCAAGAGCGCAGTGAGTGGGTTGATACATGCGTTGATGGCAAGTTTGCGCAGTGCTCTCCGATGGAAATCTGGTAGTGGGATCCAATTCGCCTTCAACTCTTCTGCGGCGAGGAGTAAGCTGATGGTATGGACGAGTGAGCTGGCTTCGTGTGGGGCTCGTTCTTCGTCTTCGTTGGGGAGGGCGGTGTTGTAGTAGGCTGGTCTGGCACGGGAGGAGAGGGATGTGAAGTAGTTGTCGATGTGTTCGAGGGAGAGAGTATCGGGTGGCCAGATTTTATTGGTAGGATCGGAATGCTGAGATGAAGGCCATGGAGCCCTCCTTTCCATTCCCCCCGGTAGAGATCGACATCGCAAATCAGGCAGGACCGCAAACTGGATATCGCCCAGACTGGCATGCACAGCATGGAGAGCATCCTGCCGAGTCCTGTAAAGACCATGCGTGAGACTGGATAGAATGATCCAAGGTCTGCGTGCTGGATCTGGGAAATGTTTCGCGATGAGAATATCAGCCAGGCCCAGTCCGTTCTGGGTGAGGACGACTGTGGAGCGTGGTGAGAGACGGGGTAGGAGCGATTCGAGAGCGAAGGATGCTGTGTCTGCCTTTGTGCAGAGGAAGAGGGTGTCGATGTGTGCATCTGAGCCCTGTTGTGGATCGAAGATGGAGATACCTGAACGAAGGACGTCGCGCTGCTGTAGTTCGTGCGTGCGTAGTTGATGGCGAGAACTGGCAGCGAGGATCTGTTTCCACTTATGTTTGTCTTGTAGAGTCGCGCCTGAACCTGTAGTCTTGGATCCTTCGGGGAGAGTGGCGGGTGGAGCACCTGGAAGCGCACCCAGTCCACCGTGTACTACGATGCCATGCTGTGAGCGAGTGGCTGAGTTGTGTTGGAGGGTGACGATCCCACCTGCCTCGTTTAGTTTTCTGTGCGATGCCTGGGTTGCGGATGTGGATTGTTGTTCCTGTGCGGTCTGCGGAGGGGAGGAAGGCGGGCAGATGGGATGCGTGGGAGGGTAGGCGGAGGGCGCGGGTGAGGTGGAAGGCGAGTAGTTGTCCAATCGCACCGCCGCCGAGGATGTGGATCTGCATCTCTTTCTTCTTAGATGGACGTCGTCAGCAGCAATCAATCCTTCGCAGCTCAATGAGTGAGGGAGATAGCAGATTAGATAGTGTTATCTTATCGTTATCTCTTAAGAAGAAAAGGATGAGGATGAGGAGGAGGACACCGGCGATGAGGAGGAGGACCACCATCTCGACACCAAGCAACAATGTCACACTCCAAGAAGAACAGCACCAGCAGCCTCGAAGACGACGACGATGACAAGATGGACATCGACTCTCAACAACAACACCCAGCGGGATCAACAACGATCCCCTTCCAACACCCAGACATCATCGCACGCTTGCCCGTCTACCTCTCCCTCTCCTCGCAAACATACGCGCAGGAACAGCAACTGCTTCTACAGGGGGTCCATCACCCTTCCCATTCGCATCTGCATCTACATCTTCCTCTACAGCAGAACCAAAACCAGGTCCCACCCTCCATACATTCCACTACCCCATCCTGCCGCACGCCAACCACTCCCCATCCCAGAATCAGCACGCGCAAGGAACGTAAAACCAACCATGCGCTGGAAGAGCAGGAACAACATCGTCCAGATCGAATTACCCTCGATAATCATCCTGCGGCTTATAACGAGTACAAGGGCGAAGAGCTTGAACGAGGGGCGGAGAGAGCTCGGAAGTTGACTGGTGCTCCTGGTCTTGTATCGACAACCAGCACGACTCGAACCAGTGTTCTCTCCAAACACAAATCCGCCGAATCAGAAGCTTCCTCCTCATCTAATCGCACGAACAAACTAGATCGAACCCGACTCGAATCAACCGAATCGCCCCAACACCACTCAGACGCATTCATCGGATCATCAGGGACCAAGCACTCCATCTCTCACCTATCGACTCCATGTCCCAACTCCGTCCCACCTTGCACTACCTAGACGCACTCGACGACATCGACAAACAGGAGAAGAAGCGAGCGAGGGCGTTGGTTCTGGCTCAAGCGGCCGCTGCTAGTGCGTCCGATATGGAACTATCCGGTCTCAGTTTCAGGCGACGAACTCGCGTCTGGCGCACCGGGGGGTAAACCACCCTCCTCCTCCTCCTCATCATCAGGGGCCAACGCGAAGAAGGCGGTCAATATGACAGTATCCATGCGTGGTGAGGCCGGCGACTCGAAGAGGATGGGTGGGCCGGGCGGTGGGGGTGGAGCTCGATTTGGGAATTCATTGGGCGCTGGGGCTGATGCGAGGGATGCTCTCATGGGTGCCATATGGGACGCAGAGGCTGAGCGATGGGTCGATCTCGATTGGCATGATGAGGAGGTAAGTATCTATCTATCCCTCTCTTTTTAAGCTTAGCTGGTTTGCTGATTGCGTTTGCCCACCTTGCAGAGCGCGGAAGCGGAGGCCTTCTTCGAGGAGCACTTCTTCGCTAAGAACACACGACCACTCGTCTGCAAGACTCGCCAGGCTGAGTACGTCTGTACTTGAGCATCAACCAATTACTCAATCAACAGTCAAATGTTCGATTGGTTAAGAATGATGTTTCTGGGTGCTATTTGGAATGTTGATGATGAATTGATTACTTTGAGAGGATGGAATGATGTGAGGATGAGAGCATAGATCGATGACTTTTGGATAGAGAAAGGCTAGTAATCCACGGATGGAAACCAGCAAGGCGGATGCATCTCGGGCGCGGAGCATCCGACCAGCCATCCCTCGACAACCTCAAAGGCTCGCCGAGGGAGCGTCCCGCAACTTGAGATCGAGCGCACGAGCAATGACCGACCATTCTAAACAAAGGAGGAAAGTAGTGCACCAATCATGTCAGTATCGAACAGAACCAAAAAAACCACAAAGAAAAGGAGCCAACTCACTATCACACAACTCCTCAATCTTCTTAGCCGTACTCTTCCCCGCCCCATGCCCTGCATTAATATCAACCCTCAACAAAAGCGGGTTCGCATTCTCTTTACACTCATACTGCATCTTCGCCGCAAACTTGAACGTGTGCAGTGGGACCACCCGATCGTCGTGATCGGCCGACATGAGGAGTGTCGTTGGGTAGGTTTTGGAAGAGGAGATGTTCTCGAGTGGGGAGATCGAGTAGAGGTGGTCGAATTCTTCTCCGGAGGCGTCGGCGTTGAGGTAGTCGCCCACCCAGGCCTGTCAGAAAAAAGAAGAGAGAAAGTTCAGCGTTCAGTTGCACCTCCTCAACGGGGATGATGAACTCACACTACCAATGGTATGCCTCTGGAACCTCAACAAATCCAACACCCCAACCTCAGCAATCAACCCTCCAATCCCATGTTCCTCCCCACACTGATTTCCCACCGCAGCAACAGTCAACCCCCCATTCGACCCCCCATTCACCACAATCTTCCCCTTCTTCCCCAACCCGTTCTCATGCAGATACTTGGCCGCATTCAACACGTCGTCGAACGTGTGCTGCTTGTTATAGCCCGACCCGGCCTTCCACCATTTCTCACCGAATTCACCACCCCCGCGCGCATTTACCACCGCATATACACCCCCGTACTCCGTAGCCCAGGTCATCATACCAGGGGAAAAGGACGGGGGAATCGGAATATTGAACCCGCCGTACGCATAGAGTAGGACGGGAGCCTGGGAAAGGTCGATCTCCTTCGGGTAGGTCACGAACATAGGCACCCTGACCCCATCAGTCGAGTCGAACCAGACCTGCTTCGAAATATAATCCTCAGGCTTGATCCCAGCAACCTTCGTAGTCCGATGAACGATCTCCTTCGGCTCCTCCTTCTCCTCGTTGTCGAACACGATCCGGTGAATGACGCCCGGATTGGTGAAGGAGATACTCGAGACGAAAATCTCCCTATCCTCCCTCCGTCCCGCGACTTGTGAAATCGTGCCCACGAGTCCAGACATCAATCGACGGACCTGTTTACCCGTCTTCAAGTCGTACTCCCACAGCTCATCCTGCACGTTCCGACTGTAGGTGAGCAACAACTTGTTACCAGCTACGATCTCGGCCGAGTTCAGGAGGGCGTCCTCTTGTTCGGGTACGAGCTCGACCAATTTGGCATCCTCGCCCTTGAAGTCGGACACATGTCCGATCGAACGAGCAGAGGATCGTCGAACGTCCGTATACACCACCCGATAATTGCTGGCGTCCTTGTTGGTAAGGTAATAAAACCTCTCGACCGCCATCCCCTCTTCGTCCTTCTCCTCGAGCACATCGTTACCCAGATATCCGAGTTGGTAATCGAACTCGTGAGCAAGGGCGATCCACTTCATCTCCCCCGAGACAGATTGGTCGTCCAAACAGGCCAGGTAAGTCCGAGCGGTAGGTTGGGTATCTTTACTAGCGTTGACCTGCAACCACCTCCGATCTTCAGAGAGGAAGCCGCCCCACATGACTTCACGACAGTCCTTATCCTTCCCGATGACGAGGATATCTTCGTCCTGGGTAGTTCCTAGACGATGGTAGTACAGCTCCGCATCTTTCGTAGCGTCCGTTTCGGTTCCTTTGCTCCCGCCGTGAGTCGTATCGGGAAAGCGTTGGTAGAAGATACCCTTGTCCTCGTGGAACCCAATACTGGAGAACTTGACGAACTCGAGCTTATCGGGAAGACGGTTCGGTCCCCCCTCTGCATCGATATGCTCCTCGCGCGCCTCAGCAGCAGCCTCGGAAGGAACGACGAAAGGTTCACTCGTCTTCCGAACATAAATCGTCTGCCAATCCGACCCATTCTTAGAGAGCGAATAAGCAAGATGTTTCCCCGACTTGGAGAAGTTCATCCCGCCCAATGCGATCGTCCCATCTTTACTGAGCAAGTTGGTGTCGAACCAGAGATTGCCGGGTGGTTTCGTACCATCTGGAGAACTTTCCGCTGCTTCGATTTCGGATCGGGTGGCGCGGTAGATGGTCGATTGAGGGTCGAGGCCGGCGTTGTAGGAGAAGTAGTAGGCGCCGTCGCCTTTGAGGGATGGACAGCTGAAGCGTGGGAAGGAGAGGTTTGCTTCGATGCTGTTGTCGATGCATAAGGGAGGAGATGTGTCAGTTTGTGCTGGTTGATGGTGTAGTGGAGGGAAGGAACTCACCGCTTCTTGAAGGCAGCGCGCTCAGCTGTGAGGTCGAGGGAGGGGGACATCAGCAGCAGCCTGGTAGAGAATATAACAGAGAGAGAAGAGCGAGACTCACGATAACCCTTGATGTACTGCTGAGCGTAATCAGCCTGAGCCTGAATCCAGTCCTTGGTCTCCTTTGATTGAGAAGGAGGAGTTTCCAGCCACTTGTAAGGATCAGCGACTTCCACTTTGCCCGAGGGATCTTTTGCAGATTTGAAAGTTTCTTTGTCGTCTGATCTGCGTGCGTGTGGGAATGGATTGCGTTTGGGGTCCCAGCCTGGAGCGAGGGGTGTTGTTGTTGCTGCCATCTTGGAGAGTGATCTTGTTGTTGTTGTTGCTGTGGTGGTGAAGGTGGTTCTGCTGGTTGTTGCTATGAGTCGCTGGAGAAGCATTTGCTCTTCTTATAGCAGTCAGCCAGATGAAGGGAAGATGAAGGTCGGGAGATGTAAGAGTGAGTGAGTGGATGAGGATGTGATATGATATGCGCACAGACCACTTTATATGACACTTCTTCATATGACACTAGCACTATATAATATTCTCATATCACCTTCTTCTGCCTACCTTCTTACCACCACCACCACCTTCTCCCCAAAATGTCGCGTCTGGATGGAGTCATCATTCTCGGTGCAGATGGTCGTCCACTCATCCAGTCACACTTCCGCAGCAGCAACGCACTCCCACTCGCCCACATCGACCACTTCAACCACGCATCCACTTCATCATCCAGCCAACTACCACCCTTGCTCTGGCTACCCGGCATCCTCCATCATCCACAACAACAGAAGAAGATGATACCGAGCAACACTCCTGGACACAAGCAGAACAAGGAGCAGCCCAAGCCCATCTCACACACAACAACATCACCCTCCTCACCCCTCTCTCAGCAGAATCAAACCCTCTCCTACCCGTAACCTTCCTACGCACCTTCCTCAGCTTACTCGCCATCTACGCCGGCGGACTCGATCGCGTAAACGAAGCTTCTGTACGAGAACATTTTGACGTGGTGTATCAGCTCTTGGAGGAATCTCTTGATGAGGGGTGGCCGCTCTTCACGGAGGGGAGCGCTTTGGCTGATTTAGTCGTCACCCAGAGTTGGCTTGATCGGGTCTCGAAGGTTGTCCAGGCGACTGGGTGAGTTTTCCCCTTCCTTCTCACATTCCATACACATGGCCAAAGACGACAGACACAATTTATTTCGCTGTGTTCTTCCTGAGCACCTTCCTTACGCTTAGCGCAAGGTTGTCACCTTGATTGCAAAAATTATTTTACTGAGGCCTTCCTTACCTATCCCCCATTTCCCTCATACACTGCCACTTGCACTCATACTGATTGACCCTTCTATACCAGCCTGCCCAACCTCCCCTCAGCTCCACCACCCCAACCAACAGAACTCTCCCCATCCCCTGGCGCCGAGCAAACATCTCCCACTGGAACGAAGAATTCCACGCAGACGTAATCGACAGTCTCGAAGGCACCCTCTCCCCCACCTACACACCCATCATCCTCGAACTCTTCAGTAGGATAAGCTGTCGATCCCGTCTCTCGGCTAACCCGGAAGTCAGCCTCTCGCTGACGAGCAACACGGGCAGGATCGAGGGCGTGATGAGTGATGTGGTCTTACATCCCTGTGTACGACATCGGAAGTGGACTCGGGATCGGGTTTTTAGCTTCGTCCCACCTGATGGCCAGTTCGAACTTGCTCAATTTAGGATCGGAGAACCTCTGGCGTTTCCCGTGGGTCCGTACATGCGTCATCGAGAAAATCCAAGACGGGAGCTGTACAATTGCCGAGTGGGGGAATGGATGGGAGAGGGATATCCCGCTCTTGTTGCAGAGCTCGTTCGATGTTCAGCCTCTGGAAGTCGAAGGGCGGAGTGGGAGTGGAGCCAATTCCACTTCTTCGACCAAACAAGGAGGAGGAAGGGGAGTAGGATCCCGAGTCGAGTTCTCCCTCACTGTTCAGAGCAGGTTACCTCCCAATTTACCACTCGAGAACATCGTCATCTCCATCAGATTAGGTCCAGGAGCCCACTCCGTCGACGCAGCTGCAACAGGAGGAGGCATCGGCTCAGGCCCAGACGTACCCGCACCACCCTCCCTCAACGGCTCCCTCGGTGGTGGGACACTCAAGTCGGTCACCGATGCGATCAGTGCGTTGGGAACGGGGACGGTGGTTCATTCCGGTGGGGGGAAAGCGGGCTCGTGGGTGTTTGAGCAGGGTAGTTCGATGTTGAGATGGGAGATTTTGAAGTTGGGGAGTGCGGCTGAGAGGCCGGCGGTGTTGAAGGGCTCCTTTATGACTTCGTGAGTTTTGGGCCGACTTTCTTAGCTATTCTTTCTTCTTTGGCTGATGAACGCTACTTTCTTTTTCCAGAGACTCCCCACCGCGGATCGCCTCGGCCGTTCGGACGACCTTCTCAATACCGAACCATTCCCTCTCAAACGTCCGCGTCGGCTCAATCCAGGTCGCAGGCGAGGGCCCATCGAAGGGAATGTTCAAGGGTCTCAAGGTCTTCAAGGGCATCCGCACTGTTGTTGAGGGTGATCTGGAATGGAGACGCTTTTGATGGGAGATTGGGCAGTCCCAACTCTCGACTGATTCTTGCAATCGTTCTTTGTCTGCACGCGTGAGGGAAGCGATAGGGTAGGTAAGTAATGATGATGATGACTGACGTGTGATGGAATTTCAACCAGCAAGCAACCGCTCTTCCCTCTTGCGCTGCTGTTCTTCTATTTGCTTGCAGAGTACAGTTGCTAATGCAGAAGCAGAATTGACGCCGACCTGGAGTGTACAAATCGTCCCACACAGAGAAAGACCATCAGCTACGGGCAAGAGGGAGAAGATATCGAAGTTCTAGAAGCCACTCACCTTAATGGCATTCTTAACAGCTTCGAACCTCGAGCCCATCCCGCGCTGAATAGACTCATTCGGATCCCACATACCCGGCGGCAGACTTTTCTTCTCTCCTCCTTCAGCTGCGGGCTGAGAGGCCTCCAGAAGCCTCCGGGCCCTGCGAAGTGGACACTGTAGATTTGGCCGGTCGAGGAGGCGATGACGTGGATTTGGGAGGGCACGACGAGGGATTCTGTCGCGTCTGCGTCGAGGAGGACTGTTTGTGGGAGCTGCGAGGACGAAATCCCAAGGTCAGCACAGAAAAAAACAAGGAATGATGTCGAGCAAGCAAAAGAAGGGGGGGAGGGTACTCACCAAGCTCACAGTCACACAAACTGGGATCTTCTCCCAATTCTTCAACCGATCCCCACCAAAGCCCGTCTCGTCCTGAACCAACTCAAAATCCACAGCCCGATCAACCCTCTTCTGCTTGATCAACCCCAACTCATCGCCCTTCTGCCTCCCCTCTTCCCCTTCCCCACCTTCCGCGCGGAATCTCACGGGTCGGGTCCGAGGAATCCGAACGTCCGAGAGGGCCGCGAAGGCGGCTGCGAAGGTTGCGTCTACTAGGTTACCCGCGGAGAGGGAGAGGATTGTGATGTCTATGTAGAAGTGCCAGTGTGATTGGGAGGGATGACGGTTCGTTGGCTGAGGGGAAGATGGAGTCTTCTTCATCTTCGTCTTCTTCGTCGCCGGATGATGCGGTGGGACGTAGGGCGGAGGAGAGGAGGGTCGTTAGGGAGTTCGAGATGGATTCTGTTGAGTATTGTGGGGAGATGGAGTGTTGTAGTGCCGGATCACTACAGGAGGGGAAGCAACTTCAGCGTTCGACTCAAGGATAAGCAAGAAGAGGCATGACTCACACTTCAACCGAACAAGTAACAGCATCCTCCTCCTCCCTCCCTTCCCAACCTCACACTAACACCAACCAAAACCTCCGTAACAGCCTCATCTCAAACCCACTCCCACTTCCCCACACCCCATCTCAACCTCGCTGACCCGTGGGCGAGGGTAGGACGTCAGTCTCGAGGTGGATGGGTCTGAATTGGAGTGGGGGGCGGTTATGGGGACGGTGTGGAGGGTCTGAGTTGAGGAGGGCGGAGAGACTAGGGAGCGCTCTGCTGTTGAGAGTGGGGGTGGGCGAGGGTTGAGGTTGCTGTTGCTGCCATTATGTGTCTTTCCTTCGTCGTGAATGGCTGCCGTTCTTCCAAGAATTTCTGAGTGTATGGGTTGGGAAGATTGGAAGATGGGAAGCGTGGGAAAATGACCTCCACCTCTTGCTCGTTCTTATCTCCGATTCTTCCTGAGGCTATCTCCGTAGACTGTACACTCACCCAGCCATCATCTGCGACCACCTCTCGGCCTCCGTTTCCGCATGGTACGGGTCCGTCGACTCGCTGTTGTCAATTGTCGACTCGTCTGCTTATCGATCTTTCTGCGTCGAGCGTCGATTCGAGTCGAGACACGAGCGAGAATTATTGGAGTGCGCGCAGCTCTCTCGATGATTATTGACCACCTCCCCCTCCATTCCTTAGACGCTTCGACGAGCACGGAACCGTCAATGGCGGATCCAACTACTCCGTCTTCTGGATCTCCCGCCTTGGTGATACTCGACTCTCGCATCCGCTTGAGAACCTAGCTGGACATAGAGGGACTGACTTACTCACTTCTTACTATGCGAATAACTGGACGGATAGACACGGTATAAAGAGTCGAGAACTGGAGGATGCACCAGCTGACCCTTCTTCTCCCCATCCCAATTTCCCCCCTCCCTTTTCTTCCCGATCTTTCCCCTTCTCTCACGTACAATACCCACATTTAGTAATGTCTAACACCTTCTGGCTTCTTCCCACACTCAAGGCCCGCAAAGCCATGGACGCCGCTCTCAAAGAAGACGACGACAAAAACAACCCCAAGCAGATGCTCAGCAACCTCCGTGCAAGCTCTCTCGCTTTCCGCTGGGACACCCTCCAGAAAAAGACTGGCGACATCCCCCAGCCAGGTCCCAAGGAGATCCTCATCAAACTCCACGCAAGTTCTCTCAATTATCGAGACCTCGTCAGTACTTCGGACCAATACCCACTCCCGATCAAAGAAGGTGGAGTCATCCCCACCTCGGACGGAGCGGGCGAAGTCGTCGGACTCGGTCAAGGATCTACGCTCTGGGCAAAGGGCGATCGAGTAGTTTCGATCTTCAATCGGGATCATCTCTACGGCTCTACACCTACGGCTGAGGAGTTTGGGACCGGCTTTGGGAACGCCATTGATGGGTTCTTGACGCAGTATGCTGTCGTTCCTGAGACTGCGGTCGTGCGGATCCCGGAGTATCTCAGCTTTGAGGAGGCGGCGACGTTGAGCTGTGCTGCTGTGACGGCTTGGAATGGGCTGTATGGGATCGAGTCGGAGTCGTTGAAGCCTGGTCAGACGGTGCTCGTCCAAGGAACTGGAGGTATGTGTTCTTTTTCCCCTCCCACCTCAACGGAATCAAGTTTCTGACAAATACCTTCGCAGGCGTCAGCATATTCGCCCTCCAAATCGCACTTGCAGCCGGAGCCAACGTAATCAGCACCTCCTCCTCGCAAGACAAATTCGACAAAGTAATGCAAGCCCTCGAGCCCACCCACCGCTCCCGCGTCCAGTTCATCAACTACACCAAAGTCAAGGAATGGGGCAAAGAAGCCGTCAAGCTCAACAACGGCAAGGGTCTCGATTTCGTCGTCGAGATTGGTGGAGCGGGCACGGTGCAGCAGTCCTTTGAGGCTATCAAGATGGGTGGGCTCATTGCGAATATCGGTCATCGGGCCGCAGCGGGCGATGAGGGCGTACCTCATGTGCCGTACCTCGCTCTCTCCAAGGGTGTCATCTTCCGTGGAACGCTGATCGGTTCGCGTCAGCAATTTCTCGACTTGTTGCGTACCTTTGAGGCCAACAAGATCAAGCCCGTCATTGATCGTGAGTTCTCCTTCGAGGATGTGCCTAAGGCGTACGAGTATCTTTCTTCGGGCTCGCACGTTGGAAAGGTGAGTACTGGCGATGTCCATGTGCTGTATGTAAACTTCCTCACAGCTGATCTGACGCTCTTTCCTCGCATAGATCGTCATCAAAATCCCCTAGAGCCTAGATTTCTCACCCTATCTATCGTCTCCTCAGTCTCTATTGCTTATGTAATGCAATCGGAAGGAGATTGTCTCTGCTCGCACCATAGCCCTAAAAAACTGGACGGAACAGTGTGAAGGATACTCAGTTGAGAATTATTGAACAAAGCGGCGTTGATAGGGTCATGGGTAGTTCGAAGGTTGGGTGTATTGCGAAAAGTACTCAACAAAACTCAAATTCCGAGGCGCGGGAAAATTCGCTTCACGCGCGGACTGAGATAAAACTGACCCAGACATTCAACACGACTCAACGCGTCCTAGACTCAACACAACCGACCCAGAAAACCTAGCATCGCACTCAGCTATTTATTACCTCTCCCCTCATACTGTTTTCGAAGCATATAGTGGAGTGTGCAATGATTTGACATCGGAGCGTCTGGAGGTTAAGTTATATATACCAACTTGGCGCGTCTCAGCCGCGGGTGGGTTGACCCCCTTCACGACCAACACCATCATCACCGTTTCAAGTCACGACATACCAGGATTTTGAGCGGAGTAGTTTGGTAATAAATGACAGAGGACCGGGCTGAAGTTTGAGTGTGTTGGCGATGATGTGTGGTGCGTGGTGGTGTCGAGAGTTCGTGGAGGATGGGATGGTTGGAAATTTGAGGTGACTTCGGATTTTCGCACGCATGTTTCGCTGCCACAAACTCTAAATTTTCACATCGGCCACAGTAAACAACTTCTTCACACAGCGGCACCTCTGTTTCCATCCCACCTCCATCAACTACATACCTTCGGGCCTCCGCTGTGAATGATTCAAGTAAGCCGCTGACCTTGTCCTCGCTTGCGATGCTTCCATCCCCGTACGCTGTTCGTTTTGGAAGGATGACAGCTTTATTGGCGGAACTCCGCGTCAAGGTGATCCTTACGCCTCTGCCGTCGCTCGCTTCAACATCGTTCTTTCCACCTCGCCGACACCGCAAATTCGTTGAATGTCGTGCCGCGGTTGTTGGAAGTACACCGCACCTTGGGCTGAGCTCCTTGTTCGTCACCCATCCTTCGGTATCCCACAGCTCACTATTTCCTTTCCCTCCTACTCACTTCACTCCCTCACTTCTGCGCAGTGGACAGACAAATACCAGGAAGATCTCGCCGTAGCAGCAAGAAGCATGAACACCCTCGAAAGGCTATAAGAAGCCCACAGAGAGCTGACCCTTGACTTGCTATCTTTCCCCTCACTTTCTTTTCTTCCCATAAACTCAGAACCCTCTAGCACTCCACCACAGTTTTCCTCCAATCTCTTCACAAAGATGTTCATCTCACCCCTCCTCGCCATCACAGCCCTTACCAGCCTGATCTCAACCTCTTCAGCCGCCCCCTCCAAGCGCTACTTCCAAGACAGCAACTGCGAACCCGCCTTCCACGTCGGATCCCTCATCGTGGACGGGCCCCCACCGGTGAACAACCAGCGCGCAAGTTTCCAGGGAGCTGAGGACTCGCAACGACGACTCGAACTTACGACGGAGTACGAGGGAGCGTACAGCCCTAGTTATCCTCAGTTCGCGTTTGTGCCATGCACCAGTACGAACATGCCTGATGGGCCTGTCAAGAACTCGGACGGATCGGTCACTCGATTTGGGTACGTTTTTTTTCTCCCCTGCTCTTGTCCAATTTTTTTTCTCTCGCAAAGAACTCACAATAGGCTAAAATTTGACCTGCTTCACACAGTCTACTTCACCCGAACGCACACCCTAACAAGTGCGTCAGTGCCGAGGCCCTACTCCAGGACAACCCCACCCCGCTCGTCTCGAGCTCGTGCCCCAATGCCGACGGGGAGCTCTACTTCCAGTACTGGAGTCTGACGACCTACACCTCCAAGGCCGGAAATACCCTCAACCACACTCTGGGCTTCGTCGGCTACTCTGCTCTGGATTACGAGAGGAAGGAGAACGTCCCGTACAGCTTTACGGTTGTTAACCTTGGGGACAGCTCTGGTGTTGATCTCCTTTGGAACCGGACTTCGGAGTTCACTATCACTATGGCTCTTTGAAGGGTTGTCTTTTACTAGAATCGGAACACACCCTATCGAACACTTCCTGGACAATTTCTATCTTCTTTTCTTCAACAAACTGACTGTCCTTTCGCTCCAAACAACTGGATTCTGGATTTTGGGGAGACTGGAGAAATAACGAAGTGCTAGGTCGAAAATACAGATCGGAAAGTTTCGAAAACGACGCGCAGAGGGGAGCGCGGGTGCCCAGATACATAGCATGCTTTAGTCCAAACTTCAGGCTTCAGAGGCGATATGGTTTCTCCTTCTTCCGATCGATTCTGTGTGAACCATGATAACCATGCGATCGTGGAAGACCGTGGGAAATTCATATCCCCAACCATCGCAGCTCTCGTCCCTCTACATTGTTGCGCAACGGTACCATTGTCGCTCTGCATCTCATTTACTCGCTCTCCTCCCTATCAAGCAGCGATTCCCTATATAACGTGCTCGAAATGCTCTTCATCGCAACATCTCTTCTCTGAGTCTTTGTCTTTGTATACGCAAAATTTCCACCGTTGAGCGTTGAGGTACGAACAATACATAGTAAGAGCAGCTGGTACACGACAGAAACCTACGGTCCATGTCTGCGGTGACTTCAATCAATGTTGTCGTTCATGGCGCTGAAATCTAAGCTGTCTGTTGTGCTTTTGTAAACCTGTGAAAGGAGGAGAGAAAAAAAAAAGAGGAACAAAAAAGGGATTCCATACGGGAATCGAACAAGGGCTCAGTGGCAAAGACGTACACTATACTAGGGCGTACCAATTATACCACTGAGCCACTCGACCTCAGCTATTTTATCTGACTACTTTTTTAAAAATACATATAGGAACTAATCTGAACATTCAGAAGACGAGCTCAGGGGAAAGATCGACCCTGAACACCAACTCAGCTGGTACACGGGAGAAACAGCACTCAAACATAGCAAACAGCACTAGCCCGTCGCCGCATAATGCCAGCAGCTGCTCCCAAGTCCCAGCTTTCACGTCACACCCCCCATCCGCATCCGCATCAGAAGTCACCTCTGTGGCACCGCAAAAACCCGGCTGGATGTTAAAAGTCAGAACGAATTTGAATGATGATAGCTATGTATTACATTTGCTGTCTGCCCTCACAAGGATAGGCCTCAAAGAAGCATGCTGGGCATGTCCTCTAGGTATTGCTTGAGCCGGACCAGGAAAGTCACAGCGTCGCGCCCTGTGTGAGGAGGAGGAGAGATGGTTGTTCAAGTAGTCAGCGTCTCTTGTGTCACGTACACATGCAATGGAGGGGGAGCAAACTCACCATCCAACAGTCTGTGGTCGTACGTGAGAGCAATGACCATGATAGGTCGAACCTCAACCTTGCCATCGACAACCCAAGGCTTGTCCTTGATCGCGTGCATTCCCAAGATGGCCGAGCCAGGCAAGTTCAGGATCGGCGTACCGAAGAGAGAACCGAACACGCCGCCGTTGGAAATCGTGAAAGTACCACCTGCCATGTCTTCGAGCGTGAGCTTGTTGTCACGGGCCTGTGAGGGAAGGTCAGTGGGGTAAGGGGTGTCAGCGATCTTCGCCTAGTATATTCATAATCAGTCAACAAACTGGCTCCAAGAAACTCACCTTCTTGCCGAGGTCTGCGATAGCTCGCTCAATGTCGATCAGAGTCATAGTCTCGACATTGCGGACGACGGGCGTGACAAGACCCTTGTCGGTAGAGACAGCCACGCTCAAGTCGACATATCACGGTAGACAATCGTGTCCCCAAGTCCCTCACCCTCGATGGAAGCATTGGCAGCGGGCACCTCCTTAAGCGCCTGAGCAGAAGCCTTAGCAAACGCACTCATGAAACCCAACTTGACGCCATGGTCCTTGAGCACCCGATCCTTGTGGCGAGATCGGAAGGCCATCAGGGCAGACATGTCGACCTCGTTGAACGTCGTCAGCGAGGCAGCCGTGTTCTGGGACTGCTTGAGACGCTCGGCAATGCGGAGACGCATGCGAGACATCTTTACTCGTCGCTCAGAACGGGAACCCTGCTGTGCGGCGCCAGTGGTGTCGACTTGGCCCTGCTTTGCGGGAGTCTTGGAGGGACTGGATGAGGAAGAGGAGGAGGAGCTCTTGCTGGGGCTGCTACTGCCACTGCTGCTGCTGGGGCTGCTACCACCACCACTCTTGCCAGCGTTAGAGCCGCCAGTGCTTCCACTGCCGCCAGCTGGAGTTTGGGGTTTAGACTCTTCCGCTTGAGGTTTTGAGCCGGTGTCATCCTTCTTTTGGGACGGTGAATCCTTGTCCTCTCCAGGCTTCTTGCCCGAACCGTCTTGAGACTTGGCAAGCTTCGATTGGTCCTCGCCCTTGTCTTTACCTCCACCGGTGACTTCGCTGTCCTTCTGGTCCTGCTTTTCACCGGAACCTTCGCTCTCGTCCTTCTTTGGCGAGTCGTCCTTGCTCTCGCCCGAGCCCTCTGCGGGTGCGTCTCCAGCTTCGATCTTGCAGAGGTCTTGCCCGACAGTAACGGTGTCCTCCTCGTTGGCAAATGTCTCTGTGATTGTGCCGGCCTCGGGGGCGTTGACGGAAATGTCGATCTGAAGAGCAGAAAGGTGAGCATGGTGAGCAATCGGCAATTATAATGAGCCTTGATATCATAATCACTCACTTTGTCGGTTTCGATAGTTGCGATCTCCTCGTCGGCCTTCACGTAGTCACCCTTCTTCTTCGTCCACTGCTTGAGGGTTCCTTCAGAGATAGACTCGGCCATCTGAGGCACCTTGACGATGCCGGATGCAAGAGCAGACGAGTGGAAGTGAGAAGCAGGACGGAGGAGCGAGATGGGGGTTTGCGACCGTGAGATCTTGGATGGACGAGCGACGAGATGGGCGGTGGTCATGGTCCGAGCGCGGATGACGGCGAGTTGACGGAGGGCGATCGCATTATTGGAGCCAGCCGCCGCTGATCTTGCGGTTGTTGCTGTTAGGGATCGCGCTGCAGCATTTTGGGCAGCGCCGAAAGCGACGCCTGTGGATCTGCGTGCGATCATGTGTCCTCGATATTAGAAGTCCGAGGCGGAGACGATCGAGGATTGGCTGGGTGTTCGCAGAGATTGGAAGGTGTTCAGATGGCGACTAAGTAAGTCGATGGTGAGGATGCAGGATGAACTCACTGCAGTCTTGTGCGAGTAACTTCTCTCTATGGTCAGTCCTTCTGACTGTCTGTGGTTGTTGCCGTCGAGGAAACGTGATGAAGGGCAGGGCAGAAGATGGGGGGAGTGCGGGCTTGTGCTCAATGACGCTTCTGCTTCAAACTTCGGCCCGAACATCCACCGGGGGTCCCCGATCCCAGACTCCAGCTCAGACTCCATCGGGACAGTCTCCAAGCGGCGTCTCAGGCCTTCCCTCTCTCCAACAGCTTGCACCTGCCGAACCTCACCACCGACGGCTTCCTTCTCGCTCTCGCCCAGCTCTTTCCCCTTGAACACCAACGACCCTTCTTCGCGTGAGTCTCGGGATGTCGCTGCTGCTCATATTCAAGCTCTGCTCACAATATCCTTCTCTCCATCCTGGCTGGTCTCTTCTGTAGACTTTTCAATCCCAAGATGTCGTCCGCCATCCCTGCCATCACCGGCAAGCTCCGCAAGCGCCTCATTCTCGACCTCTCCGTTGCCATCGGAGGCGGTGTTGCTCTCGGCTACGGCTACTGGTCAGTCACACTTGCGCTTTTGCGTTGGCCTTTGCGGTGGTCATGGATGCTTTAGATCCAGACAGCCAGGCGCGCGACTTCGACGAGGCATATGTTGCAGACAACAATTACTGATGCGCTCTTCTTTCCTTCTTCTGTTCGCTCCTCTACAGGTACGGTGTCCACATTCCCCAGAACCAGCGACGTGAGTTTTCATGACATGCATATTGCGGGATAATTGTTGGGTCTGTCATTCTGACCATGCCTCTTTCTTCCCAATGTTCCACCTTTGCTGCTCTCTCACCCGGCCCCGTACCATTCCAACAGGAGACGCCTTCTACCTGAAGTACCAGCAGGAGCGTGGGCAGGCATAAATCTCCACCACTCGCATCAGCATAATAACCGGCCAGCGCTCGACGACAGCTTCTTTCCCGTCGGGTCTTCCCATCCGGTTGGTTTGCGGTCCTCCTCTCTCGCATACAGAACCTGCTGTGCTATTTCTTGGGTCTTGGCCAGCATACAACCAGCAATCTCACGATTATCCAATCTTTGATCTCGGACAACATTCCTTGCCAGGAGGAGATCTGCTTGATGAACTTACCGACATGAAGAAGTCCAAAAGTCTAGGCTGCTGCTTCTCTCCATGCGACCTTTCGGCAACAGCACTTTGCTACATATGACGCTTCTCTGTCGCGTGCCGAGGATCATTGTTGATACTCTGTGAATTATATGGGAGTATGTACGAGTTGGACATCCTGAGTCTTCGCATTCATTCCGAGTTATACAGCATTTCTTGACCTTCATCTTCTACCGAGACCCAGAGCCTGGAGGAGAGACTTGCCCACGCTCGAGCTTGAACCTTTGCTTGCACTCGATCTGTGTGATGGTGCATGTTGAGCAGATAACCGCCGTCGTTCCATCATGAATGAGCGTGTCTGAGCAAGGGCAAGACCAGCGAGTCCCCAGACAGTCCCTTGCACCAGTGGAGAGATGATCTGATCACGGAAGGTAACCCAAAGCAGAGGGTACCTGTGTCCAATTCCACAGCAGCATCAGCTCACCGGACGAGGGGGAAACGCAAATGACAAGTATGGTGACTCACCACTCGACCTTGAGATTGCCCAGCCAGAGTTCAGGCTCGGATGTCCGCGAAACGGTCGCGACGACCCTGTGCTCCTTCTCCCGTCCACCCTCCGACTTCTCCCCCTCAGCAGCATGATCGTCCGTCCCATGTCGATCTTCCCTCACAGCCCGCTTCTCCTCCTCGCCTTCCTCCGGCTGGAGCTCATGCATAAATCCACGGATCGTGGCGAGATAACTCTGTTCGAAGCGCATGTCCGGCATGGCTCGTGGGAGACCGAGTGGGGATTTGTCTTCCCATTCGTGCAGCTTGTTCCGGAGCTTGTGGGCTCGTGCCTTGGTCCGTTTCAAACGAGAGGAGTTCTTGTTCTTGTCGGCATCGCTGTGGATGTTGAGGGCAGAGAAGGATGGGAAGAGGTGTGACTGGAGCGGAGGTCGCTGTGAGTCTGCTGTGACTGAGGCAGAGGTCGATGCTGATGCGTCCTCCATACTGTATGCTAGATGCTGTGTCGGCGGTGTCATCGTCATCGTCCTCGCCATCGACAAGCTCGAGCTCAAGGGTATGGGAAAATCCACGTGGCGACTACTCGAACCTCAAAAAGTGCTGAACCAGGGTTGCCTTTGTGGAGAGCTACGACCATCACCCCCTTGCCATCGAAGACAAGCTCGAGCCTGGACGTGCTCTCTGCTGGACAGTCAAGTGGTAATCTCTCCAGGACTGAACTCTTGCCGCTGGGAGGGAAGCATTACACATAAGGGATCCAGGACAACAACAACAACAAAAAAAGACCAACACTACACTGCGGAGCGGGGCGAGACGCTGGACGATCTCCCCAACCGCAAGCTCTGGATCGCTCAGTAGCATCGAGGCTTGCGGCTTCCAACTAATCATTCAGCAACAGTTAGCAAGCAAATCCACCGAAAATGGCAGAGGTATGTAAACTCCACTCCCTGCACCGCGACGTTCCATCAGTCAAGGCTCAACCACTTTCCTCTATTCCACCCGCAGATCCACAACCTCAAGAGCGCCGCACTCGCCCGCGCGGAGAGTCAGCGCAAAGCTCTTCTTGCCGAGACGGAGGCAGCAGCCAAAGCCGAACTCGAACGTCGTCGAGCCGCCGATATGCAGCAAAAGAAGGAGGCGGAGCTCAAGCGAGCTGCCATGGTGGCTCAGCAGAAACGTCTTGCGGAGCAGGAGCGCATCAGAAAGGAAACGGCCGAGCGGAAGAAACGGGAGGCTGAGTTGGACGAGAGTCAACTTCCGGATCTTGCTCAGAGCAAGTCGGCAGCGAGGGTCTTATTGAACGGTGTCAAGCGGACCAAAGCGAGTTCCTCCACGACGTCTCGTTCTACCAGTGCGTCCGCATCATCGTCCGGTGGGGATAGGTCCAACATGATGGCGACCTTTAATTCTGTGGTGCGGAAGACGGCTCGGAAAAAGGGGTCATCGGACCTCTCTTTGCTGACTCGGGAGGAGAAACGGAATCGGAAACTTAATGCTTCTCTCGGGTTGACAAGCGGGCTGTTCCACGTGCTGTCAGCATGGGCTCCCTGCGTGGTGCGGCGTCACACTCGCCTTCAAGAGGTCCCGGCCAGTCAGTATCCAAAGGTGCAGGTGGCGCTTCTGGATCAGGAGCAAGCTCGACCCCACGCACATCAACAGCAGCCGCCGCTCAACATGCCATCTCATCCGCCAAGGGCTCTGCATTGCCCAGTTTCACTCGAAAGGCAGCTGTCATCGGACCTGACAAGACTTTCGACGAGGCGATCACCTTGGGACAGAAAAAGCGGGATAATCGGTCTATTGACGAGATCGAGCGGGATCTACGGGCAGCCAAAGAAGCCAAGCTTCTCAAGGAAGGTGGACCCAATACCACATTGGAGGAACGGAAGAAGAGGGAAGAGGAACAGAAGAAGTTGGAGGAGAAGCGTAAGATGGCTATGGCGGAGAAACGGAGATTGGATCTCGAGGCACAGGGCATATTCGTCCCCTTACCTCGCGTCGGCTCTGAACCACCGGTCAAAGCGGTCGATCCTAGCGAACGGTCGAGAGCGAGAACATCTTCTCCGGCTGTGAATCCCAAATTACTCGCCGCTGCTGCATTCTACGCGCAGAAACCAACGGGTACGCCTCCCCCTTCGAAGATTCGGATCAGTACGGGCGACGTTACGGTCGTTGTAGGAGGAAAATCGAAACGGGGTAGGGCGGGACAGAGGAAGAGCGCTGGGGATAGTCGAGATGCCAGTCCTGCTGTTAATGGGTCAAGCCCTGGTGCTGCAGGCGTAGCCGGTGCTACTCCGTCTGGACGACCGGAGACGGAGCGGGAGCGATTCATTCGACTCGAGGCGGAGAAGAAGCGGGCTGCTGCTTCTTCTTCCCAGGATCCATCACATCCATCGTCATCCTCTCACAAGGGCAAGGCGCCACGGCGAGGTCAGTCGGAGGAGGAGGAGGATGATGGTGAGGGTGGTTATGACGAGGAGGAGGAGGATGATGCTGATAGCTTTATAGTGGATGATGAGGATGAGATGAGTGGGATGGAGGAGGAGGATCCGGATGATGAGGATGATGATCCACGGTACCGGAAGAAGCACAAGACCTCACATAGTGGTGCTGCGCCCTCTCGGTCCAGCGGTAGTGGAACGAACAGCAGGGTTGTCAGCAAAGGACGACAAGGGGTAGTGGAAGCGGTAGCGGTGGCGGACGCTCATCCAAGAACGGCGAACCAGATTACCGAGACGAGATCTGGCGAATCATGGGTCGGAACCGGCAGAACTACGTCGACATGGAAGACTCGGACGACGATATGGAAGCTACGGCTGCTGATATTGCCCGGGAGGAGACTCGGTCTGCTCGGATTGCGAAGAAGGAGGATGAGCTTGCGCAGCAGGCTGAGGATGCGCATGCGAAGGAGAAGGCGGCTAGGTTGCGGATGTTGGCTAAGAAGAGGGCGAGTCGGTAAATTCATCATCATTCAAGTTTTTCTTTCTGTCGTTAGTCTTTGTCAAAGCATTCGAATGGACTTTCTTTTCACATCTGTTCCTGGTCGACTCGATTCGGGTTCTCGTTGAGCTTCGTTGCTTTGAGCTGGACGCTGGGTTCACAAGTTGCACCGTGGGGAGAGACAGAGCAAGACAGTCAGGACAAGAAGGCAAGAAGAGTTGAACAACAACAGAGTTCGATTTCATGGAAGAGAGAGCGCAGAGAAGACAAAGAAGAGGTGAAAAATTGCCAAGACGTACAAGTACGAAGTGGACGGTATTGGTGGTTTATTTTCGATTAAGCAATAGTTTCTCCTCAGTCAAAGACTTCACGGGACGAAACGCCTGCCCATGCATAAGAATGGGGAAGCGGCGGGAAGGGGGGGGTTTGGGGGGGAGGAGGCGAGTATTTATACCTTTCGTCCCAACGGAAATGAGCGCAGTCGGAAATATAGCGCAGCTGGTGGAGGGATCGTTGCGCAACGAATTTGAGCCACACGATGGCGGGACAAGGCAAGACCCTCTGTATGCTTTCTCAGGCGCAAAGCACAAGTAAAAGATGGACAAAGTAGAATGATGTGTAGCAAGAATGATGATTGAAGGAGGTATAGAGGAGAAGTGTAGGGGATGTATTATCCGAGTCTTGCATGCCATGGCCGAGGGAGAAATAGAGATTGCGATGATGATGATGTATCCTAGAGAACAGCCTTGAGCCTCTCGTCCGTCGACGTCTGAAGTGCCAGCCGGATGTCATCCTCCTTGCACAGTAGCGACAGTCGTCCATTGATTCCCGCCCGTCCCGGTCCAGCTCCCGAGCCAATCAGGCCCACAAGGCCAGCACGACACAGAGAAGCGAGTGCCCAGTCCAGCTCGGCCATGTTCGGGACAACGTCCCAGTCCTGCCATCCGTTCCCCTGCTCACCCTTGCCCTGGATCCCAATGTTGATTCCGTGATTGTTGAGGATGGCGGTCTGCTCGACCAAGACATCGCCCACCCGGACCTCGACCAGTCCCGAGCGACGAATGTATCGGATCATGGCAACGAGCAAAACCTTGGCGCTCAGACTGAGGGAGGCAATGTGTCGTGCCGTACCCGACTTGACCATGGAGTCAAAGACGGCAATAACGTCCTTCGCGGTAGCCTGCTGACATCGGTCCGAGACAGCCTTGGCGTGAACCACCGCAGCAGCCGCGGTCTGCCGATGAGATCGTCGTGCGTCTGCTTCGTTACCCTGCCCATCCGATCGTTCCTTCTCGACGAGCATCTCTGCCTTGGCTTCCACGGCCTCAATCACTCGTCGACAGACATCCAACATCCTCCGTGCATCGCCCGAGATGGATGCGACACGGTGAGCCGCGAGCTTGAGAGCATCCGGATGGAGCAGATCCGCACAGCCCTTCTTCGCAGCCGCATCAAGGCCAGCCAGGGAGCGCTGTCGAGGCGTAATCTTCACCCTCGGGTCCGCTTCCAGCGCTTGAAGAATCTGCTTGGGATCGTGCGCGCCGATACCGAGTCGCGTTTGAATGATCTCCTGTAATTGCGGACGACTGTACGTCTCGAATGGGATTCTTGTCAGGCCGAGTCGACTGGCAACTTTGGGTTTCAAAGTCCGTTCCGGGAGATCCATAGTGTTCGCAACAGCAATCACAATGAGCTGGCTCTCGATCGCGTTTGGCCAGCTGAAAAGGTTGTAGATGACGTCTTGGCGTGCGTTGACGAGTTGGTCGAGTTCGTCCATGAGGACAACAGTTGGTCGCTGGGCTGAGGAAGTGTGGGCATTCCCGACGCGCCAACGACCTGGGGATGGTGGACCTACACCTGGCTTCCGCTTGGAGAAGTAGGAGTTGAGAGCCGCCAGTGCAAACTTCGGGCTGGGACGTCTACCTCGGGATCCGGCCGGATCGCCTGCCAGAGCATCGTGTACACCTGAGCCGGATCGCCCAGCTTCATCCCGTTTATCTCGACGAAGTTGAATTGGTTGATCCGACCTGCATCGGCGCGATTAGTGAGTTCGCGAACCACACTTCGGACCGTCGCCGTCTTGCCTGTGCCTGGCACGCCTGAGACGTAGATGCATTGGCCCACGCGCTCTTGCAGCGCATCCTCCACAGAGGTGTAGATTTGTTGGAACTCGCCTTCGCGACAAGGTAGTTTGTCGGGTGTGAGGCCGACGTGAAGCAGGCGCTTGGCACGCTGTTGTGGTGTGAGAGAGGCGAGGTAGGGAAGAGTGACGCTGGCCTTGTCGGCATCGCGCTGCGAAGGAGTGATTAGGGTGGAAGACGATGATCCGGGGCTGTACCCGCTAAAGGCCGAAGTGATCTCCTTCGCGCGTCTCTTCGGAGATGCCATCGTGTTCCGCAACTTTGCCGGCGTGCTCTTTCCCGAGCGTGACGATGATGGGGGTAAGGAGAGCTGAGATGCGGGATTTCTTGGAAGGTGTCCGGGGAGAGCTTGACGAAGGTGGTTGCTTCCGCTTTTTGGAGACCGCATCCGGGGTCGCAGAAGGTTGTTCCTCGTCTGAGTCCGTGTCGAAATTTGTTTCGTATTCAGTGAGGTCACTGTCACTGTCGCTGGCGATGTTGTTGCCATTGAAGCGGTCGAGGTCGCTGTCGTCATCGGATTGATGGTCATCAGGGTCTTCGCCGTCTGGAGCTTCTGGTTCTCCTCTCCGTGCTGCCCGTGCTGCTCTTGCTGCTCTTGCTGTTGCCGCTGGTGAGATCTGTGCTGGTTTTGACTTGGGAGTCGGCAAGGGTGTTTTGTTCTTCTTGGCCTGCTGCATCTTCTTCATGCTGACCAGCCTGTTGCGCTCAGCGCTTACACGAGCCTGCGTTGTGGTCCGTGGTGATACGCGCACTGCGCGAGTTGCTGCTCGGGTAGACATCGTTGTTGGGGCTGACGTTGAGGTGTTTACTTGTGGTGGTGGTGGTGGTAGATGCTGAGGATCGTCATGCTTCATTTCCATCCCACTATGCGCAAACCGAACGCGTCGCGTCGCGCTCATTCACGTCGCGTCCTTCTTTGTCTCACGCGTCCGACGTGTTGCGTTTGGCTCATGGGGTCACGTGGCTCGGCGCGTCGAGATCGGGCAGGGATAAACAAAGGAAGTGAGCGCGCCTCGAGAATTTCGAAGGCTGTCACCATCAAATCGGCAGCACTCGCAACCGTTCCTTCCTTCTTTCCAACCGCAGCATGAACACGCGTGCCACGCCAACACGAGAAGGCGAACGTCGGGCGCGTCTTCTAGCCTCTGGTGAACTCGGCGTCATGACACGATCGACTTCAACGTCTCCAGCGGGATCCGGCGCATCCGCTACATCACCGCGCTTGGGACCATCAACAAGCTCAACAGGTGGGTACATCTATTATGAAGAGACCAGCCGAAGATTAGCTGACATTTCCTCTGACCTTCTTTCGCCCACACCACGGCTTCTAGGTGCCTCTACTTCCCGCGGTCGCAAGAAGACCCCTATGCCACAGCGACGAACCGAAAACTCCTTTGCGGATGCGTCCAACGAGGATGCGTCTGCTTCCACCAGCGGAGCGCGCGCCATCAGCTCATTTTTCCTAAGTCAATCGTCCAGGCCGCGCGCGGGACGCAGAAGCGGAGACAGCTCATCAAGCCAACGGGATGAGGGCCAGGATGAAGTTTCGGGATCCCGGACAGGACGACGACAGACATCACAGCGTCGTCTGGCAGATCTCAGCGCGCTTACGAATGCATCAGACGACGACGAGGATGATGAGCAAGGTGGGGGTCGCAGCTTTACTACGGAAGCAGCATACGCAAATCGCTTGGACGCTTCCGCGGCACATATTGGCCAGTTGCTCAGCAGGAACGGGCGGAGTGGAAGGGGTGCTCAAGGGAAAGGGAAGCAACGGCTGAATGATGACGATCAAGAACAACCACAGAAAGGAGATGACGACGGCGATGAAGAAGAGGACGACGACGAAGAAACATCGGATCCGGATGCAGCAAAGCGAAAACATGGGCACCGCTCCACACCAAATGGCGCGTCGCAAGGAGCGTCATCTTCCCAAAACAAACTGGACCCGCCTTTAAGGGAAAAAAGATTGCCATCATCACGACTCGAGAATCACGCAAATCCGCAGTCATCGTCAGGACTCCTCCCTTCTCTTCGGAACCTCGCATCATCTGCCTTCTCCTCCCTGCAGGCTCATCCCTCACATGTCCTCCTCGGCATTGTGTTGCTGTCGTACATGTATCTCAACTCCGGAACCGGGACCCTGCCAGGCCTGACACCCTCTCCGGACGCTTTATCGGCTCTGACCAAGACAACTACCAAGCTCTCCCAGCGCGTCACAAGTGCCGAAGCCCACATCTCAAGGCTTGGCAAAGTTCAAGGCCAGCATTCGGGCGCAATGGAGACACTCAAGACTCGGGTGTCGACCCTCGAGCTATCTGCGAGTGAACGGGACGAACACGTTCGAAAGTGGAAGGCGGAACTCAGCGACGGGCGGACGCGCGAGGAGGCTGAACTTGGTCGCTGGAAGAAGGAAGTAGAAGCGGCTTTGAAGGAGGAGCGTGAGTTGTTGGAGAAGGAGATCACAAAGCTCCAGGAAGAGCTCGAGCGGCGGCAAAAGCTTATTGCGGCGGATGCGCGCAAAATCGCGTCGGCCGCCTCCGCTTCCGCTGGAACTGCTGCTAGCGAAACCAAGGAGTCACAGGCGCAGCTCAAGAAGTTTGACGCCGAGCTTCGAAGGATGGCCGATAGGCTGGCCGATGTGGACTCGGATCTCGGAAACACGCGGCGCGAGCTGGCTGCGTTGGACAAGCGGTCGAGTACAGCGCAAGCTCGGGCGGACGAGGCTCTCCGTGCGATTCAAGACGACCCGACCTCATGGCTTTCGACCTACTTGCCTTCTTTGGTTCCGGTGCGGTGGGAACATAGCCCGTCTCAGAAAGGCAAGAGCAAAGGCGCGGCAAAGCCAGAGCTTCGCATCGATGAGGCCTTTTGGGCGGATCTGCGAACCCACTTCGTCTCCCATGCAGACGCTCTCAAAATGGTCGAGGCGAGCAAGTCAGCAACGGTCGTAGAAAGTACAGCCCCACGCCCAGCGGAATTTAACCGGGAAGATCTGCAAAAGATTGCGGCGAATGAGGTGCGGCGAACACTTGACGGTAACATTGCCGACGGTGTTCTTCTGGATCGAGCTTCTTTCATGGTCTTGCTACAGAAGGAGCTTCGGCTCGCCAGTGCGGCTCTCGAACGCAAGATCCAAACCACACAGAAGGATGTAGAGCTGGAGAAGAAGGAGCGGAGGAGGCTGTGGAGAATTTGCAACAGGTCCATCACGATCTTGTTGAGACGGTACAGCTTCTCGGGCAAGAGAAGGCGCCCTCAAGAGACGGTTCGCGCTGGCCCTTCTCATGGGGTGGTACTGGGAGCGGGACGGATGGGCCAGCTGGTAGCGGAGGGCCTGCTGAAGATGAAGCAAGGGCGACAGCGACAGCCGGACACGTGTGATCGAACTGATCGACCAGGCCCTCGAGCTCTACAGCCTGGACAAGCTTGGCAGGCCCGATTACGCCTTGTACTCGGCTGGTGCCCGGGTACTACCCTCGCTGACCTCTCGCTCGTACGGTCAATCCGGTACACCATCGCGATTGTCTGCGTCTAAGTTCTGGAGCTGGCCCACGGGAGGGAAGAAGACGGAGATCACCTACGATGCCGGATTGGCCAGTGGGCGCGGGCGTCCACCGGTCACCGCTCTGCACCCGGATATCTCGCCGGGCATGTGTTGGGCTTTCCCTGGCTCAAGGGGCACGCTCGGGATCAAGCTGGCTCGCAGGAATGTGCGAGTATCGCATGTCACGATTGAGCATGTGCCTGAGCGACTCTTGAAGGACCATCAAGATCTAGAAGCGAAATCTCCTATCCGATCCGCGCCTCGACGGCTTGAAGTCTGGGGCCGGGTAGTTGGAGGTCAAGTAGAGTGGGCGCGGGCACAGGCATTCAACGTCCGACAGGCGGCCGAGGCGTCTCGGGCGCGGCTGCGAAGGGGTGGTTCGAGTGGAGAGGAGGAGAGCTTGAAGCCGGAGGGGGCCAAGACAGGTCGCTGGATCCGGTTGGGAGAGTTCGAGTACGGCGCGGGCGGGAAGAGTTATGGATCTGTTCTGCAGAAGAGTCAGAAGTGGTCACCGGGTGGACACTCGCACATCCAGACGTTTGCGGTGGACTCGGACGTGGCTAATCTCCAGATCGGAGTTGATGCGGTTCAAGTTGGCGTTCTCAGCAACCACGGGAACCAGGCGTATACGTGCCTGTATCGCGTCCGGATACACGGGGATCCTCAGGACGATGAGGTCGATGCGGACGACACGAATGGAATCGATGATACGGTCGCGACTGGGCTGGACAGCCTGGTATGAATTCATAATCCTGGCCATCGAGGAAGGACCTTGGAGCAAACTGGTTACCCCCCTCCCCCTTTCTCCCCAATCTCATCGCTCTCAGCACTCCACATACACGCACATTACCCGTCAACCGACCCTCACGCGTGCCCTTGGCCACCTGCATCTTGTCTGTCCGTTTGTTATACCCCCATCTCTCTCCTGGCCAGTAGTAAAGTCAATCGCAGTCAGTGGTTTTGATCGCCGGACATGATCCGTGCGCAAACAAAAACGTTCTCACTTCCCCGCGCCGAGAAGAATCCCCCATCTCGACCCCATCAAAGGTTACGTAGTTAGGGTCGGACGACACCTTGAGCTTTGAGCACTCCCACTGTCCTTCACCCTTTCCTCCATCATCATCTTCTGTCCTTGTCTGAGATTCCCCTCCCTCCTTCCCGCGCAGAAATTGATCTAACTATGGCTACAATCACGAAATCTGTCGTTCTGAACGCGATCGACAACGTTACCTTCGAGGAGCGACCCACAGCACCGCCCGGCCCTCACGAGGTCTCGGTTGCATGCAGGCAGACGGGTGAGTGGTAAGCTTTGCGTCAGGTATGACTTGCTTCTGTGCGCTAATTGGCTTTCGCTTTCACTTGTGCTCGTAGGCATCTGCGGCAGCGATGTGTGAGCTGCAACCCATCCTCAAAGTGTACAAGTGGCGAGGAGGGAATGAACTGACGCTCTTCACTACGGCGAACCAGACACTACATTAAGCACGGTCGCATTGGCGAGTTCATCCTGACTGGGCCCATGATTCTCGGCCACGAGTCGGCCGGAGATGTGGTCGCCGTCGGCGCTGAAGTCAAGACCCTCAAAGTTGGAGACCGCGTTGCGTTGGAGCCTGGCGTGCCATGCTTCGGCTGCCACCTGTGCCTGTGTGAGTGAAACTTACCCTGCGGCCACTGGAGACATACATGCTGACCTGCGTGCTTTCGCGCGCGTCTCTCTCTTCTTTTTGCGCCCTCCTCAATGAAGCTGGTGCCTACAATCAATGCCGCGCCCTCGTCTTCGCCGCTACTCCCCCGTACGATGGCACCCTCTGCCCGGCCTACAACCTTCACGAGAGCTTCGCGCACCCAATGCCTAAGAGCATGAGCTACGCAGCCGGTGCCCTCATGGAGCCTCTGGCTGTCGCGGTCCACTCGACTGTCAATCGGGGCAAGGTACGCGCTATGGAGAATGTGCTGGTCTTTGGAGCGGGTCCGATTGGGCTGTTATGTGCGGCTGTCGCAAAGGCTTATGGAGCCAAGCGCGTGTGAGTACTGTCCCTTTGGCGTACTTGTTAAACTTACGTGCCAGTCGCTGAACTGTAGAACGCAATAATGTGCCCTCCACTACTCCTCAGGATTACCGTGGACATCATCGATTCGAAGCTTGAATTCGCAGCCTCCTTCGCCGCGTCACACACCTTCAAGCCCACAAAGCCGAACGAGGGCGAGACGGGCATGCAGGCAGCTGAACGGAATGCAAAGGCCTTGATCAAGGAGATCGGCGATGATGTTGAGGCAGTGGAGGGATTCGATCTCGTCCTCGAATGCACGGGTGCACCACCATGTATTCAGATGGGTCTGTGGGCAACCAAGGTCCGAGGACGTTTCGTGCAGGTCAGTCTCATGGAAACTTGTGTGCGTACAAAAGGAGAGCTGACAGATCGACTTCGTATCTTAAATTACAGATCGGAATGGGTCAGAACGATGTGGTCTTGCCTCTGCATCTGATCAACATCAAAGAGCTGGATCTCACGGGCGGCTTCCGCTATGGGTTTGGCGCCTACCCGACTGCGATCTCCCTCGTCTCTGCAGGCAAGATCGACATTGAACGTCTGATCACCCATCGATACAAGTTTGCAGACTCTCTCGATGCGTTTGAGGCGGTGGCCAAGGGACAAGGCGAGGACGGCAAGCAGGTAATCAAGGCACAGATCGCACACGAGTGACCGGATAGCATGTACGAGTCCTAGCCTCAGCGCCATACTGATCCGAATCAATCAATGCATCGTCGCTGTGCTGTTATTTGTTCCTTGAGATGCGACCACGTGGTGGATCTTGAGAGCGAGATTTCGAGTGAGCGGTAGAAGAAATCCAACAAAGCAAAGGGAAGTCCATCAACACTTCCATCATCTTGCCCTGACCATTCGGACTGCCCTGCCAGATCTGAGCGTACGAAGCTGCAGTACCGTGCCGGAGCCTCATACTCGTTGCCCAGAAAACATACACGGGCTCCCCATTCCACCGCTTCATCCATTGCGGCCGTCTTCCAGCACCTCGAAGCCATGCAGACCACTCAAATGCTGCGCAAGGCAGCGAGGACAGCAGCGAGCGCTGGCGTGACGCCATCCTCGTCATCAGTGCTGCGGAATGCTCTCTCTCCCACGTCGACTTCAATGTCCGGTGCATCGGCTGCGAGGTTACTGTCGATAGCCAGCTCCTCATCTTCCTCAGCAGCACAACAACAGTCACAAAATCCTCGGAATGGCAGCCGACTCCCGCGCGCGGCTCCCTCTTCACAGGTCCTGCGAGCGCTGGAGTCCTCTTCAAGGTCATATGCTTCTGCTGCTGCTGCTGGGCCCATCCCTACCTCGGCTCTCGTGGAAATTTCGCAGCTGCCAAACAAGGTCACGGTCGCCACAGAAGCCACGCCGGGTCACTTCTCATCATTGGGCATCTACGTCGATGTGGGAAGTCGGTACGAGCGTCAGTATGTTCCCGGGGAGAGCGGAGTGTGCCACTTGTTGGATCGGATGGCATTCAAGGTGAGTCTTCCTGTTGTCTCTCGAGTCCACGGGCGCGCTGCCGTCGCGCAACTTGCTTATCGCGCCAATCCCTTTGTTCCGTCTGACTCGAGCAGAGCACGTCACGAAGAACAGCAGAAGACATGACCAAGGAAATCTCCCAGCTCGGCGGCAACTTCTTCTGCTCCTCCTCGCGCGAAACGCTCATGTATCAAGCCTCGATCTTCAATCAGGACCTCGAGGCAGCCCTTGATGTCCTCGCGGACACAGTGCTCAACCCTCTTCTTTCGGATGAAGAGCTCGCGACGCAGAAGGAAGCGGCGGCGTACGAGATCCGCGAAATCGCAGAAAAGCCAGATATGATCTTGCCGGAAATTCTGCACAACGTCGCATACGCCAACAATACCCTCGGCTACCCGCTCCTCTGCCCTTCCGAATCACTGCCAGTTATGAGCGCAAAGACTTTACGCGACTTTGTCGATGCCTGGTATACCCCCGACCGCATAGTCGTAGCAGGCGCAGGAATGACACATCAGGCGCTCGTCGACGTCGCGCAGAAGCACTTTGGTCATCTCACAGCCAGAGATACATTCCCAGACGGTTCTCTACACCTTTCCAGCTCCAGTTCGGCGGGTTCGATCTCATCGCGGTCCTCAACTCCTTCCTCATCTCTAAGCGGTAGTTCGAGCTCGCTTTCTAGCTCTAGCATTGGCAGTGCCGACTTCTCCACATCTTCAACAAGGCCCGCTCAGCATGCTCCAGCACCTGAGCTATCTCTGGCGGCGCAGGCGAGCGCTCCCGCGAGATATACCGGGGGAGAGCAGTACATCTCTTCTCCCGACCTCGAGTTCACACACGTCTACGTTGCCTTCGAAGGATTCTCCGTCCACGACGACGACATTTATGCGCTTGCAACGCTCCAGATCCTGCTTGGCGGAGGTGGCAGCTTCAGCGCGGGCGGGCCTGGCAAGGGCATGTACTCCCGGCTCTATTCCAACGTTTTGAATCGCCATCACCAGGTCGACTTCTGTGCCGCTTTCCACCACTGCTACAACGACAGTGGTCTCTTTGGCATCGCCGCCAGCGTACACCACAGCTTTGTCGGCAGCATCCCGCAGATCATAGCACGCGAGCTCGAGTCGCTGATGGAACACAACTCGCGATCGGCTGTGACCCAGGCCGAGCTTAGCCGGGCTCGCAATCAGCTGAAGAGCAGTCTCGTCATGGCGCTTGAGAGCCGATTGGTGGAAGTTGAAGATTTGGGCAGACAGGTTCAGGTTCATGGGAAGAAGGTCAGCGTGGAGGAGATGTGCTCCAAGATCGATCAGGTCGACCTTCCCAGACTGCGCCGTGTTGCTGCGCGTGTCTTGCGGCCCACTATCACGGCCTCGTCACGCGGGTCTGGAATGCCGACAGTCGTAGCGCAGGGATCGTTGGATGGACTCGGAGATGTTCGTTCGTACCTTGCGAACAGGGGACTGGGCCTATCGCCGAGCGGCTCGGACGTTGGTTCGTCAACGACCTCTGGCTCAACGTCGCGGAGCGGTCTTTTCCGTCGGGTGCTGGGTGGAGGCTCTCCTTCCCGCGGTCTGCACACGTCCGCTCGGGTTGCTGCTGGGCGGACATCCACATCGTCTAGTGAGGAGATCCCCAAGTTCTTCCGTCCGCAGACCCGCGAGGAACGACGCTCCGAGGGCCCTCCTTCTCGACATATCCTCTTCTACCGGGATATCGTCCCTCCGCTCTTCCGTGTACTTGCATACGGGTCCATCGTCTACTTTGGACTTCATCTCACCTGGGTCGTGCTCGATCGCGAGGAGCAGGACGCGCGCCACGCCTCGGAGATTAGCGGTTTGCAAGGCGAGATCCGCAAGCTGAAGGAGGACGCCGAGAGCGGAGTAGCACAGGTGGTGGATAAGGCTGAGGTGAAGGCCAAGTCGTGGTGGTCTAACCTGACCGGCAGATAATGTACAGGACCTCGTCGGATTCCCTCTCTGGACATAGACTAGCGTTGTTCGCTCTTTACCTCTCACCGGTCTTTTTCTAACACTTTGCAATTTGATCCACCCAGCACCATTTTATGCAGAAGGTCTATGGCGAAGGAGCTTGTTGAGGCTCGTATGGTATGATTGCAATGGATGTCTGCAGAATTGCAGACAGACACAAGATAAGGCGCGAGGTGGGTAAGGAAAAGGGAGAAAAAGGCAGCAGAGCAGATACGAGTATGTAACACGAAGTATGAACAGAGATGGAGTAAGAAATTGCAAAGGGTAAATGAGTGTGTGTTTGGAAGGAGTCGTCCATCGCGCAAAGGTATAAATCGAGGAAGTGAATCGGATATCGTAGGGTTTCAACGAGGGTGTCTGTACTTGGACTCGGCCTCCCCGTCGAGTGCTTCAAGCTTGCGCAGCGCTTCGTCGCGCTCCGGGTCCTCTCGAACAAGCCGCTCGATCTCGAGTCGAATCGCCCAGACCCACACCTCCTTCTCGAGCTTGCTCCGCGCCCGCATCACGAGGAAGTCAACATTGCTTTGGTCCCGCAGGCGCGGTAACACCGTTGGATCCGTTGCACCACCAGCCCCGTCCAGCTTGTCCTGCACCTCTGTAGCGCGCCGCTTGAGCTTCTCTGCGATCGGATTTCTATCATCCTCCGCAAAGAGAGCAGCAGCTGCTGCAGTACCCCGGTCTGCCATCTTTCGCAAGGGTCGCACCGCACTAGGGGTGGCGGATGGTCGACCTTGGCTGTGCTTGCGGAAGCGAATGACAAACGTGCAGTCTTCCTCGTCATCGGTGCTGATCATGCCGTCGGCGTATACGCGCGGCAAAGCATGGCGCTCGTCCAATCTGCCCGCCGATGCAGCGCCTGTGCCACTGCCTAGAGAGCCAGCAGGCGTCTTTGCTCCACCTTCGAAAGATCCGCTCTTCGCTCCTCGGAAGTCATCGGTCAGAGGTCCACTGAAGACGTACGCATCCTGAAGCGGGATCGTCCGCATACCACCAGCCTCACTCCGCCGTCTCCAGAAGATCCCCGCGTTCTGACGTGCACGAGACGTTCGCTCTGAGGTTGAGAGAGCGTAGCCGAGGAGCCGACCTCCAACCAGGATGAAGTAGCCTCGTTCGAATGGCGCATAAGGTGAACGCTTGTGATAAAGCTTGCCAGAGCGGATGATACCGCGGCACCCTTCGACAATGCACCAGTTCCACAGAGACGCCAGGAGCGGACTGATGCGCTCCTCTTCTGATATCGGGTTGCGAAAGTTCTTCTCCGCAAGGGCTCGCTGTGCCTTGTCGCTGAACTTCGTGGGGTCGATAGAGCCCTGGATTTGCATGAGCGTAATGGCATCCGCACGCTCTTTACGCTTCCAGTATGCGATGAGGTCTGTGAGGTGTGTGATCCACTGCCGTGTGAGTTGCGCGGAGTACGACTCCAAGCGAATCGAGCGACCGTTGGAGTGAACAACCTCAAATTGTCGAAGTTTACGCAAGAGTACCTTGTCATCCGATGCACTCATATGCTCTTCGCCTCCCAGATCCCTCTGGATCATGTCGTACACACGTCCACTTTGCAATGATTCTGGCTGCATGCCGTCCACTTCCGCCAACGTCCTGACAGCGTAGATGTCGCGCAAGTCGATATAGCCGTCTGCACCGTCAATCTGCTCAAACTGTCGGCGACGCTGCCAGGTTTGGAAGATCCGCTCTTGAGCGTCGAGCTCCTCATCGCTATCTCCGGGAAACCGAATCAGATCGAGAATCTGAGCTCGGAATGTAGCCATCTCGTCCTCTCGCTTCATCGTTTGCGTGCGACCGAACATAATCTCAAAGGCACGTCGCGCCCGAGACCGTTTCGACACTTGCTCTTCATATTCGACGGAGGCATTTGCCATCCTCCGCGAGCCGGGCGCAGTATACGCCTCCGTACGCGGAACGCGCATCTCGAGTGAGCTCGGGCTTGGCCCGCCAAGATGGCGATCTGGTGGGAAGGCACGACTTGGTCGACAAGCGAATACGTGACCGTCATGGGTGGTCAAGTATATGCGATCCAGCGTGTTCGATACTGGACGGACGCGCCAAAGAAAGCCTTCGATGGCAGGAGGTTCGTCCATCTGTTGCCTAGTGCCACTGTGAATGTTATCTCGATTGTGCGCAGCAACACGCAGCTCAAGGGTTGGACCAGAGTTTGGCTGCAGCAAAGGGAAGAGTCTCAGTCAGTTGAATCATTCCTACCGAAGACCACCAGCTAAGTGTTTTCACTCACTTTCTTGAACATAGCACCACTTAATAGAGCCCAACAGCGTGGCTCCATTTCGACAGTCAGATCTTGAATGATCCAATCGAGCGTCGTCCCTCTCCGCCAAGCCAGCTCCAGCTGCAGACCACCAGCAACGAGCCAGTCCAACATCTCACGGAGCTGTGGCTCAGCCTCAACGAGTTGAAGGACGAGCCCAATGACGCTTTGACGATTGACAAGCTTGTACCCCTCTTGACCCGGTTCAGCGTGCCCGTGCTTGCGGGCCAAAGAGGAATGGAGCAGTAGGGCTCCTGTGGTACTTGTACGCTCCGTCAACATGGCCGCTTCATGGTCAGGCACTTCCTCGGGCACCGGGAGACGGACATGAAGGTCCAGCGTTGGCACGTGGACATCGATCGAAGGGGGAATCATCCCGCCCAGTTCACGCCAAATCTCCCACATCCAATCGGCTGCAGCTGATGAGAATCGAGGCTACGGTCCAGAATCCGGGAAGAGTTAGCGTTGAAAGTTTTGTGATCCTGCCATTCAGATCATTCGACTCACGTTGAACAGAATAATGTTAGTGCCACTGCGACGCAGATGAACTAGTCCCTTTCCAGAACGTATTCGCCGGCGACTTGGCTCAAAGGTGAGGCAGAAGATGTTGTCCGCCTTGGAGTATACTGAGAGGTGTGTCTCCGACGAGTAAAGTGGTATGCTGGTCCGAAGCTTCAGAGTAGGCTTTGTTTTACGCACTCGCTGAAAGCAAAAACGAAAAGCAAATGCTGCGTTGAGTCATTGATGCAATAGACGAAGGGAATCATGGACTGGTGTTACGAGCAACTCACTGATTCTTGCCATAATTCAACACGACGCATGCGCAGAATTACGACGAGCTCTCTCCACTTGTCATTGTGAACCGAGTATTTTCTCGCGGCCAGCTCATCAAAGTCTGCTGGGACATCCTCAGCTGCCGTCCAATCCTCCTTGACGAGCATTCGATCCCGTTTCAGGATCGTCTTGCGGCTGACGGTTGGGTCTTGCTCGGCGCGTGAGTTAGGTGCAGGCTTGTTCGCCATTTGAAGCAGAATATCTTCTTCGGAATGCGCCGCAGTCGATGTCCCTGAATCGCCCAAGCCTTTCTTGGTGGAAGGAAATGGAATGGCAATGTGTGGTACAGTCCCATTAGCGGCTCCATTTGGTTTCCTGGAGGGCAAGTCGAGAGCAGATCCGTTGGCAGTCCCATTCGGCCTCTTATCGGGAAGGTCGGGCAAGTCGAAGTTGACGTTGGGCGTTCCAGATGTCGGGCTAGGCTTGGTGGGTTCATCAAACGTTCCGGAGGCTTCTCGCGATCGAACGGCGGTGTCGCGATTCGCACCGTCCCTCAGCTGCGCAAGCACATCGCTCGGTCTTCGGGAATCAGCAACCCGTCCCTGATCGTCGAGATTTCGCTCCTCCTGAACCTGAAGCCTGGGAACGTCGCCTTCATCATGTTCGGTTATTGGGTTCGCTGGAAGCCAGCCGCTGCCCATAAAAGTCGGACCAGGCGACAAGGCTGAGGGAGGTGGGGACACCGGAGAGAATGGTTGATGGTCATTCAGAACGAGGAACATCGAGCCGCGCTTCCGGCGTTGTTCCGCTTCCTCCTCCGCCTTAAGCTCCGCTCGCTTAGCGTCCTCGATCTTCTTCCTTTCCAGCTCTCGCACTCGTTCCCGTCTCCTCTCTGCAACTTCTTGAAATGCTGCTCCAACGTCGAAGGAACTGCCCACCCATTTTGTTCCCCTGCACTTGTTCCGATAGCGCCGGGCTCGAGAGTCATGATCTGACCGCTGGAGGCACCTCCAAAGCTTCCGCCTGTTGACATGTGGTAGCGGGGTAGATGAGTACCGGAGGAAGCTGCGCGCATACCCCGACTTCGAGACCGTGAACGAGCTTTGGGCTCGTTTCCGAGAGGCCCCGCCGAGCGTGCAGTACGAAGTTCGTGTGTGACCTCAAGCGCTGTTCCGTATCTGCCATGAGAAGAAGAAGTAGGAACAGGGGCAGGAGTATGAGCAGGAGCAAAAGCAGGAGCCGATTCAGAAGCTGATGCGCCAGCATGGGAGGCGGCGGCTTCGAGCTGGAGCTTGCGGGTAACCTCAGCCTGAGCGAGAGTGAGCGCAACGGAGACTGCCTTGGAGGCACTGACAGGCGATGGACCGAGATAAATACGCTTGAAGTGGTGTACTTGGTGTCCTGTTCGCGATGTCAACACCGAGTGGTCCAGATGGCACTCGTGCTGGTTGCCGCGGCTTGTGCTTGCCTGTGGGTCGCCCATCGCTGGCGGGGGACTCGCGCTCTACAGCCGCGCGCGCAGGGAAGAGTGCACTGGGGGGAGTCTTGCGTTGTCGTTGCTGTCTATGGAGGCGCTGAAAGTCGGACAGCAGCGACTCGTTCGTTGTTCGCCTCATCTTTTCTTGAGCGCTCAATTTAAGCACACTTGCGTCAGTTGAAATCACAACTGCAGCTGAAACAGGAGTTGCTTCATCACGTTCTAGGCCCGTTTCGTTGTGTGAACAGGCATGGAACGGGATGCTATGTACATGCTGAAATTTCCACCTTGCGATGCCGCTCAGCTGGCCGACGAAGCCAGAAGGCGGACAAGTTGGAGCTCCAACTCAGAGCATTCACGTCGGGCATCTTCAGCTTGAGCGCGTACCACAGCGTCCGCATCCCGCCCAGCTACAAAGCCAAGCACAGTCTTCGTGTGTTCGAGTAGCTTTGGCTCGAACAGCAAGGGAGGGAGGGGTCGACTCCGTTGCTTCGTCAATCCGTCGCTCGCAGTCGGCAGAGGTTGAAGCATAGCACCCCCAGGAAGTCGCAAGGCCGAAATACCGTCTCGGTCCTTTGTCCCTGCTCCGAGAAGATCTGATTGGACAGCTTCCGTGAGGTCGTCTATGTGCTTCTCCAAGACTGCGTTCGTACCTGATATCAACAGGCTGATAAGGAACAGCGCAGAGCGTCGAAGTTGAGGTAGTTTGGTGTCCGTGGCCAGCGCGTTGTCAGGCTGAGGTTGCGCATCTTCGTCGTCGCTGCCTTCTCCATCAGCAATATCAGCGAGCGAGCCGGTCGCCACAACAGAAACGCCAGATCGAGCTCGGCTCTTGGCCTGGTTACGTTTGATCGCAGACGAAGGCTTGCTCCGCTCCGTTGTCTCAATGGAGACAATGTCAAGGCACGTCGATGCCAAAGAATCCGAGTATCGACTTGAGGCCATTTCTAGGGGTGCGGCTTCGACGCAAGTGCCTAGCAGGGATATGGCCGAAGAGCGCAAGGCTGTTGGCTCGTTCGCACTTCGAAGCATTGTGACAAGTGGCTCGACGACAATGGACACTGTCAACATACCCGAGTCAGTATGTGAGAATATATCACAGGTCTCCATACACAGCATACACAGCCTATATGCTCACCGTTTGGTCCAAGTCGTGGTCCACACCGCTGGATCACTCGCAGAAGTGCCTCGCCAATCCGCAGTCGCCGATCAACCTCAGCCTGATTGATTTTCCGCCCCGCCCTTTCATCTGCTCCCGTGTACTTGCGCACAAGTACCTTGAGGATCTGCGAGCCGCCCGAAATAGCCATGGCAGCTAGACCCTGCACCGCATTGAGGTAGAGATAGCTCTCCTCGTCTTGAATGGCTTGAACGAAGATGTCCATGATGGCTGGAAGGAGCGCAGCGTCCAGCTCGGGTTGCACTTCCTCTTGGTGACCTTCGTCCTTTGCAACATCTTCCGGATCGATAATGAGATTCGGCTTCTTCGCTGCGCCCGGTGCGACTTTGACCTCCGACTCGGAGACAAGTTCTCGTAGAATGATGAGCCCATGCGCTCGAACGGGTAGGATGGGGTCTTGTAGAAGCTTCAACGCCTCTTGATATTTCGCCAGGGCTTTTGAGCGGGGTGTAACTGCCTTTGCTTCTGATCCGTCCATAGCCGTTTGACTACTGCTACCTGATGCGGCACGAGCTTTAAGTACGAGCATCGCTTCCTGGCTCAGTCGACGGATCTCCTCGTTGCTTGAGCTCAATAATGCTGTGATCTTAGCTTGAATAACGCCGAGAAGAGGTGTCCGTTCCGTCGAAAGGCGTGTGTCCCCTGAGCAGCGGCCGAACAGGTCAGTCTCAGGAAATTTTGCATCGCTCAGAGTGAAAGAACTCACCTTCCAATGTGGCAAGCAAAAGGTTGAGCGCAGTAACGACGGCGTCTGGCTCATATTCATCGCCCATGGAATCCATTTCTGCTTCTTGCGCTGCCTCGTTCGAGGTGCTCTGGCTCACGTTCAGCAGGCTTTGCAATCGCTGCGATCCGTTATCTTGACTGACGGTGGGCCTATCAGGGGCCGTTCGTCCAGTGTTGGCTACGTTGGGCAAGGTGAAGTCGATGAATGCCAAGATGCTCTTCGTGTCGCCTTTCAGCAGGTCTTCTCCAAACGTCTCGAACAATTGCATGATCATTTGAAGGTATAAGATTGGTCTGAAGGTCGTCGCCCAGTCAGTTATACCCTGCTGTCTTTTGGCAATCTTTTACAGAACTCACCTCATATCTGGCTCCGCTTCGTCCCCGCCATTAGAATGGACGTGGTCAAGTCCTGACCCAGAACGCACAGCAACGTATCGATCCAGAACGTTCTGTAGCAGTATCTTCGCCACGTCCGTCCTCTGTGCGTTCTTGAGCAGCGTCACAATCGTCGCCGCCTGGACAGGCAGCGAGAATGCGAGGCCGGAGGGCAGTTTGAGATCTGCAACATCTGACAGTGAAATGCTGGCTGCCAGTGCGGCGGGTAGACTCTCTAGAACTGTCTGTAAAGCACCTGAGTGTCTCCTGTGAAGAGAAATGAGGAGCTTAGAGTCAGACGCCTTACACAACGGGACCACGCAAAGCCTTGATCTCACCTTCCAACTTTCAAGCAGATACCACCATCGTCGTTTGCCCAAGTTAAAGGTAAGTCTGCTGGCGGATCTGGCATGGCAATTCCATCGCTAAAGAGCTGCCCACGAGCAACGCGGTCAAGGAGCGATTGAGGGTTTGGCCCAAGCTGCTCAGCTAGTTCGTCTACAGGAGACAGTCTGGCCCAAGCCACCAAGCAAGTCTGCATCATGCTTCGAAGGTCCTGGCGGATCGCCAAAGCGTCGTTCCGAATATCGCCAATAACCCGAACCTTGCCCTTCCCAGAATCGACCATGGTAATCGATCGCGACAGATGGTCGGACAGAGCAAAGCAAGAGCCGAGGATCGGAGCAAGAAGGAACTGAAGGAAATCGGAGGAGGGCTCTGCATGCTCGACGATGCAGACCAGCAGCCTTACTGCTAGACGAACTTGTGGCGAGGTCACGACAACGTCCTCTTCGACCAATCGCGAGGCATCATTTGCAGGACCGTGGAAGTATCGGTAAATTCGCTCATCCAGACTCTGCCGGAGATGGGACGGGTGCTTGCGGGAGAGCCTTGCCAAGGCAAGTACAACCACGGTGAGTTGGGGTGAGATGGACGACGATCCCGTAGATGCCACGTTCGCTTGGAGAAGGTCCATCATTTGACCGAGAATAGTCTTTACGAAAACCTGCAAAAAGTATACCGCATTAACAGCTTGAGGTAAAGGTCCTGCTGCTGAGCTCGGCGACATGGTCTTATGCACTGACCTTTGCCGGAACACCGATTGGAGGCTCCGTCATGACAACGGAAAGGGCGACCATGTTCTGGTACGAGCCTGTTCAAAGGGCACAGCAAACGATTCTGGTTGAGTAAAGCCCACCAGAAAGCAAGACGTATGGACATACATACCCGTCTTATGCGCCAGCTCTGACTGTGATTCCGCCTCATCCAATGAAGATCGAAGTAGTGCCTCTACACCATCTGGACGGAGCAGTTGCAAAGCGCTCATCTGCTTCACCAACCGAAGGACGAATGCAGGCGTGGGAGCTCGGTGCCGGGCTAAATGCGATTTCGACTGAGAGAGCTCCGATTTCGATTCGAAGATGGCTCTTGATCTCCCAACTCCCGCCAAGGTCGATAATGCGGACTGGGTCGAAAGACTTCAGAGGTAGCATCAGAATGCATATGGCTGGGAATCCAGCTGGCAGCCTTTGAACGGGCAAGGACGACAATCAGACTCACCTCCGTAGAAGCAAATTTACGAATCTGCTCGCTGATTGAGCATCTTGTGAACCAGCTGGGCTTGATGCTCTCGTCAGACGCAATGCCACATCCAAAATTTCGCTCGAACAGAGCTCAAGGAGGATTCTTGCGGTCTGGGTAGAAATACTGAGACGTTGTGGCGGGCCGCTCGGCGCCTGGTCGCTTTGGGCCTCCGGCAAAATCGTCCGCAGTGAGGTCAATATGGCGGAGAGGCCATGTACAGCGACTTTCTCTTCCTCATCGGTCCCATTCTGTGGACGAGCATCGTCGATGACTTCCGTAAATCGACTTTGAGCCTGGTCGGTAGCGGAAGGATGAGCGAGAGCATGTATGTTGTCGAACTGGGAGATAGCAGGGGCAAAACACCACCTGGATACGAGGGATATGAGCTTCCGCAGCGGCTGTGCGAGCGCAGGATCGAGCGATGGCTTCGATGGAATGCTTGCGCTTGATGTGGCCTTCTCCATTTCGGACTGATGCATACAAATGAGTAGCCGAAGCGCCGCCGACCCCGTCGCATCTTGAGGCGAAGCCCCATTGAGCACAGTCTCGTCACCTCCGTCTCCGTTTTGATCTTGAAGCCTTGTACATGCGGTCCGCGCCCGCTGAAGACGTTGCCTCAGACGTTGCTCAAGAAGATCCTGAGGGGATGACGAGTCCGATTTGCTGCGCTCCAGCTTCACATCGTTCTCACCGATCAAAATTTGGATGGCGGCCACCACATCATCCACGCGCTCCGTCTCCGCCATCGTTGGGGGTCGATTTCAATGTTATAAGACGCGATCCCGTCCTTGCCCTGAGCGCAGGCGAGTGAGGTTGAGTATGGTTGAGGTCGAGCGGAAATCGCGGCAGCTCGTCGAGGTCGTCAACAAAAAATCTTGAGATGGAAGGAAGCCGACAGAAGGTGTGGAAGTTCTTGACTTCCACCACCGAAGCACAGACGTATACAGACAGCAAGATGGCGATGCTACGACAGTCCGAATGGGAACTCATCACTCTCGCCGCGCGGTCCCAATCCATCAGCGGTAGCCAAGGCGGCAGTAGTGCTGGCGAGCAACTTGCCGCTCTGGCCGCCGACGCACGGCTAGAAGAAGTTCTCGCCTCATCACATGCACGCGCTCTCCTCAAGCCATTCGCGCAAGCTGCCGGCAAGGCCATGAATGCGCAACAAGCGCTCGACCTCGAAATCTCATCAGGTGTAGCTGTACAGCTACCGCAAGCCTGTGGCGCGGAGGCTCAAGAAGAACGGGAGCAAGAGCAACTTGCCGTCTTGAGCGTTGCTGTCGCTGCTCTCCACGCCTTCGTTCAAGAGAATTGGACAGGACCGGACGTACGTCTGTCATCTGCAGAAGCCGTCCGCTCAGCCGCGCCTGACGCCTTTCCACCGCGTTCCGTCGACGCCGATGAAGATACGGTCGAATCGCAGCTCAAAGCTTCCTTACGTTCCGCCAGTTTGGAGGCACTCACATGGGCAGGAGAGCCAGCTTATCACCTGTGCCGGGAACCTTTCTACTTGCTCTTCGCTGTCAAAATCCTCGATGCACTCGCAAAGGCCGCAACGCCGAATCAGAAGGGTCTCGCCAGCGTCGCGTGGTGGAGAATGCGTGCCGCGACCGTCCATTCCCACGTCCTTGACGAGCCTGTACCTTACGGTTCAGCCATCATGCAGCCTGTCGACGCGCTTCTTGACCAGCTCAAAGTCGACGCTTTACAGCCATCAACCTCGAGCTCGGTCCTCATGCCACAGCATCTGCATTCACTGCTCACTCTCGAGCGAGGATTGTCGATCCAGCGCATGGGGCGTGACAAGGAGGCATCGGAGCAGTTTGTCCACGCTGCAAAGGCGCACAACTTCCTCTACCAGCTCAGCGGTGCTCTCGGCAAGCGCACCAAGTTCCAAAGGGAGGATCGTACTCAGTTGATCCTTCTGGCGGAGAGTGAAGCCAAGTCCTTCGACGCGCAGGATTATGAGCGGAGCAAGGCGGAAGAGAAGGCCAGGGCAGAGGGAATCGAGAAGGTCGAGAAGCCGGAAGATCCATCGCAGGAGAATCCGGCCAACTGGGGCTGGCAAACGGCGCCAAATCCAGAGCAGGATCCCAACATGCCGTCGACGTTCATGCTCAACGATGACACCTTACTCGAGCAGACCGCATTCACTACGACAGCGTCCAAGGATTCCTCTCAATCTGCCCTATCGCATATCGATCCTTCCAATCAGCCCGCCCTCTTTCCTCTTGATCAGTGCATCCTACTAGCACTCTCCCTGTCCATTCGAAACACGTCGCCAACGCACGGCTTGACCGCAGCCGAGATCGGCGCGTTCGTCTCCCGTGTCCTCCCGCATCCTCAAAACTGGAGCGTACACACAATGGCGCTTCTTCTTCGATCACGGCTTGAGTCAACTCGAACCCGTACCGTCGAACGTTCTGTCCTTCAACTACAGGCACTCATCGACCAAATGCCGACTTCAGACTCAAGCGCGAAGGAGCGTCTAAAGTACTTCCACGCTCTTGAACTGCCTTCGCGCTGGGAGATGCAGGCCGAGCTTGCGAAGCGTTACGCAAGTATCGGGGTGACTCGATCTGCACTGGAGATCTTTGAGCGCGTCGAGCTCTGGGAGGAGGTTGTGCAATGTCTTGGCTCACTCGGACGGCAGGAAGAAGGAATTGAAGTGATCAGGGACTTGCTAGCGGGGAAGAAGGTTGAGGCGGATGTCGACATCTCCCGGAGACGAAAGGGTGCGGCTGCAATCGACTCCGTTAGAGCGGAGCGCATGGCCTACTCGCGCGAGGCAAAGTTGTGGTGTTTGCTTGGCGATATCGAACCGCTCAAGTCGAAGGAACATTACGAGCAGGCATGGGAAACGTCCAGACGCACTTCAGCGCGTGCCGCGCGTTCCTTGGGCGGATACTATTTCGCACGACAGCAGTACAGCGAGTGTGCGCGGTGGTTGAAGGCGGCTCTCAAGACCAACCCTCTATACCACCGGAGCTGGTTCATTCTGGGATGCGCTCTCATGCGAACAGAGACGTGGGGCGATGCGGCCATCGCGTTTGCGAGGTGTACGGCTATCGTTGACGACGACGGAGAGAGCTGGAACAATCTCGCGAGCTGTTATTTGCGCATGGGAGAGGAGGCAGCCAGACGGTTGGAACAGGTGGAAGCGAATGGGGGTGACGTGCCGTTCCTAGAAGAGGACGACGACGCGCGATCAGAGCAGTCCTTTGGGACCGATTCTGCTGTTGAACTTACCGACGCAGCTGCGAACGATCCGGAACTGCAGCGGGTAGCCAGCCATACTGCGGACCCAGTCCAACGACGGGCTGCAACTCCATACCGACTTCGTCTGCTCGCGCACAAGGCTCTTCAGCACTCGATCAAGTACTCTCACGACTCATGGAAGGTCTGGGCGAATTACATGATAGTCTCTGTCGATGCGGGCTTACTCGGGGAGGCATGTCGCGCTTTCGCCCGTGTCGTGGAACTGCGCACTGCCAGCGCAAAGACGGAGCAAGAGAAGGTCGCTGCGGTCGACTTTGACGTTTTGGATCGGCTCGTGGAAGCTGTTACACGTGCGCCGAGCGATGAGGCTGACGCCGTCGAATCCGCACCTCCGTCTGCAAACGGTGGCACCGCTGTGCAGGTCGTTCACAGTCCACACGAAGGGCACGGTCTACGCGCTGGTGTTGAAAACCTGTTCGACAAAGTTCTGTTGACGAGAATCAGTTCATCGGCGCGCATCTGGCGAACATACGCAAAACTCAAGATGTGGGAGAAGGACTACGCAGCCTCTCTTGAGGCTCATATGGAAGCGTACCGACACAGCACGGGCAATGCGTCAGATGACACCGTTCTGTCCGACAAGCGGCACTGGCTGGAAGGGGTCGAAGATGTGGAGGAGCTGGTCAGTGTGATGGAGAACTTGGGCCCACGGAGCGTAGAAGGTTCGGAAGAAGAGGCGAATGGGAAGGTAGCGATGCCGGACTGGAAGTTCAAGGCTCGCAGCGTGGTGCGTTTATTCATGGGACGTAGCAAGGAGCTGTATGGCGAGGAGGATGAATGGGAGCGTCTTGTTGAGCTGCGGGATCGGCTGAAATAGAATGCTTCAGAGTGCTGCCGTTTTGCACAAAGATGACATAGTGACGTTTGACAGATACGATGAGGGGTAGACGACACCGGATGACTTCCAGTCAGCACTCAGACCATCGATGGAAGCATGTAAGAGATGCAAGGTGCGGAAGGTTAGATTCATGGTGCAAGTGGAGAGGCAGGAGAGGTACATGATGGAGAAGACAATAGCAGAGGATTCAAGAAGGTTGCAAAGGGAGGAGAAGAGGTCAAGCTCGATGTCGATGTCGGTGTCGAGGTTGGGATCGCCGAAGAGGATAAATGAGAGTAATGGAAGTCAATAAACGTGCAGTATCTGAGCAAAGGAAGAGAAGCAGATGACACTCACCCCTGTGGTTAAGGGCCTCGGCCCCCCACCATCCCCTGCGTAGAAGGAAGGACCAGGACTGACCAGGTACCTGGCCGCAGGGTCATGTGGTGGGGGGCGAAGTAGACCCGGGGTCCTTCCCTCGACCCCGAGCCTTAGGTCAATGGTCAGCAGCGAAGACTCACCTGACTCTTCTCGAGCACCGCACCTTGCCTGGGGGTGAGTGCCAGACAAGGGCTAAGTGCTTCCCGGCTACACCTTCCGACCCCTAGACCGCGGCTCACACGCTCTCACCGAGACCCAGCATACCGGCGTCGGGCCTTCGGGGGTGTTTGTAGTGGGGTGCCCTTCCACACGCGACTACATCCCAAGAGGCTATCGGCTGTGGGTCCTGATCGGGAGGCGTGTGAACGGGGGTGTCGGGCGGTGCGTGTATACCGGGGTCCGCCGTGGCCAGCAAGAGGTGGGAAGGGCGTACTCGTGCTGGTCCACGATGAGAGATATGGTCGGGTCTTGTCTACTGCTGCTGCCATTGTTTGTGGATGAGGTCGATGACTGCAGACAAGAAGAGAGGAAGACGATGTCAGTGAGGATGAGAGGGAAGGTTGAAGGAAGAGGGGAAAACTTACCAGCACAGCACCTCGAGAGATTGTGAAGGTTGACATGGTCCCCAAGTCTTGAGGTCGAGATGGCCAGGCTCGGAGAACTTGAGGAAGCAGAGGCTCGATGCTCGAATGGAGGCTTGAGGCAGTCCGGGATGGTATCCTTTTGGACGAGTTAGATGTGTGTTGAGCCTTGAGGAGGATGATCGAGCCTTGTGGTCTTGTGCATGATGGTGATGAACCAGACGTGTGTGGATGTGAGAGTAGGTGTGGCCGTGTATGTGTATATGTGAGTGTGTGTGTTGAGGTGTGTGTTTGTCGACGTGTATGTGTCGAGGTGTGTGTGTCAAGGTGTGTGTGTCGAGGTGTGTGTGTGTGTGTGTGTGTGTGTGGACAGGTAGGTTGAGAGGTGTATATGAGTAGGTAGGTGGGTGGGTGGGTAGGTGGGTGGGTGGGAGTGAGCCCAGAAGAGTTGGTGAGGGGGAGAAATTGGGAGGGACCTGGGTGGATGGGGGGCCTTCTTTTAACACTTTCATCCCCCTCAACGCACAGGAAATCCTGTCTTCCTGCTTCTCGATGGTTTCGAAGGGCGTCGCTGGGAGATTGGGTTCCTAGACACTAACGAGATCCTTGAGTTCGCCCACCCAGAGAGAGAGTCGACTTCGATCCTCACCTGTTCGAGCTCCGGTGATGGCGCCATACACTGCTGCCACGTCCAACGTCCTCCGAATACCTGCTTTCCGTGCCAGCACATCGCCTTGCCCTTGACCCACGGGTGACGGGAGATGCGCCAAGGGTGCACTATTTTACAGCGGGCGGAGTGAAGCTGACGCCTGGCGTCTGGCCCCAAGCGAAGTTGTTCTGGGCCCTGCAGGATTAGCTCAACGTGGTGAATCAACGCGCTGCACTCCGGTGTACACGTTACTTGCTACTGCATTTGAGATCGGACGAAGATGGATTGCCTTGCTTGTCCAGCGGCACTGGTAGCCGCACCCTCTCTGTCGATGGGATCGGTCCCTCCTCCCTCGGTAGCCGCCTGGTCCTGCCGGCCTGCCGATCAATGCCCCGTGTACTCGATAGTCGATGTCCATTCCATTCCGAAATCCTATCACTCGCCATCCCTCAGGGGCATCGCTAGAGCTCGATTGTCAGAATCGAGGATCATTGCTGGGAAGAATGTTTCTGCTGGGAAGGGGAAGACGGACGAGAAAAGAAGAGATCAGCGGTCCTGCCACCGCTGGGCGTACATCGGAGCGCATGCTGGCAGCAATTCTGGCAATCGAGTGCTGGCAGATCAACGCTGGAAGAGAGGAAAGAAGGGGTACGCCGGTGAGAAGGGGTGAGTTATTGCAGTGCACATTGCACAATCAGGAAGGCATGGACGAGCAAGAATTACTGCTCCTGACTTGCGAATCAATTCCTGGTTGTCGTCGATCCATGGTGCTTGACCGTTTGGGAGAACAAGATCATCGAAGAAGTACGCAGCAGGGAATGAGCAAGTCGAATTGAATCGACAGCACGATTAGCGGAGGACTCGTAAGCGCTATGACACAAGTGCGATGACCTCCAGGCAGGGGAAGAGGACCAAAGTGAGAGGATATGTGCCAGCACTCAGCAGAGACTGTGTAAGAGAGGATCAGTATTCGGTGTATCCCTATTGCCAACTCTGGGTGCGACTATGCGAGGGGGGGAGGGGGGTGGAAATGATGCCGACTTTTGCTTGCAGGAATGGTCAGCGGTCAGCATAGCATGCTGCGAGCGTCGGGTTCGAGGTCGAACACGCCGCCGCTCGCATGTTCCTCTCAGAGACATGCCTTGCGAGTCCTGTGCAGAGGCTGTGCTGCGGTGGGCGACCCTGTGATCCTCCCAACGGTCAAGCAGGGTGGATGACAGTGAGTGACCACGACGACCAGAAATGCGCATGTCACCCTGAGGCACTGACTTACTCCCTGCCAGAAAGTCAACAGGATCTGCTTCGTCCATGCCTGCCTGACTATGCGTTGCAGTAGCTCACCTCTCTTCCCTTTCCGCCAGCGCTGATCTGCCAGCACCAGTGTCCCAGAATTCATCGCTGTCAACATGCGCTCCGATGTACGCCCAGTGGTGGCAGGACTGCTAATCTATCCTTCTCCGTACAACTCCTCCTTCCTAGTAAAATCATTTCTGCCAGCATAGATCCCAGTCGCCGAGCTCTAGCGCTACTGCCGAAGCATGGCGACTGATCGTGTTTGGAATGGAATGGATACCAAGAACACGGATTGACAGGGGCAGCGAAGAGAAGTGGACCGATCCTACCGACAGCGAGACCGTAGGACCACAGCCCACAGGACGTTGGACAGCAAAGCATTTCGAATTTTGGATATCGACTGATATCGAAGGCTCGAGCCTCGAGGCCTCGAGCTAAGCAAGGACAGTGTACATCGGAGTGCGGCGCGCTGTAGGGAGACTCGCCACGTTAAGCTACGTGCCTTCTGGGAAAGGACAGCTCCCCTTGTGAATTCCTCACCAGCTCCTCTAGGGATCGACATGGACAGCAAGGGCAACCAGGCCGATCTTACCGACAGCAACTAGCAAGAACCTAGGATCAAGGGACGTTGGACAGCAAGCAAAGCGATCCGATACCGACCGGTCTCGAACACGCGAACCAAGAGAGTGTACACCGGAGTGCAGCGCATTGTAGGGAGACTCAGCCCACGTTGGACTATTCCTGCGGGCCTAGAACAGCCAGACGCCAGGCGCCAGCTTCTTTCCGCCCGCTCTAAGATGGTGAAGCCTTGGCGTATCTCGACTTTTTACAGGTGGGTCAAGGGCAAGGCGATGCGCTGGCTTGAAACGCTGTTCGATTCGGAGGACGTTGGGCCTGACAGCAGTGTATGGCGCCATCGCCGGAGCTCGAACGGGCAAGACTCGAAGTCGACTCTCTCTCTGGGTGGGCGAACCTAAGGATCTCGTCAGTATCTTGGACCCCAATCTCCCAGCAGTGCCCTTCCGACCAATCGAGAAACAGGAAGACAGGATTTCCTGAGCGTTGAGGGGGGATGAAAGTGTTAAAAGAAGGCCCCCCATCCACCCAAGTCCCTCCCACTTTCTCCCCCTCATCAAGTCTTCTGGGTCAAGCCCTCCCACGGCCACATCCACACCCACACTTACTCATACCTACACACACCCACACACACACCCACACCTTACTACCTACCTACCCACACATACCCACACATACCCACACACACCGACACACCGACACACTCACACACGAGACCCACACATCCGCTCACACGTACTCGGTCACAACATGCACCAGCTCATAAGGTTCGGCCGTCCTCTTCAAGGCCCTGCACATCTTCAAGTCGTCCACAAGGATCCCATACCTGGACTCTGCATCAAGCACTCATTCGAGCTTCGGCCTCTTCTGCCTCAAGTCCTCTGAGCCTGGCCTCCTCGACCTCAAGACTTGGTGGCCAATATCAACATTCAATCCTCACCATCTCTCAAGGTGCTGTGTTGGTGAGTCGCCCCTTCTTCATTCAACCTCTCTTCTCCCTCACTGACATGGTCTTACTCTCTTCTTGTCTGCGCAGGGTATCTTCGACCTCATCCACATATCATTGGCAGCAGCAAGACAACCCTTCTGACTTCTCTCATCGTCGGTCAGGGGCAGGTACCCCGTCCTATCCTTCCTTCTGACCACGGTGGACCCCGGTCCATACTCATCGCCCTACATATTCCCATCCGCATGCCTCCCGAGCCTCGCTTTCCGACAGCCGATCGGGATGTGGACCAGTGTGTGGACGAGCACCTACCACAACACCCCGCGTCGAGCCCGCCTCCGGCAAGTTGAGCGTCGGGAATGCGTGCGGAATGGGGCTAGGTTCGATGAGTATGCGACTGGGGAAGCATTTAGCCCTTGTCTGGCAGTGACTCCCAGGCAAGGTGCGGTGCTCGAGAAGAGTCAGGTGAGTCTTCGCTGCTGACCATTGATTGACCTAAGGCTCGGGGTCGAGGGAAGGACCCCGGGTCTACTTCGCCCCCCACCACATGACCCTGCGGCCAGGTACCTGGTCAGTCCTGGTCCTTCCTTCTACGCAGGGGATGGTGGGGGCCGAGGCCCTTAACCACAGGGGTGAGTGTCATCTGCTTCTCTTCCTTTGCTCAGATACTGCACGTTTATTGACTTCCATTTATTCTCATTTCTCCTCTTCGGCGATCCCAACATCGACATCGACATCGACATCGAGCTCGACCTCTCCTCCTCCTCTCTTTGCAACCTCCTTTCATCCTCTGCTATCGTCTTCTCCATCATGTACCTCTCCTGCCTTTCCACTTGCACCCTCAATCCAACCTTCCGCACCTTGCATCTCTTACATGCTTCCATGGATGGTTTGAGAATCTGAGTGCTGACTGAAAGTCCTGCAGTGTCGTCTAGCGAGCATGATGTTCACAAGCTTGATGGCAAGGAAGGTCATTGGCAACTTCTCGCCCAGCATGGATTTGAGCCGACAATGGCCGAATGGGAGCGTCTCGTTGAACTACTGCGGGATCGTCTGAGATAGATTGCTTTGGAGTGCTGCCGTTTTGTACAAAGATGACGCCGTGACCTTTGAGAGAGACGATCGTTCCTCAACCCTGTCCTGTACCTCCGTGATTCTTGCTGGTTGCTCGCAGGACTGACCGCGGAAGAACATGGCCTTCTTATCGACCGCTCGTAGATCCCGCCGCCCGTAATGCAGCGATGCCGACAGCAACCCCAAGTCCAGCTCCGAACCCTACCAATCCAGCCAGCCAGGGCGAGCGATCTCCTGTGATTGGACATCTCCCAGTGAGCTTGCTCACCCCTGCACTCACCACCGATGCTCCTAACCCAGCCGTGCCCCTCTTTCGCCGACACTCCGCAAAGCCAACTGCCTTCCCCTCCGTCCAGCCCGAGAGAACCACATCCATATCATCCTCCTCCATCTTGGCCAACTCCGTCCAGGTCCACTTCTCACAGACGTCAATCATCCATCGCATCCGTTTGGGTCCCTGCTTGGGGGAAGGTGCTATGCCACGTAGTCGAGCTCGGAGTGCGCCAACATTCGTGATCGCTTCTGCAAGTTCGGCTGGAAGTGCACGTTCGAGTCGCGTCCGGACCTGATTCGCAATCTTGGGGCCCTTCCCGCCTGTGGAAACCATCACCTGCAGCGGTCCTCGTCTGATCAGCGAGCCAAAGTAGAAGTCGCATTCAGGTGGTACGTCGGCGACGTTGACCGGGATACGACGCGCACGACACCAGCTGCAGATCCTCCGTGAGAGCTCGATGTCGTCTGTGGCCGTCAACACGAGGTCGTACCGAGTCGGGGTAGGGCTGAACCAGCTTGAGCTGGTGTGGATTTGTCGGTTTCGTCTTCGTTTTCGCCCTCGAGATCGAGCTCCTGCTCACCGCCAAACAGCCGGTCGTGGTACGTATCAATCTCGCCCCGCGCGAGTCGGTACTTCATCTCCCCGTTTAGCCCAGACGAAGGACAGATCACCGTCACATGGGCATCCGCGTCCTTGACGTTTACCAGCCGACCTGTGGAGAGATAACAGCATGTAACCTCGTTCAGTACCGTATCAGTTCCAAAGACATCGTATGGGCACTGCAAAATGCACACGCACCAGCTGCAACAGGACCACCGCCAACAATCAGCACACGTTTTCCCTTCATGACCCATGCAAGGCACAGATATCCGCCGGGCACGATCGCAGGGTAGGCATCCGAGAAGGGTACCGATGCCGACGACGACACATCTGTTGGAACCACTGCTGATGCTGCTGCGGTGGAAGAGGGCGACGGAGAAGCCGCGGAGACCGAAGAGTTCTGAGCGCTCGACATGATCGCCAATGGAGTTGTGAATGGCTTTGCTCACTGTGGAAGTTGCGGACTCGGTGTCTAGGTGAGGAAGAAGTGAGTCAGTGGTGCTGATAGTGGTCGGTATCTCGGCGGTACTTCACCTGTCAGCTAGAAAACGCAGTGAAAGTGGAGCGTTTTTCAAAATGTTTCGACACGGTGTTGCGAAAGTCAAGGCAACCACCTCAGAGCGGCCTCAGCACAGACGCGGCCTCGCCAGCTACTCGTCGCCCATCCACCGCTTCTCAGCATACCCAGCACACACAAACACAGACAGAATAGCTCGCAAATATGGAGGCTCTCTTCGGCATCACAGTCAAAGGCGCGACGATCATCGCGAGTGACTGCAACTCGGCGCGCTCCATCGTCAAGATGAAGACGGACGACGACAAGCAGAAGGTCCTCTCCAAGCACCTGATCATGGCCTTCACTGGCGAGTCAGGCGATACACTCCAGTTCTCAGAATACGTCGAGAGGAACTTGAGACTGTACGGGATTCGGTGAGTGACCTGGTCTCTGTGTGCTGGTCCGGCCCGTATCAGCAGCTGTGTGAGAAGAGGCATCTGTTGCTCACATGTGAAATCCTCACTCTGCCCTGCCAATTGTAGGAATCACGTCGAGCTGAGGCCCAAGGCAGCTGCTGCATGGACGCGCAACCAGCTCGCATCCTCTCTCCGCTCCCGACGCCCATACCAAGTCAACCTCCTCCTCGGCGGCTTCGACATCCCATCCTCCACCCCAGCCCTCTTCTGGATCGACTACCTCGGCACACTCGCCACGGTCCCCTTCGCCGCCCACGGTTATGGCGCCAACTTCACAATGGGTACCCTCGACCGGTATCACCGTCTCGACATGAGCGTCGAGGAGGGATTGGTGCTGCTGCGGAGATGCATTGGCGAGCTGCAGAAGAGATTCATCGTTGATCTGGGCAAGTTCCAGGTTCGGGTCATTGATCACAATGGCGTACGGGACGTCGACATCTCTAGCGTGCCGGATCCGATGGCGGGTCTCGGTGTGACACCTAGTTCGGCGCAACAACCAGCAGGACCACCAGCTACGATTGCGACTACAGCTTCGGCATGAACCTTCTCGGATTCTTCCACTTCTCAGGGCGCGGCGATTGGCAATTGAATGAGCATTCCATATGTCCCAGTAGGCTGACAGTAGCAGCGGACATCACGGATCTTGACTCTTGAGCAAGTTGTCCATTTGATCAAACGACAGAGATTGTATGATGTGTGAAGAGTCAAGATAGTTGTGATGCATTTCACTCAATCACTTGAGGTTCAAAAATGACTTTCGCCTTCTTAACACTCCCCTCTCCTTGCTCAACGTCGTCCTCAGCTTTACGCTTCCCATTCACACTCCCTTCTGCATCCTGTTCTGTGGCCGGGACAGATGTTGATGCGCCGGTCTCTTCTTGGCTTCCTCCTCCTAAGACGGGTGTCTGAGAACCTCGATCAGGCGTACCCAATGCAGACGCCGACGCCGACCCGGGAGCCCCCGCTGTCGACGGTCGTGTCTTCAGCTTTATCTTGAAGGTACGCTTCACTGGTGCAGCGCTGACAGTTGTCGGCGGCGGAATTGCAACAACGCTGCTGCTACTACTATTAGGATCCGCACTCTTGTCATCCTCATCGATAATCAGCGGTAACGAAGCCGAGCTGCCCAGCGTTGAGGCTGTCGAAGTGGGAGGAGGCTGAGACGCAGGCACGGGCGACGCAGATACAGGCACGGGTACAGATACCGGCGCAGGCGCAGGCGCGGGACCAGGATCAGGGGTAGGAGCAACTGGAGGCGTAGGCGCAGGAGTAGCCGAAGCGGATGGCCTGCTCCGACTTATCTTGAGCTTCAATTTTGCCGGCCGCTTAGGAACTGGAGAGTCCGTGGGCGTTCCTGCTTCGGGGGCCACAGGAGGGGTCGACACAGCAGGAGCTGCTTGAGGTGGCGCCCTAACTGGGAACTGCAGAGCCAGCGGTTCGTCGTCATCGATAACGATAGGTTCCGATGGAGCACCCGTGGGAACAACGGGAGGAGGCGGCTTGACCACACTCGGACCCTCCCCGACATCGTCAACAGCGGTCAGGTCGATATGTACTTGCTGCTTCGCCTTCGCCTTCTCAAGCGTATTCGTGATCCGATTCCACTGAGCTTTGAAGGCCTTCTGGAACTTGAGCGCTTCCTGATGAACAAGCATCTTCGTGTTCGGCGTGTACGTGAGCGCGTTGGAAATCATCAGCTCGAAGTCGGCTTTGAACTCAAATCGGTCCTTGTAAAGACCCGCATCGAGTTTGTTGGCCATGGTGCTCAGATCCATGGGCCGCTTGATGATGGTGAAGTAGTTCGGAGCACGGTCCCGGACGGGGTCGACCGGATTCAGGAAAAGCGTGGCCGGCTTGCTGTCGCGAAGCTTCTTCAAGCAGTTTCTGCAAGCAGTCAGATCGGCCGTCTGCATACCTGAGGCCTGCTCTGGTGCTAGCGGCTTCGGTTTCTTCAGCTTGAGCTTCTTGGGGGCGGGTGCAGGAGCAACACCGGTGTCTTGTGGCAACGTGACAGGTGTGGCGACATCGGTGCTCTTGCGAGGCGCAAGGGTGAGTTTGATTTGGCGGGCTGGTAAATGGGCGAGACAATAGCAAGAGAACTGTCAGTCACACTCAGCCAACAGCACAGGCAAGAATATGGAGTGAAACTCACGCGCAGGCAGATCGGCCTTCTGGAATGAGTCCCGATTGGCAAGTTCCGGCACCTCGATGAAAGGAATCTTCTCCTTGCTGGGCGAAACATTCAGAGGTTGTGCAAACGTCGGCAGCTTCACCCGAACCGACACCTTCGGTTGGAACGGAAGATCCTTCTCCTCCGCCGGTTTGAACAGCATCTCCGCCGCCTTGATCAGCGCCCATCGGACCTCCATATCAGGCATGGGAGGCAGTAAAGCACCCAAAAATCCATCGCGCACAGCAGCTGAACGGCCAATCTCCCGTCGGAGCGTTCGGAAGTTGGAGTCCGTCTGGGCTCTGTTCTTCCGCAGAGCTTGTAGTTCTGCAGCTTGTCTAGCAGCTTCTCTCTCTTCCGCATTTCCCTCTTCCACAGCTGGCATCTCAGGAAGCGTTTCGGTCGCATCTCCAAATTCGCCGCATGCCAGCTCGACCGCCAGGGACTCGCAGATTCCCCGAGCAAGAGCGCGCCGAAGTGATCGACTGGGATCTTCGCGGAGCACACCGAAGAGATACGGCGTCACGATCTTGTGATGGAGACCCTTGAGGAGGAGAAGCGATGCAAATGCAGCTTGTCGAACGCGAGTCGGGTGGCCCTGTCCCGTGTAGTTGAGGAATAGCTGAAGGTCCACAGGCAGCATATTAGCCAGCATCATGCTCGAGAACCAGTCCAGAGACGCAATGGTCACGACAGAGTGGTAGCTGGATATGAAGCCGTCCAATTCTCGCAGTCGTTCGACTTCATTGAGAGCTTCGAAGAGCAGAAGATCGTCACCGACGGCGTCCGGATCCTCCTCTTGTTTGACGAACCTCCTATGGACCGGACTCTCGACGGGAACGAAGGCGTTGGCCAACGCGTTCACAATGCTCGCGACAAAGTGATCGTCGGAGTATCGATTCATAGAATTGTCGTTGTACCGGAGTAGGTTGATCAGGAATTGCTTGACTTGAGCAAGTGTGCGCCCGTAGGGGCTACGAACGCGACTGATGGCGTTGATCAGCGCAACTTGGATGAAGTAGTTCGCAAAGTCGGAGAAGTCGTTGCCCTTCGGAATCGAGGGAACAGCCATAGGTTCGTTGGTCGGAGCGTATTGGTCGAAGCAATATTTGAACCTGTACAGCTGAAAGAGCATGAACAGACCTAGGTATTGGAACTGTGGCACTGCACAGTTCACCAGTGCATACGCCGCCTCCATTCGCACCCGGTAAAAGTACTTCTCGACCAACACCGTCCGAGCCAAAACCGTCGCCGTGATAGGGCTCGGCATATGGGCGAGAGCAGCAACCGCACTGAGCTGAGCGACCACATCCCGATCGCGCTCAAGTTGACTGTGCCACATGTAATCCGACTGATCGAAATGAAGCTGACAGATCCACTCAAAGTCGGCATCGAGCCGGATCCACTCGTACGGCGCATTAGCCTGGGTCGAATCGTCCTCATCCGTCCAATCGGCCACTTTCCATCGTCTGCGTTCACGCTCGTCTTCCCAGGGCGGATAGAAGCCAAAGCCGAGATCGACCGGACCATCGCTGTTTGATTCGGGAGCGTCTGCTTCCGCTGCGGCTGCATTTGCACCTTTTCCAGCCTTGCCTCCGACTTTGCTCTCCTGCACGCCACCGTCGTCGGTCTTCGCTTCGGCGGCAGCAGCAGCAGCCGTGCGCTTGGCCGCTGCCGTCTTCCGACGAGTCCTCCGGCCTTTCGTGTTGAAGGGAACGTCGAACTTGGTGACTTCTTGCTTCAGATCTAGCACGTGCTCATACGGCGTGCCATCAGCCTCGTGGACCCGAACGGTGAATTGACCCTCGAACATCTGGACAGGGTTGGAATAGACGCTGTCATCCGGTCGTGCCTGGGCGTAGCTGTATGCGGGTGAATCCTGTCGGATCTGCATCTCAATGACGAGACGCTTCCGATTGAGCGAGGCGGTGAGCGCAAAACGCGGGCAGCCGGAGCCGTAGATCCACTGCTCTCCAAAAGTCCTGAGGTCGGCTCCGCTGACCTTTCGGCATGTTCGTAGAAAGGAGCTTGTGCTGATGGCGCCATTGACGAGCTCTCCAGTCAGGGCCTGAAGGAAGATCTTGGGAATGACTCGACCTAGACCAAGAGAGGCTCCTACTTTGCAAAGTCTTCGGTCGAGGAGGTATAGTACGAGTGGACCTTTGAGGTTGAGGAAAGGCTGGTACTGCTCGTCCGGCGGCTCGGTGAGACCAGGCTGATAGAGGGGTGGCATGCCTACGTCCCACATAGCGCACTGGTCGCAGTCTTTCTTAAGGCGGAAGCGGTATTCGTTGTTACCGAAGAGGCGACGGAGGAAGAGCGCAGTGATATAGCTGGCCAAGCTGGAGGTGAGCCAGCAGTCGGCATACCACTTGGGGATGATGTTGATCCCGACCCATTGTGTAGCGATGGAGTTGGCAATCAGATGACGCGTTTCATAGGCCTGGTCGATGATACGGGCCGGATGGAGGAGAGCATCGCTGAAAATGGAGAGCGAGGAAGCTGCATGTACATCGCGCAGAGGCTCGTTGACGAAGACGAGCTTGTACGAGCCGAATGGATACGAGCCGAAGTCGCGGGCAAAGAAATCCAGCGCCTGTCTGGTGAATGCAACCGAGTTGACCAGATCAGATTCAAAGCCAGGCAGGCAATATGCGATGAGATCTGGGTGATTTGAAGTGTTGCCTGCAGCCAGGGGATCCACCTCATCTGGACGAGCGGATGGCACGGTTGTAGAAGCTGCCGCTGCGCTGGAGCTGGTAGATGATGTGGGCAGCACGTGTCGAGAGAAGGGTCCGGCGGCAAATGCGAGATGCTGTACAGACGTTGGGACCGCCTGGGTGAATGTGAACTTGGTCTTGGCAGAGTTGCTTGGATGGACTGTCTCTTCGACGAGATCACCGGTGCACACGACGGTTATGGCGTTGTTTCCTTGTGCAGGCCCATTGAGCGGCTGTTGGCTTGTATCGGTGACTCCAGTTGGCCCAGTTGCCGATGAGTGGACGTAGGTCGGGACGGTGAAGGAGAGCTCCCAAGTACATCGCTCCCATAGACTATCGACACATGGCACCCAACAGCGTGCCCAATCTCCACAGGTAGCTTCGGTATAGACGTGGCTGATGTTCGGGCGCGATCCTCGCGTGGCTGCTGAGGATGAGATGGATCGCGAACCAGCGAGCGTTGAAGAGGAGACCGTTCCCCCGTCCTGAGCCTCAACGAAGCGGATGGCTTCGGTCATATTGGAGAGAGTGTAATGAATGCGAACCGTAATGGGTGCATACTCGACTGGGCCTCCAGCGGCGCCGACGGATGCCCCTGCTGTTGGATTGGCTCGGGACGGACGCCTGCTGGGAGGAAGATGCTGAGTTCGCCTCCATTCCCGTCTGATGCGGCCACATAGAGCTTCCGCTTGAGTTCTGGGTATCGATGGACATCGGTCGGGTCGGAGAGGGTGAGATCCTTGAGCAGATCGCGATAGGAGAAGTCTGCGGGGGATCCCTGTACACTGACATGGGTGATGTTCAGCTGGCGAGCATGGAGATGGATGGAGCGCAAGTGCTCGTCGTTGGGTATGATCTGGATTTCGGTGAAGCCTGCGGCGGATGCATGGGCAAAGCTGAGCTCGAGGTCGATGCGCTGATGGACGAGCGTGAAGCCGCGCGTGGTGAGCGTTGTTGCTCGTGACATGGTCCGGCCTTCCTCTCTTTGCCTGCTGCCTCCGCTGCTGTGGTTCTTCGTCGCTGCCTTGTCCAGATGAGGGAAGTGCAGGGAATGGATGATGGGACGGCTCCCTCGTCGGCTCCCAGCAGTTGCGATGCCTTGGCTCGAGCTCAAGAAGAAAAGGTCGATGAGGTGGAAGAAGTGGAAGCAACTTGAAGTGTGCACGACCTTCAAATCCTCGCGGTTGCTGCTCTTGACGACGACGACGACGAGCTCAGCATTTTCATACCTCGGCGCACCCCCCGGCCCCTGCTCCTTGCTGACTTTCTCTCCTCCTCCTTCTCTCCCTCTCCCTCCCTCCAACAACCACCTCCCACCAACCCAACCCCTCCTTCTGTCCACATTACCCCGCATTCCTATCCACCTTCGTGACCCACAGCAGGAAGAACAATCGCTAGAATGCTCGCCCGTTCTGCCTTTGCATCTGTGCTGGTCAGCGTCGGTCTCGTTCTGCTGGCGGTACTCCCACCGTCTGCGCTCGCAGTCCGTCAGGTGAGTCTCATGGGCTACCACTAGTTCGCTAGCTAGCTAGCTGTTGTGTTTCGCCATGGCCCATGCTGATCCACTCTGCGGTGATGGCTACACAGACCGACTTCAAGCAGTGCAAGGATAGCAGCTTCTGTCGCAGACTGCGCAGGCTCTCCGACTACTCTGCGAAGCACACGCTCCCCGACGATGAAGGCTTCGTCTCTCCGTACTCCATCAACTGGTTCACCTTCTCCGAACAAGGCGCATTTATCCAGTTTCCCGTCTTCTCCCAACTGCATCCCGAAGTCAAGTTCGAGATGTTCGTTCGCCTCCACGCCGATGGCAGCGCCCGTGTAACAATGGACGAAAGGTATGACACCTACAACAATCAAAGGCGTTACGCCGAGGCGGCCAACTGGGCTTTCGAAAACCCGCCCACCCCTGCTCCCTTGGGTTCAGTGTCCGTCGTTGACGGTGCCGATTCTACCTTCGTGACGTGAGTCCTTCGAGAAATGGTGCAGTTCGCCGTGTCAAATAGTCATAGAGCCGAGAACCTGATCGCGTTTCTTTTCTGGCTTGGAACAAAAAAGTTACGGTCCCTCCAAGCAGTATGAGCTCGAAATCCAACGCGACCCCTCAAGTTCATTTTCAAGCGAGCCGGCGTACCTCAAATGATCCTCAACGAGCGTGGTCTTCTCCACCTCGAGCACTTCCGTCCCAAGCCCGACCCGTTCCCGACTCCCAAGACACCCGAAACGGACGGAGGACTCGATGACGATTTCACCACTCAACACGTCTTCCAATCTCGCATGACCAAATTTGTCACGAGTGGACGAGTCAATGCTACCGCTCATGCATGGGCTGGCTTCGAACAAGAAGACAGGGGAGAATGGGAGGAGACCTGGATCGGTCGAACCGACACCAAGCCCCGTGGTCCCGAGGCTGTTTCGCTCGACGTTTCCTTCATTGGATACGACCACGTCTTCGGTATTCCTGAGCATGCTTCGCCTCTCTCCCTTCGTGAGACCAAGGAGTCAAGGAAGGCGACTACAAGGAACCTTACCGACTCATGAACACCGACGTTTTCGAATACGAACACGACTCACCTATGGCTCTTTACGGTTCCGTCCCACTCATGCATGCTCAGAGTGTCAACTCTGCCGTCTCTTTGCTCTGGCTGAATGCCGCCGAGACATGGATCGACGTTGAGAAGGCGCCTTCCAGCGATAAGCACAAGGCGATCCCGCCAGGCCAAGGTGGCAGCACGGGCGTCGACACGCATACACACTGGTTCAGTGAGAGTGGTATTCTCGACGTCCTCGTCTATCTCGGCCCGGACGCAGGTCACAATCTCAACGTTTACACGAACCAGGTTGGGCGGACTGCGTTGCCACAGTACTTTGCCCTTGGCTACCACCAGTGCCGATGGAACTATCTCTCCGTCGAGGATGTTCTTACCGTCACCAAGAAGTTTGACGAAGCAGATGTGAGTTTCCTCTCAGTTCGGCTCGCGCGCCTGTCTCAGTTGCCTTGTGACTGATCGAATACCATCCCCGCCGCGATGCGATAGATCCCTATGGACGTCATGTGGCTCGATATCGAATACTCTAAGGATCATATGTACGGTGTCTGGGAGGAAGGCAACTTCCCAGACCCCGAGCGAATGGTGACCGAGCTTGACTCTACCGGGCGAAAGGTGAGTTACTGAAAGCGACATCCTACATCCGGATATCTCCTTCACTTGCTGAGTATGTCGTCTACGTATCATATTATTATCAGCTCGTCATCATCCTGGACCCACACATGAAGCGGACCAACGACTACTATCTATACAAGGAAGCCAAGAAGCTCGACCTATTTGTCAAGGACAAGGACGGTAAGGAAGACCAAGAAGGCTGGTGCTGGTCCGGCAGCGCAAGCTGGCTCGACTTCTTCAACCCCAAGACGGTCGAATGGTGGGCTTCCCAGTTCAATCTCGCCGCCAAGAAGCTCCGTGCAAACGCGCGCAACGTCTTCGTTTGGAACGACATGAACGAACCAGCCATCTTCAACGGGCCCGAGATCACCTCGCCCAAAGATATGATTCATTCTGGAGGCTGGGAACACCGACACTTGCACAACATCAATGGAGTCACTATGCAGAATGCGACTGCGAAGGGTTTGCGCGAGCGGGAGACGCCCAATCGGAGACCGTTTGTGCTTGCGCGTGCGTGGTGGATTGGGACGCAGAAGTATGGAGCTGTCTGGACGGGCGATAATCTGGGTACATGGGAACACCTGGCTGTCAGTGTGCCGATGATCCTGTCCAATGCCATTGCGGGCATGTCTTTCACAGGAGGTGAGTTGGGTTGAAGTTGCTACCTTTTGACCCGCGGTCCATGTTCTGCTTGCCTCATTATACTGATCCCGTGACAATTTCCCGCTCTTCGTCTCTTTCTCAGCCGATATCGGAGGTTTCTTCGGCAACCCCAGTCCCGACATGCTCGTACGATGGTACCAGGCCGGTATCTTCGAGCCCTTCTTCCGCGCCCATGCTCACATCGACACCAAGCGACGTGAGCCATACCTGCTTGAGGAGCCGCTGCAAGGTGCTGTTCGTGACTTGATCAAGTTGCGGTACAAGCTTCTGCCGGCATGGTACACTGCCTTCAAGGAGTCGAACTACAATGGCATGCCTGTCCTGCGGTGAGTCATTACCATTGCGTATGCTTATGCAGCACTTGGGAAGCTAAATGTTGTGGATTTCCTTCGGAACGCAGACCTCAATATCTCGTCTTCCCCGGCGATGCTAACGGATTTGCTATTGACGACCAGTACTTCATCGGTGACTCCGGTCTTCTGGTCAAGCCTGCTGTTAAGGCAGACGCGACCTCCGTCGACATTTACCTTGCAGAGGAAGAGGTACGTAGCGAAAGCGATTGTGATTCTTTCACCTGTTGCAAGACTGAACCTATTATGGCATTGATCCACACAGCCTTACTACCACTACTTCTCGCACGAGGTGTACTTCGGCGCTGAGAAGGGCAAGCGAGTCACTATCCCAGCCCCTCTGACGTCTGAAGTTCCTCTTTTGCACCGCGGAGGCTCGATCCTTCCCTTGCGGGAGCGATCTCGACGATCGTCCGAGCTCAGCTGGCAAGATCCGATCACAGTCGTGGTTGCGCTGAACCGGCCGAACATGGTCAACGAGCTGGGTCAATTGCGCGGAATTGGACTGTTGTACCTCGATGACGGACAGACGTACGCCTACGAGAACGGTTCCTTTGTTTGGCGACGAATGGTGATTACAGAGGAGCCGCAGGGTCGAATGGTGTTCTCAAACGTTGACGAGTACACCGTCCGGGGCTTGAACGAAGCCATGGCTGCTGGCGATGGTACGATCGCGCCCAAGCTGGCCGACTACGACGGCTCGAACAACCCATTCGCCACTTCGATCGAGAAGGTGCATGTGGAGAAGATTGTGATCCTGGGCGCGGAGAGATCACCTAAGGAAGTTCATGTGGATGGCAGGACGCTCGAGTTCGAGTTCGTGCCTGGCAAGAGCGCGACGCCGACGGTTGTGGGCGGTTTGAAGGCGGGTGTCACTGGTGGTGGGGCCGGGGTGGCTTCGAAGTTGATTGTGAAGAACCCTGGTCTCCGGGTCATCGATGCCTGGCAGATGGTCTTCGACTATTGAGCAGACCGTCTTCATTTTCTCCCTCCCTCTCTCTCGCTTCGCCCATCCCCTGGATGTCCTGTGCTTCCCTTTACCATTCACAAAACGCAATGATCTGGAAATACTCTGGCTGGTTGTGGGATGGGGCACGTCGTACGCATGTACGCACGCGCGACACGTCCAACGCGTCTGGTTCGACTCACGGCGTCCAACTCCAGGGTGAGCAGCTCCAGCATGAGAAGTCCCAATAAGCTCTGCATGCATTTCTGCCGCGCCCGTGCATAAGCCGGCATCACAAGAAGTACCCCAGCTTCCACGTTCCAGACTCTTCAGCAAGCTCTTCTTCTTCGAGGATGTGAATTCGGGAGCAGCCTGCGGCACGTTCTCATTTCACCACGACCAGCAGTGCCAACGGACCGGCGTCCTTTGGCGATGCTACGAAGATAGGGAAGTGAACGAGTACGTAGTCGCCGCCATCAGCCAGCATCGCGCACATCTCAGCGGATCGGACATCAATTCACAGTATCATCTTGACTTAGTTGGAGCTTCGAATTGGAACTTGAAAGACGTCGATGCTCGATGCTTTGGACGAGGTTGACCAGCAGAGGACCGTACGTAATACGTATGAGAACTTGCTCACAAACCGAGGCTGGTCCGGCGATCCGCTGTGGTGGATGGTCTTATAGGCTATAGCCGAGTTGGCCGTCGCCGTCGTTCCCTTTGTCCTCTCTGCGATGTGGAGATGTGGAGAGCGTGGGAAACAGCCCGGATCACGTCAATGGTTCTAGGGATGGCGAGCGGATGTCGCCATTTCAGGTCGAGATCGCATTCACCGTCAGAGGGATGTCAATTGGTTGCCGCAACCCACAAAGCATGTCAGAAGGAGCGACGTAGGACAAGGTTAAGCGGAGACTCGAGCTGGCAAGTGGATGGCGTCAACTGACCGCAGCTACGCTCTGATCGCTGATCGACTCTCTTCCTCAGCTGGAACCTTGGGATCCCCAGCAGTGCGCACGTTGACTGGCCGAGCTGAGCTGACAACCTTCCAAAGTATATAAGAACAGAGCTCATCCTTCCTGTCCCCCCCCTCGCCCACACTCTTCCCCCTTCACCTAGTCTTCCTCTTCTCTGGACTACTTCCATCTTCTAGATCACTCAAACCACAGCCTTCACCCACTTCAAACATGCCTTCCTCCGTACTCGACATCCCCCACTGGCAGCCTCCCAAGGAGACTACCCGGCAGGACATCGACTGGGCCGACCTCAAGACCCTCGACCTCTCCAAGGTCACTGGCAAGGACTTCACCGAAGTACCCCAAGACGTCGTAGCCGAGATCGGCGAGGCCCTCCACAAGGATGGCTTCATCTACGCAGAGAACCATGGTCTCTCATGGGAGAACGTCCTCCGTCAGTTCGATATCGGACAGTTCGCCTTCCACGCCGTGACGCAGGAGGACAAGATCAAGCACCGCGCAAGGATCGTCGAGGACGGTTCCTTCAACGGTTACAAGCCTCGTGAACTGGTGAGTAGATCGAGTGAAACGCGTCCCGCGGCACATTTGGCGCTGACATTGCTCTTTCCCTCGTCCTTGCGCGCGTTCTTCCTACTCCACAGTGGCAGAACAACGGTGTCAAGGACCGCATCGAACACTTCAACATCCAATCGCCTTACCTCGACGAGGAATCCTTCAAGAAGAGCTTCCCCGCCAAAGTCCACCCTTTCTACCCAGAGATCGCCGCCTTTGCGCGCTACAACCACGGTGTCATCATCCGCAAGATCCTGACTGTCCTCTCCCTAGTCCTGGAGCTTCCCCCAGACTACCTCTGGCAACTCGCTCGTGAGCCCGAGAAGCGCGGTGTCGACTTGCTCCGGTATGCCATGTACCACGCTCCTGACCCAGAGGACGACAAGGCGCTGGGAGGCGTCCGTCTTCAGGGCCACACCGACTTCAACATGGTCTCCCTACTGTGGTCTCAACCCATCACCTCTCTGGAGGTCCTCATGCCCGACAACATCTGGCGTCTCGTCAAGCACCGCGACAACGCCCTCGTCATCAACATCGGCGATGCTCTCTCCTTCAAGTCCGGCGGCTACCTGAAGCCTACCATCCACCGTGTCGTAGCCCCACCGGAGGACCAGGCTCACTACGAGCGGAACTCCATCTTCTACTTCGGTCTGTTCAATGCCGACGTTTCCCTTCTTCCCATCGAGGAGTCAGCAGTCGTACAAGCCTCGGCGGCCAAGCACAACTTCTGGGCCGACAACAAGAAGACTGGAGAACCCATCCCCACCCAGGGTCAATGGGAAGCCCTCCGCACCGCTGCATATGGGCAGGGACTCGCTAAGAAGGGTGATGACGGACACGAGCGCGAAATCATTGGCGGAACGGAAGTGGTGCACTACAACGGCGACAGGGCCAAAGCAAAGCGCTTTACCGACGTCACTCCTACTGTTGCCGCTACGGCATAAGCATCAGGCTATCTCTCGCACAACCCATGATTCAACTCCAACCTCAAAACAACGAAAAGAGGATCACAAGCCGTTTTATCGAGCTTCTCACCCCAAGCATTACATACTCTTCGCCGATCGAGCCGGTCCAATCAGGCACAACCAACCAGAACAATTTTCTCCTTTCAACACAGCGATTCCCAACACACACCTCTTCTCCCTCTCAACAGCCTGTACCATGTAGCATTATTTGTGTTTTCTCTTTCCCTAGATCTGCTCCCCAGCTTCAAAATCCAACACGAATTGGCTTTGCTCTCTACTTTCGTGAGCGTGAATCCAGCATCTCGATATTCCATGCGTGCCCTCATCCTCAGCGTGAACATCTGACCACGTCGCTGCGCATTCTCCCTTCCAGGTTCAAACCGCGTCGTCGTGCGAGCAGGACGGCATGACCGCTCAAGATTTCCTTTCCCTTCACGCTCAGCCCCATCCAGAAGTCGTCAAAAAGGTGAAAACAGAATTGAGAAGAGCAAAGAGAAGAAGAGGAAAAGAGAAGACAGCAAGCAAGCAGAAGGAGAACCAAAAAGAGGAAAGAGAGAGAAAAGAGACGAGAAAGAAAGAGAAGAGGAAGAGGAAGAGACTGTTTGTGACAGGACTTTGATGGAGTAGAACGCGAAGAAGAAGAAAAAACAGAGGGAGGAAGACAAGAGCGGGAACAGAACAGAAAAAGAAGAGTGGATGGATGAAAAGGGAGGAGGGAAACAGAGTATCGTCGATTTGGCTGGTAACGTTTCTGAGAGAAATTGGTGTGGAGCCAACCCGGAGGGAAGGGGGGACGTCCCACAAGTCCGAGCCTGAGCCATGTAACGTTTGTTGGATGTTCAAATGGGAGAGAAGCCGTCTGAAGGGAATCTTGAGGAACGAAGACGAGAAACCGCGAGAAAAAAAGGATGAGGTCGAGGAGAGAACGAAGACGTTGAACGGGAAGAGTGTATGGACAACTTGGAAGTTGTTGTCGTTGTTGATATTGTTTGCATGCTAGGGCCGCCGGGTCCATCCGCTGTGACATCGTCGTCGATTCCCCTTGATTTCTCTACAGGAATCCGCTCTCCTGCAACAGCCGCGCTATTCTTTCATCCTCCCTGCGAGAGTGAGAATCGGTGAACGGGAAGAGGTCAGTTTGAGAGGAACAAAAATTAAAGCAAGCGGGAGGGAAAGGCACGCACCTTTCCTTTGGCTCGAGCTTCTCGCTCTGATCGAACATCAAGTCCTGCGTCTGACTCGGTACCAGCACAGCCTCGAGGTACTGCTGGATGAGCGGTACCGGTGTTAAGTTGTACTGCGTACTCTGGTAGATCATTATCTCCCGAATGACCTCGGCTGTCTTCTGTCGTTTGTTGAAGTTGATCAGTCGATTGTCCGTCTTGAGTCGGTCAGGGTTTCCGTCTTCAATGAACGTCAAGTCGGTCAGCCAGACACCCAGGAAGGGAACACAGGGCGGGTTGAGCTTGTGCAGCAGATCACGGTAGTAGGCGAAGTTCTTTGTCGAGGACATCGTTCGCATCAGACTGTCCAAGAGCGCCACAGTCCGCTGGTTGACCGCGTCCCAGGTCCTCTTCATCCGGTGGATTGGAGCAGAGTTGAGCGCCGAGATAATCGCAGTCATCGTTGAGAAATTGTTCAAGCCTCGGCAGCGCTGTTGTTGACACAAAGTGTGAGACCATTCAGTATGGGCTGCACGATGAAGATAGAAATCGGACAGACTGAAGACTGAGACTCACCTCTGCAATAAGGATAAATTGTTTGATGTATGAGGACCGCGTCTTCAAGTCCGTCTGAGCAAGAATGCTTTCCATCACCCAACCCGTCAACTGTACGAACAAGGTAGAAGTCGTTCAGATCAGCAGGGAAGATTGATCGTTCGTCCACCTCAGAACACGAAGAACTCACATCGTTACTCAATGCAATCATCGACTTGATGCCCTTAGCGTTTACTTCCGCTTCAGGAGCCGTCCATGCCTTGCCCAAGCATTCAGCAGCCTTGATCTGCCGGTACCGTTGAGATTCGACCAATGTGAGCTGCCGCGCCATTTCGAGCGGGTCGATGCTGAGAAGCTTGACCTTCTTCACACTCTTCGGGATAATGGGAGCGGGTGCTGAAGTGGCGTGCACCAGCGTTCGTACGGCTTGTTCGCCGGCACCATCACGGCGGTCGAGGATGCGGATCAAGGCCATGACCGGTGCGTAGATCATTTGAGCATCATTCGCCTTGGCGTTGGCGGCTTCCGTCCGGGCGAACTCCTTGAGATGGGGGAGGAAGTCTTCGTCCTCGCCCTCGTAGAAGTGCTGTTCGAGCCAAAGCTTAAGTACGTTGAACACACTGAAGAGGTAGGTAAAAAGGCCGAGGGTGAAATCAGCAAACGCCTTGATGTCATGCCACGTCGGGGTGCAAACTCACCGCATCTGAATAGGCCGCTGCTTCTTTGAGACCCAAACTTCATGCTCGGATGGCGTCAAGCCAACCGGTGGGCTGATACGATATCTCGCAATGAGACGTTCCAGGAATTCTTTGGTGGTGGTGAAGGAGCGATGTGTCATCAAGAACGTCGTGTTGAACGCAGAGTCTAAAGACCGGAACGCGAATAGGCGCAATTGAATGAAAATGAAAATGAATCGGTCAGCTCATCTCTGTAACTCGATTGCAATCCCCATACACTTCAGCCACGAAGTTTCTTCGACACGGTACTCACCGAACTGCTGATGAGTAGTCAATCGTTCCATCAATGCACTCAAGGTGGCGCCCTTGACTTGACCTTCCGGGGTCATGACGATATCGCCGGGTGCATAGTCCGGCTCCAGGAACCAAGGCGCCTCTTCCACGATAGGCGCATGCACACCGCCTGTCCCAGAGGCGCTGTCTTTGCCCTTCAGCCCCTTGCCTCCAGAATGGTCACCGTCATCATCACCACCTCCACTGCCCTGTCCGCCCGCAGCACCAGAGTTTTGCCCGCCAGCCCCACCAGCAAGTGTGACATTGGAAGCTGAGCCGGGCCGATCGCTCATGGAAATGGTGTTGACAGTGGTCACCGAGCGGTTGGTGACCGAGCCTGCCCGGTTACGACCGGCGACCAACGTCGAGCCCGAGAGCGCGGGTGATGCTCCACGCGCAGACGAGTCCGCACGGTTACGGACTTGCGCTGGCGGACCATCAGGAACAGCAATGCCAGGACCAAGATACATCACCCCGGCATCGTCATCCATCACTTCCGTCTCATCGTTGTTCTCTCCGGGCCCTGGTCCAGTCCCTGCACCTGAAGCTCCACTCGCGCCGCCACTACCATCGTTGACCTGGTTCTCGTCCAACAGCGACGTAGCGCCGGACGCACCTGAAGCCGTTCCTGGTCTAGCCACACCCATTCCGACTGCTATGGCCTCTGCAGCTTTCGCTGCTCCCGGTCCAGCGCTGGCTGCGGCATCCGACATGACCTGCGAAGCCGTCGGCGGCGGCGCAATGTCCCTGGCACCATAGACGCGTGCGCGGGAGCCAATGTGCGTGTTCGTGCCCGACGCCTGCTGCTCCGCGAGCTCAACGAGCTCATTGAGCGTGTCCGCGATCGCCTCCACGCAGTTCAACAACCCGCCTGTTGTCTGCAGAACGGTAGGAACGGGAACACCGTCCTGGAGGTCCATCATGAATGTGCAGCCCAGATCTTGTAGATCTTGCTTGTGCCACAGGAAGTGCGTGAGACTCTCGCGCACTCGTCGCGACAACTCCTTGGCCGAAGCGTCGGCACTGATGCTCTCGGAGCAGCTGTCCACATCGAGGGCACTGGCCAGATCCACATCCTCGATGAGAGTCTGGACATTGCCGATCCGTAGAAGAAGTTCCCGGGCGCGCTGGAACGTATCATTCGCCTGCTTGACCCGCTTCTGCCCGCTTGCAGACGCCGCACCGCCCCTCTCCGGAACTGTCGACGAAGACGAAGGGAAGTCATTTTCCGATTCGCCCGTTGCCGTCATTCCGTCTGCATCCTCCCCTCCTCCTCGTCGGTTTCGAGCTCATCATCCTCTTGGTTTTCCGTCGATGGGGCCAGCGACACCGTCTCTGGACGCATGCTCCTATTGAACGCCTGCAACAACGCCCTCAAATCCACCACATGAGGCTCAATGCGTTCCCTCCACAGCGCGCCGGAGAGTGCATGGGCCGGCCGTCGTCGCATTGCTAACTTGCCCGAAGCAAGAGCAATCTGCGCGTCCTTCGTCAAGTCAAAGGGATTGTTATAGTTTCCCATCGCCTCCGCTCGGAGCGCGGCCGTATCGAGCGCAGAAGGCAGCGAAAAGCCAGACCCACGCCATCCCGCTGCCATACCACCGCTGAAGTTGTCCGGCCCAATGCCCGCGGTACCAACCCCACTTCTCAAAACCGGGTAAACACATCGAACCCAGCTCTCAGTTCCCGAACCCGCGCCTGTTCGAGCTTTCTCGCATTCATCACTGAGATAGGCAATGGTTTGTGCGAGCTCGATCGCCTGCTCGCGCACCCGTTGACGGAGACTGTGTTCCCTCTCTGCTCGTACTTGAGCCGTCTCGGATCCAGAAGTCGATCCTGGCCCAGACCCAGCTGAAATGCTGGCGCTCCGACCGCCCGCAGAGGTGGAGCCCATAGTGGGCGTCATCGAGCCTGAAGAGCCAGACCGAAGCGAGCTCTGCACATGACTGAGCTCATCCGAGATCGCCCGGGCAGAGAAGACTACTTTCGACAGAGTCGAACACGCCTTCTTAGCCACTTCGCGTAATTCCTGGGGCGGCGTCCCGATTGCAGCCTGCGAGGCCGTCAACGCGACGATATCCCGCACACTTCGCGAGGTCGACGCCGAGAAGCCAGCCTTGTTGTTGTTGTGCAACGTGGCCATAGCTTCGGACAAACTCGCGGGGATCTCCGAGAAGCAAGATGAGACATTTGTCGGCCGAGACGGACTTGCACCTTGGGCTTGCCCTCCTTGCTGCGACTGAGGAGTCACCACAGCGCCGACACTACTTTGAGCCGCTTTACCATCTCCAGATCCAGCCCGGAGAACCGAGCAGAAACAGCCCCTGCGCCACTGATCGCGCTCAGCTCCGCCAACGACGCCAAATCAGCCGAGGATGCCTCGAGCGTGCCAGACGCCAAGAGCAGCTCGCGCACAGCATGAATCAAATGCGACAGCAACGACTGGATCTGCGTATCCGTGTTTGCCGCACCAGGGCGCCCACGAGCCTGTACGCGCTGATGCGAGGCATACTCGTTCGGCAAGACCGCAATGGCGAGTTGGTCGATGGTCTCGAGTGCGTGCTCTCGAAGGGCCTCCATGCTGTCCGTCAAGGCCGGTTCCATCCGTCGCTGCAACGCCAGCGCACTTGCTTCATCTTGCACCATGCTGATAGGAGCGCCGTCCTCCACTTTGGCTCCCGCCGCACCGTCGAGCAAAGCAGCTCGGCTGGAGCGGACGCCGGTGGCAGATGCTGTATGCCGTGCACGTTCGTACCGATCTCGAAGATATCGTTCTATGCTTCCTTCGTCAACTTCGTTATTTCCTGCAGCTGCATTCGAATTTGCCCCGCCCGCACTTGCTGCCGCCGCAGAGACAGGAGCAGAACTCAAGTTCGACGGTGTCCCAGATCCTCCGCTGGACGCTCCAGCTGCCTGATCAGGTTTGAGTCCTCTAAATCCGTTCGTCCCAGCTCCCTGTCCCCTGCCGGTCGATGATGCAGGCATACCCGCGCTGCTACCAATGCCTCGCGGATTCTGCGCAGCATTGTATTGCTTCTCCGCCGCTGCTGCGATCTGTTCCGGGTTGGACGCAAGTTCGAACGCTTGAGCGATGTTGGCCAGGGTGATAGCGCCCCCCTTCGCCGAGTCTGCGCCTGCTGCGTTCCCGCCGCTACCCCCACCGCCCATGCCTGCATGTGGCCAGCGCGTTTCTCCCGTCTCGAGATTTACGACGTATATCTGTCCATCATCAGTAAATCGGGGTTTCCAAACCGCGCCTTCCTCGCTGGCCGCACCAGCAAGCATCGCGAGTGCCGAGCTGGAGGTGGATAAAACACTGTCCGACGATTGGTTTTGAACCTTGGAAGCCGAGGGGAACCGGCGATTGTCCTCGTCCAACTCCTGCTGTTGTTGAGGACCTGGTGCTGTTGCTGGTAACGAAGATAATGGAGCCGGCATGCCTGCTACCGGAGTGGACCGGTTTGCTTCGTTTCTGTACGCTGGCGCCGAGGAAGGAGGATTGCCATGTCCACGGGAACTGGCAGTGGTGTACTCTTCTGAGCTAAGGACGTCGGCTGCCTCGGGTCGTTCAGGCAGGTCGTACGATTCTGCTCCAGTCTGCGTGTTGTAGTAGATGAACTGGAAGGGTGAAAGAAGGGGAGCGTGTGGTGCGGAAAGGAGATGAGATGAGAGTTATCGGTCCGCGGATGAGACGGGCGCGAAGAAGGACAGAAGATGGAAAGAAGGAGCGAAGAAGTAGAAAAAGAGGGTCAGCAAGCGAAGGACACAAACGGGGAGAGGCGAAGGGCGAGCCGAGCGAGAGGTGGAAGCGAAGATTTGGGGGAAATGAGAAATTGGACAACTTACCTCGCCCCTTTCGGTGACACGCGGTACCCAGAAATCGCTCTCGGAGGGCCGCGAGTTGGAAGTCCCCTCGCCGCCTGTTCCGGGTCCTCCCATGCCAAGCCCGCTCGGTGCCAACGGAGCACCTGCCGATCGAGTAGGGCCAGCCGAGGGCAGCCCTGTAGCAGCACGTGGTCTCCCTCCGGCCTGATTGTTGGAAAGAGTAGACGTGACAGCTATATGGGAAGGTGGGGGCGGGTTGGAATGTGAATAGCCTCGAGTCCGATCAGAGGCATCCATCGTGGTCGAGCCTGAGGAGGAAGAGGACGCGTGACTTGCTTGCTTGCCGATGGCGCCTGCTGCTGCGAAGCTAGCGGATGCGGGCGAGCTGAGATCAGTTGGGAAGGTAGACGCTGCGCTGCTGTTCGAGCGGGAGAGGAGCCTCTGCGACTTTGAGGATGCGGAGGCGGATGAGCTCGATCGGGCGCGATCGCGATCGGTCAGACTTGAGGGTGGGTTTTGCCGGTAGCCCTGCTGTTGATGCAACATCTGCTGTGGTTGTTGCTGATACTGCTGGTCCGAGTAGCGAGGGCGATTGGCTTGCTGCAGCTGCTGTTGATGGTGCTGTTGCTGGTATTGATACTGCTGTTGTTGCTGCAGCTGCTGCTGCTGCTGCTGTTGATATTGTTGCTGCTGCTGCTGCTGCTGCTGCTGTTGATATTGTTGCTGCTGCTGCTGCTGCTGCTGCTGTTGATATTGTTGCTGCTGCTGCTGCTGCTGCTGCTGTTGGTGATAGCCGAAAGCTGACCTTCCGTTGGTTGCAGCTTGGTTGCCGTACAGAGGGGTGACCGAGTCGGCTGTCAAGCCATCCTCCTCATAGATGGCCTGCAGCTTGAGTTCCTCCTCTGCTTCCGCGTCTGAGATCATTTCGACATAATTCGACGGGAACCAGCCGCGGATATTCTCGCCCAGTAAACCGTCCCACCAGCCGGACTCGAGACGAGAGAGGACCTCGATGAGATCGCCTCGGCGGAAGGAGAGAAGAATCTTGTCCTTTGGGTCATAATCGTACAGAGCGCGGACGTAGAAAGTTTGGAGTTCGTCCTGCTCTTCTTCGTGGATTCCTTGCGCATGTAGCTGCTGTTGCTGCTGCTGCTGTTGCTGTTGATAGTGATGACTGGCGGCCGCCATCAAGGGCTGACTTGAAGCATTCATTCCTTCTACCCTGTGGTTGCAAGGAGAGCGCGTTGCCCTCGTCTTCGAAAGAGTTTCCCAGATACCGTCTATGCGCGGGCGGGAGGGGGACGGGGTTGGGCAGATGGCAATCCCGTTGCGCTCGGTGCAGTCTCCTTTTTGCTCGAAGCCCACTCGTTCCTTCGTTCGTCCGCTCGCTCTAACCGATTGTTCACTCGCTTGGGTTCGTGCGACCGTCGGCTTCCTCTGGATTCGCCAATGCTTGCAGTATGTACAGGGGGAGGGGACGAGTGGGAGGAGCCGGGCGGATGGGTGTGTGAGTGGGGGGGCACTCATTGAAGGCGTGTAGCAGACCTCGCAAGAAACTCAGGCAATGGTCACGGGTCACTCAGAAGCAGCGGTCCCACTTCCTCAATTCCTCCGCAGCCAGTCAGCAGCAACCGTCCGTCACATGTACATATGCACATCGGACTGCTGGGCGGACGCTGAAGCGCTGTATGGAGGCCACAAGCAAGGCGAGTTGGATGGGAGACAGCTGCTGACATGAATACTGACGTCCGAATCTGTGACAGGCTGACAGCGCATGCATGAAGCTCGGACAACCACAGAACCGCTTGGGCACCGACAGGCCTGAGTTTCGGTGAGTCCCGGAGCCAAAAATATGGAGACTGGCACGCATTTCCCAAGGTCTTCGAGGGGGCAAATGTGTCTATGTTTTGCATTTACACGTCTTCGTCCAAGTCAGGCAGCCAGAAGGCGAGCTTGCGTCCTGCACTCGCCAGCACTGCGATAGGTTCAGAGTACGCGTCAGGATTGGCCCCTATGCAAGGAGGAAAGAGGGAAGAGAAACTCACTTGCTGTTCTTGGATTGAAAGCCACACAACGCGATGGACCTTGATGACCGTGAAGGACAGCCACCGGGTCGAGATTCCGCCCGTTATCCACCTCTCTGAAATCTGTAGGCACCTGCCACATGAAGATTTGTCCAGTTGCTGAGCCTGAAGAGGAAAACCATGGTCAGCGAAAAGAGGACACGATGACAGACAACGTCAGAGCGTATGAAGACATAAACTTACCCGAGACAATGAAGGCGCCGTCTGGAGTAAAGCAGCATTCGCTCCCACTTATTCCAGCCCCGGGTACGAACATGCTCCGCGGAGTAGCTTTCTTCTCCTCCTCCGTCCCTTCCTCCGTCTTGTCCCCTCCCCCTCATTCCCCTTCTCCTCTTCAGCCTCCTTCTCCGATGCTGCATAGGCATCAACAGCAGCCAGACCCTCAGGCTCGAGCCCTATCCGCCCGCCCTGGCCTCCAACCAATCGACGACGGAGCGCACCGGTGAATGCGTCTATGAGGTAATGCACCCGCCCGCAGTGCCGACGAGGATCGTATTTCCCGCCCCAGGTGCGAACTCGATATAGGTAATGGTTGGGTATCGAGGCGGGTATGATATTTGAGAGAGAGCAGCTGAGTCGTCAATGCGTATGGTGAGGAAGGGTGCTTTTTCGAATTGCTTGATGTCGTAGAGGACTATGGCCGCGCGTTCGTTCAGGGCAATGGCGATCACTTGGCCGGAGCTGTCGTAGGCTACTACGCCGTGTCCTTGCATGCGCAGCTTGCCCTACAGAATCCAGAATCAAGACATTAGTCAGATACCAAGGGCAGCTTCGAGAAAGAGGCCAGGCGCGTGCATCACTCACAAAGGCTTTGGAGCTCTTCAGATCCATAATCGTACACTTTCATTTGCGGCAGCCGACATGAATGTGTCGTCCACCGGAGACATTTGCAATGAAGTGACCCTGTTTGTAAAGATAGCACATGTCAGCGAGTGTGGATAGCCCTCCCGCTATCATGATAGCTATAGCCCACCTCGATTCGTGACCCCGGAAGTATGAAAGGTACTTGTTCTCCTGCAGAGAGTGGAAGCGAATACTGTCTGCGAGAGGGATGCAGCAATGTAACAGTCAGCGCTGAGCTCAAGGATTGGATCAGAAGCCGCAGGATGCGAGACTTACTGTCTCCTCTGGTACTGGCATGGAGAATGCAATCGGGCTTGTGTGTGAATCTTGCTAAGTCGATGCCGTACTTCTTGGAGTAGAAGGTCTTCGTGAGTCTGCAAACAAGAGCAGAGGGATCAGCATAAGTTCTGGAGCAGCAACACGAATCGAGTAGGAGAAGCGACTCACTTGCCCTTCTTGCAGCTGTAGAGGTTGAAGACATCGTCCTCGGCTGCCGTCAGAGATAGTCGCCTTTTGGCATCATACGCCAGACTCGTGATGTCCTTCCCTCTCTTAACAGCTTCGGAGAAGACTTTCGCGGGTTTGAACACAGCCAGTTGACGCGCAGTGAGTGTGACTGAAGTGGAGAGAATGGAGACTGGAGTGGATGTGCTGCCATTAGCGGGTGCTGGAAGACTTCCTGCACTAACACCTGAGCCCAAGGCGATGGGCTGCTGGGGCGCGGGGTGTGGTGCCGATACTCCTGCCGATGGGCCGCCCACCTGTCCCGCTGATCCGTATTGCTGTGAGGTCGCCATGAGGGTTCGATGCTGTCGGTCTCTATCCTTGGCTTGCTTCCCAGCGCTGTGAAGTCAGTCAGTGCGAGGCGAGGTTGTGGGTGGGACGCTCGGAGCCTTTTTGAGGTGGAGAGGGTCACGTGCAAGAGATCTCGAAAATACCCACGTGGATGGTGTCGCTCGTTTTGGGTGTAATTTTGCTTGAATAATTTCTTCCCACTCTTCCCTTGTGGTTCGCATCTTCCACCTCTTCTCCCCCATCTCCGTCCTCTTCAAGCACCGGCACCAGATCATCAAGACACAAACAAGTAAGTCACTCCTCTCTCTATACACGCACAGGGCTCGAGTCTCGCAGCTTGCACGGGGGACACGCTTCCACTTCTTTCTCTGCGTCTGGTCTCTCCTCGCTTTGGCTGTTCCTTCTGCCGACCTTCAGTGCTGACCTCCATCCTCTTCTCTCTCTCGACTTCTTCTCTGATCCCCTCCTCTCGCACTAAAAGTCGCCAACAGTGAGTTTGACATCTCCTTTGGATGAAAAGACGAAGTCGCGGTAGTCCCAGCGCTACTCTGGAGCCACAAGCTGACCCGCTCTCCTTTCTCGTCCCTTATCCCACTCTAGTGTCTCTCTCTCCCCCTGACCCATCCCAGAACTTCGCCCACATTCTTCGTCTGCTCAACACCAACGTTGACGGCAAGAACAAGATCGTGCGTTTACTCTCCTCTCTCCGACTGCGGACGCGCGGAAACTGACCTCCCATGCCTCTGTGCCATTTGCAGATGTACGCTCTCACTGAGATCAAGGGTGTCGGTCGTCGTTTCGCCAACATTGTCTGCAAGAAGGCCGATGTTGATCTTAACAAGCGGTGAGTATCGGCAACTGAGATTGGCGATTGGTCAATTGTGGCAGATGGGGGTGCGGGTGGCTTGTCAGGCACGGGGTCGGAAATGAACTCCATTTGCTGGCGGGGAGAAGGTGTTGTCGTGCTCTAACGTGCTTCAAGCTGGCACCGCGACTGTGGGATGGGTATGAGGCATGGACTAGGGGTTGTTGCAGCGCGGGACGGACGACGCAGAGACAGGGATATCAACAGCCGATACTTTGGAGCAGCCAAATGCTGACCATAATCACCCGCTTCTCTTCTCACAGTGCCGGTCAGCTCAACTCCGATGAGCTCGAGCGAATTGTCACCATCCTCCAGAACCCGCAAGAGTTCAAGATCCCCGACTGGTTCCTCAACAGGCAGCGGGATTTCACCGACGGCAAGACCTTCCAGCTCCTTTCCAACGGTGTCGACTCTCGGCTGCGTGACGACGTTGAGCGCATGAAGAAGATCCGTGCTCACCGTGGTCTCCGTCACGCATGGGTTCTCCGTGTCCGCGGTCAACACACCAAGACGACTGGTCGTCGGGGGAAGCAGGTCGGTCCTTCCAAGAAGAAGTAAATCGACATTCTATTCCTTCTCTACTCCCCAGTTCTTCTTCCCCTCGCATTCACTCTCTCTCAAGACCAGCGCTAGCAGGAGGCGTGCTCATTTTGGTCCGAGCGGCATCCTGTCGGCAGTCCATTCATGCGTTCTATGCACAACTCCACATCGCCGCAGCTACATACACACAGTTTCTTTGCGGAGGCCAACCATTCACCTCCTCCGTCTATGCATATCCTCTCTCCATTCTTCTCGTGTAAAGCAATGTCCTCACACGCGATCCCCTTCCCAATTGCAACCTGCTGAAACCCGACCTCGTCTGATGTGGTGACCTGATTTCCCACGGTGGAATAAAGTGGAGGCCACATGGGCAAATGATCGATCGATCGGAGCGGATAAATAGCGCTGGACCACGTGGCTGAGACGGATTCCCGATTGTTCTGCGCAAGGGCCATCGAAGATTCGAGCAAGTGGCCATGAAGTTCGTATAAAGAGGCGAGCTCATCCTCAATCTCTGCCACCATCACACGCAACGCAACCAACTGTGAAGTTTACAACAATGAGCGTAGCAGAACTCAAGTCAAAAGGAAACACAGCATTCGCCGCCAAGGACTGGGACGGTGCCGTACAAGCATACTCCGAGGCCATCGCCGCCGTACAAGACCCAACAGCCGACGCAGCACACGTCCTCTACTCCAACCGCAGCGCTGCATATGCCGGTCTGCGCTCGTGGGAGAAGGCGCTGGAAGATGCTGAAGAGGTGAGTATCTCCAACTGTATTTAAGTGCACTTGCCGTCCTCGCGCTGACATTTCTGATGCCTCGGAATCACAGTGCATCAAAGTGAACCCTCAGTTCGCCAAGGGTTACAGCCGAAAGGGCTCTGCTCTGCACGGACTGGGAAAGCTGGAGGACTCCATGACTGCATATGAAGAGGGCCTCAAGATCGCGCCTAATGACGCAGGACTGACGAAGGGTCTTGAGGATGCACGCAAGGCTTCCGGTGAGCTAAAATCAGCGCCCCACGGCCGTGTTCAAACTGCTGCCATGCTGACACTTTCCGTGCATACTCCGCAGAATCTGAAGGCGACGGTCCCGGCGGCAGCATGTCCAACCTCTTCGCCGACCCTGAAATGTTCTCAAAGCTCGCCAAGAACCCCAAGACCGCGCCTCTCCTCTCCGACCCTGCCTTCGCCGCCAAGCTGCGACAGATGCAGTCCAACCCACGCGACATCGGGGATGCATTCTCCGACCCGCGCATGATCCAGGTCATGGGCGCACTGATGGGAATTGATCTGCAGGCGTTTGAACGACCGGAGGGATCCACCGAGGTGCCTGAGAACCTCTCTGGCAAGCGCGAGGAGATCAATGCCCAATCGCGCGCTACGCCCTCCGCATCGAGCAATGCCCAGCCTTCTTCCTCATCTTCTTCTTCGTCGAAGCCCGCTGCGGCGCCTAAGGAGGAGCCTATGGACACTGCTGAGGACACTGAGCAGGACGACGAGAAGAAGGCGAAAGCAGAGGCGGACGCGGAGAAGCAGAAGGGCAATGCGCTCTACCTGAAGCGGCAGTTCGACCCGGCCATCGAGCACTACAAGAAGGCATGGAACTCCACAAGGACATCACCTACCTCAACAACTTGGCCGCATGCTACTTCGAGGCTGGTAACCTTGACCTGACCATCGAGACGTGCCAAAAAGCCATCGAGGAAGGACGCGAGTTGCGCGCTGACTACAAGCTTGTGGCCAAGGCCTTTGGTCGTCTCGGATCTGCACACCAGAAGAAGGGCGACCTTGAGGCTGCGATCACCAATTACAACAAATCCCTCACCGAACACCGGACGCCCGAGGTTCTCAACAAGCTCCGCGAGGCTGAGAAGGTTCTGAAGGAGAATCAGCGATTGTCGTACATTGATCCTGCCAAGGCTGAGGAGGAGCGGAATCGCGGGAATGAGTTGTACAAGGCGGCGAACTTTGCTGAGTCGGTTAAGGCCTATTCGGAGTCGATCAAGCGGAATCCTGATGACCCGCGCGGATACACAAATCGGGCGAGCGCGTACACAAAGCTTGCGGCTTTGCCTGAGGCTTTGAAGGATGCTGAGGCGGCGATTAAGGTTGACCCCAAGGTGAGTCTTTCCTTCCCGAATCGGGTTGCAGGGTCATGAGAGCTGACAAACTCTCCCCTTTTCTCTAAACCACAAACAGTTCGTAAAGGCGTACATCCGAAAGTCCAACATCCTCTTCAGCATGAAGGAGTTCACCAAGGCCCTCGAAGCAATCCAACGCGCCTCAGACGTGAATACCGAAGCTCAAGCGGCTAGCGACCCCCAGGCCGCTGCGAACGCGCGCGAGATCTCGAGCACGCAGGACAAGATTATGGAGGCGTTGTACCAGCAGCGGAGTGGGGAGAGTAACGAGGAGACTCTTGCGCGGGCGATGCGGGATCCTGAGATTGCGCGGATTATGGCCGACCCTGTCATGCAGAACATTTTGCAGCAGGCTCAGACGAACGTGAGTTTTTGGAACTGGATCTGTTGGTGTGGTTTGACCTTCGGGTTCGATATGATGCTGACTCTGTCTCTCTTTTGGTTCTTACCTTCAGCCCGCTGCTCTGCAAGACCATATGAAGAACCCCACGATCCGGGCTAATGTCCAGAAGCTCATCGCAGCGGGAGTCATCTCCGTTGGATCTCGACGCTGATCGGCGAAGGGCACTTCCTCATTGGAGAGTCCGTGCGGCCTCCAGGTTTGGCCCTTCCCATCCTTCCGAAATCTGTCTTCGCTCATGTTTGTTTTCCGTTTCCTGCCATTAACATGATTTCTTGAATGTACCCTCAATCCTTTCTCTGACTTTCTGGTCTGACTGCAATCGCATCTTGCTGCCCATCTTCGTCTTTCTGTCTCCCCGTCGTCCTCATGCATCGGGCGGATTCTGGTTGAGGGAGATCGCTGAGAAGAAATTCTTGTAGCTGTCCACCACCACGAACCCAACAGACACACGGTCAACACACAAGCCAACGATGCCGTCTGCAACCTTGCTCGAGCCCTCACTTACCGAGCGCACCTTTATCCTCCAAGCGCTCTCCGTATCCAACCTTCGACTCGATGGCCGTTCCCCCGCCAAAACAAGACCACTGAGCATCAAGTTCTCCCCGGACCCGGACCAAGTCGGCTGGGCGCACGTCAGCTTAGGAGGTACGCAAGCGATCGCGCAAGTCAGTGCGCAACTGGGCCCACCGAGGGAAGACCGTCCCAAGGAGGGCATCCTGGTCGTCCAAGCGGAGATCAATCCTATCGCGGGACAGGAGTACGAGGTCGGGAGACAGTCGCAGGCGGAAGTCGTTTTTGAGCAGAGGTTGGACAAGGCTATTCGGAGAACGGAATGTGTGGATAGGGAGGCGCTGTGTGTCATTGCGGGCAAGAAGGTTAGTACTCTCTCGGAAGCTGTCCTTTTGGCCTTCGCGGATGGAAACATTCCTCTGATCTCCATTCCTTTTCCATTTGCAGGTATGGACCGTACGGGTGACAGTACATGTCCTAGCGGACACAGGCAGTATTCTCGACTGCGCCGTCCTAGCTTCCATCGCTGCGCTTCGACATTTCCGGAGACCAGACGTCGCTGTCTTAGACGCAGACACCGTACACATCTTCCCGCTCTCGGAACGCGTCGGGCTACCCTTGGCTATGCAACACTCGCCCGCTTCTGTCAGTTTCGCCTTCTTCGACTTGGGCACGGCAGAGGCGAAAGCGGCGGTCGATGCGATGAAGGGCATTACAGTGGCTTCAGCTGCGGCGTCGGCGGTAGCGAAGAGGGAAGGTGGGGGCGGAGACGAAGATGGAGAGGAAGACGAAGATGACGAGAATGAAGGAGCCGTTCGGGAGGATACATTCGCAACGGGCGGTCTACAACTCGCAACAACCACATCAACAACAGAAGGCACTTCATCCCGGATCGCATGCCTGGCAGATCCAACAACGATCGAGGAACAACTTTGCTCGTCCTCGCTCGTCTTCGTACTCAACGCCCAACGAGAAATCTGTGTTCTCGACAAGGCGGGCGGGGAACCTTTACCGGCTGATGTGATACTGGCTTCCTTACGGCAGGCGATTGGGTTGGTGACGGAGTGGAGTCGGGCTGTCGATGAGGCTTTGAGAACGGATGCGGAGACGAGGATACAGGACGTGTATTGAGCTTTCTGCAGAGGGTATGACAATGGAATGTGCTACCCTTTGCGTTGGATGAGTGTTTCCCTTTCCGCTGCAGCCAAACCTGCACCATTCTCTCATTTTCCTCCGCTGTTCTCGATGCTGACTTTCTTTTTTCGAGAAGCACCTCTCAGCTGGTTGTGGCTTGGGTCAGGCTTTGCTTCTTCCTCATTGTAAGATCTTTTTATTCTTCCTTTCTTCTCCATCCTCCCAACAGCTCCCCTTTCCGGCCCCTCACAGACATCATACACCCTTACCGAACAAGTCTGCACAGAGTCGATCTCACCATTGATTTTCAACAAGATGGCTCGCACTCCTCGCATTCCACGCACACCTCGTATCCCACGAATCCCTCGCATTCCGCGCATCCCTCGTATCCCGCGCATTCCTCGAATTCCTCGCATTCCACGCATACCTATCTCTCGGGTGCCGCTGCTTCCTCTCTACACGCCGATTTCCAGAGGCATCCCGCTGCTCTTCCGAGGCCTTGTGCTGGTCTTCAGATGCCTTGTGCAGTCTTTCAGAGGCCTTGTGTCGTCCTTCAGAGGCCTTGCTTCTGTTCTCAGCTCGCCCCTTGTCCTTAAAGCCGTTGCCGGCACTCTTTTGGCAGTCCTCGTCTTCCTTTTCATTCACGACAACCCGGAATTGGTTGAAGAAGTTACTCGTGTCGGCTCGGAATGGCTGTGCATCAGCTGGGAATGGCTTCAGAATCTCCCAAGTCAGCTCCCGGGATATGCAGCTGCGGTCAAAGAACGACTTCCGAGTCTCCGTGACATCGTGGAATGGGTTCGACAAATTACTATGCGCGCCAACCAGGAGTTGATTCCATACATCATCAACGCCAGCCCGGAATGGCTTCGGAATCTCCCAACTCAAGTCGAAGGTCATGTCAGAGCAATCATAAAGCATATCCCGAGTCTCCGAGCCGGCATTGTATTGGTTCAAGACATGGTCCGCGCCAATTTGGATCGCTTCACAATCTCCCAAGTCGACTCAGGGGATGCCTAGGAGCAGTCAAGGGACACCTTCCGAGTTTCCATGCCAACCTGGACTGGATCCGAGAAACGATCCACATCATCAACCCAGCAGAATGGCTTCAGAATCTCCTTAATCGCCTCAAGGAGCATATAGGAGCGATCCAGAAGCAGTTTCCGAGCCTTTTTGAATTTGCTGCTTATGATTAAAGCGGTGATGATGGTTCGCTTTGCCTCGGACGGTCAGTAGTCACTCCAGCGACTTACATTCACGACGAACGTTTCCCCATCATCGAGTTCCGGCAACACCACATCCTCCTCAGAAGTACCCGCATCATCGAACGCCCCCGCAGCCTTAACCCTTTCCGCCTCCCCGCACATTCTCACCAGCGCCTGCTCGTCTAAGGCGCACGCGATCAACCACCTTGTCCACAGAAGAGGGCAGCAATAGAACGTGCTTCCCTTTGCCTTGGATGAGTCTTCCCATTTCCCTGCAGCAAAACCTGCACCATCCCCTCATTTTCATCCGCTGTTCTCGATGCTGACTCTTTCTTTTTCGAGAAGCTTCTCTCAGCTGGCTGTGGCTTGGGTCAGGTTTGGGTCAGGTTTTGCTTCTTCTCCACTGCATGATCTTTTCTCCCCCTTGCCTCTTCTTCATCCTTCTAACAGCTCCCCTTTCTGCTCTTGCAGACACCATCCACCACTACCGACCGAGCTCACACCTATTCGACCTGCTCTTTGGGACCACTCTCACATCGCACGTCTGCGATCCACAGAAACCTACCCACTTCGTCATTTCAGCATCGATTGTGGACACGATGGCCCGGACTCCTCGCACTCCTCGCACACCTCGTATCCCACGTTTCCCACGCATTCCGCGCATTCCACGCATGGCCCGCGATCCTCGCTTTCCTCGGACGCCCAGAGGCATTACTTCTGCCCTCGATTCATCAATCATCCCGATGATCGTTCTTGTCGTCTTCGTCGTGGGAACGGTGGGATGGATCCGAGAGACGTTTCGCGCCAGCCAGGAATGGACCCCGAATCTTCCAAGTGGACTCGAAGAATATGAAGGAGGCAGTCTGAGCGGCATGGATCAGTTCGCCAACACCATAGCCCGCTTCGTCATTTTCGTACTCTTCCTCGGCCTCCCTTTTGTCCTCATGGTTCTCCACAATACAGTCTGAATGCGATCCACCGCTCGCCTAACAATCGCTTCCACCCTTCCGTAGGCAGCAATCGACTGTGTTCTGTTCTGAAGTGAAGAAAGCAGAGCAATCTCTCGGCTGTCGCGTTTGCATCTTCCTCCTTCCTCTTTCCTCTTTTCTCCTTCCTCTTTCCTCTTTTCTCTTTTCTCTTTTCTCTTTCCTCCTTTCTCCTTCCTCCTTCCTCTTTCCTCCTTCCTCTTCGCACCATCCTCTCTCTCCACTCTGGCTGTCTTTCATCCTCCATAGAGCTTCTCTCCTCCGCTGTCACAAGCATCATCCACAACTTTTCTACTTCCCACGCAAGTCCACAGCTCTTGTGAGTCCTCAGTCCTGCCCGCCTCGTCCATCGCCAAAGGGATCATTTCTGAATCATCGATTTTTTCGACGCGATACGTCCTCTCCCATCCCAGCGCATCCCTCACTCAATGTCCTACAAGATCGTGATCGTTACTATCGTCGCCGCGCTGGTCTTCCAGACCCTCCGTGACGACAGGGAGCTGCATCTCGAGATCGCCCACGACAGCCCACAGTGGCTGAAGGACCTTGCCCGTCAGCTCCAGGCCTATTACACCAACACGATCAAGAAAGAATCTGCCGGCATCCGCGCCATTGTCGAATGGAGTCAGAGCTACCGTAGCATCCACATCTACCGGCTCTTGAAAGACGCTTTCGCGACCCTTGGGGATCCCGCAGGAATGGACCCTATCAGGCTTGGCCACTTGTCCCTATGGGCTGCACTCCTCTTCCTGGTTTCTCTCCTCCTCACAACCCCCCTTCAGACTCCGTAGGAGTTCTCTCCTCTAGCCCCTTCCCCGTAGGCAGGAATCCATTATGTTCTGTTCTCAGCTCAAAGAGAGCAAAGTAAAAGCATTTGATTCAAAAGTTTGTGTGATATTCTAAGATAGATGTGATGTGAGGGACCATACCATGTCAACTCAGCCTAACATGCTCTCCCCTCCGATTCGCCCAACTCTCTCTCCTGGTAGTCCTCAACAGACAGAAATCACCGTACCGCCTCTCACTCTCCCACGATTCCCCCGTCACTACCCGAACTCCGGCGCCAACGATCGAACGTACTGGACCAGGGACGTACAGCGTCCGATCAAGTACCGCGAGGACCTTGCGCACGATCTTCGACAGGCTTCCTCCTCCGTTGATCTTAGGTGGCGAAGGAGCCGCAGAGTCGAGGAAAGGGATACAGTGGACTCGGGTCCAGCGGTCGGAGTCGATTGCGTGGCGCGGTTCGAGGGAGGATCGCTTCGGGTCCGCGGAGGCGAAGCGGTGTGGGTGATCGAGATCGACGAGGTAGTCGCATGTATTGATGTCGACCTGAGGTTCAGATAGAAGAGGAGGTCAGATAGCCACCCTTTTTGTCCAGCTCTCACAGAAGGAGAGAAAGCACTCACGTATCGATCAGGCTCCTCCCTGTTCATATCATTGAACCCATCCTGCACCGTCCTAGTAACGTCCTTCAATCCCCAGCTCCACCCCAACGTCCGATCCAGACCATCAACAACTTTCTTCTCCCAACCTCCCAACTCCGTCGCTGTACCCGAAGCACGATAATGCTTCGGCAAGATGCCCGTGAACTCGCTCTTCACGAAATCGACGCCTACACCGTGCGGGACGAAGAAGTGGCCGGGGAAACGATACCACTCTTTACCATAGCACAACCTAAGCGGTGCAGGCTTCCCATCCCCCGCTCCAAACTCGGTGAGCAAGACCGACATATTCACCAACCCCGTCAAAGAAGGCAGTCGAGCAGGTTCAGCCGTGACCCTAAACCGATCCTGCAACTTCCCAAACATACCCTCCGTCTGCACCCCGCCACCACCTTGCTTAATCCGAGCAGCCCTCTCATCCTCCTCACTCACAAACGCATCCAAACCTGCTGCGATCCGCGTTTTCGCCACGGGAGCGGTGATGGACAGTGGGAAGGCTCGACCGATCAGGTGCGGGATCTCGCGGTTGGTGAAATGTTCGAGGATGGCTGTGGGGGCGTAGAATGATGATTGGAGGTGGATTGTGCGGAGGAGGGAGAGGAGGGTGGTCGTTAGGAGGAGGAAGGTGGTCAACTTTGATGGAAGACTCGATGGGGCTTGTTGGTTCTATTTGGGGGAAAAAACGAGGGGGAGAAATGAATTTCAGCTGAACTTTCCCTACTTTCTCACGGTTAAATTCGATGAAAAACGTACCCTGGATGTTGGAGATGTCGCCAGCAAGTTTACGAGCAAGGCACGTCCGAGATAGACAGCCACAGCCGCATTGAAGCAGACGAGCGGATACGCCGGGAACATGAATCGTTCCTCCTTATGACTCTGCGCCGTAAGCAGACCCAACCAGGTATAAAACGGAGCCAATCGAACGAGGAGCAACGTCATCCTCGAGCTCGAGACCAGTGTGTCCTTCTTCTCCTTGCCTGCCAGAGGGAACGTGCGTGAAGGTGGACCGAGTTGTTTAGGGTCGACGAAAGCTGTTAGGATGGCGAGTGGCGCCGAGAGTAGAGCGAGAGGAAGAGCAATGTTGAACGCTAGACCTAGATTGGCAAAGTAGTAGCTTGCAGGTTCGGTCCCGTACAACTCTGGTCCTGCGCCTCGTTGGGCCGAAAGGACGTTGTACATCACGATCCCGAGGGGTACGACGGTCAACTTCCCATAAGCCAACGTATCAATCACAACCGTCACCCCACCAATCGTAATCCCAGAGAGAAGAGCGCCCAGGACGAATCGTCTCAGTCGAGCGCTGACGAAAGACGAGTATCGCGAGAAGGAACCGGGTACGCTGTTTCCTGACGGTAAGAGGATCTCCTCGAGTACGAAGGGAAGGGAGAGGACGATGGCGAATGGCCAGCCTAGGAGGGCGCCGAGGGCGAAGGTGGCTGTTGCGATGAGGGTTCGGAGGAATGGTGTTTGGGACAGGGTCAGGTTGGAAGGTGCGGGGATTGAGTTGGGGGAGGCGAGTCGGGAGGGGTAGAATGCGTAAGCTAGGGCCAGGGTTGTCGTATACATCGTGAATGTCGAGGGTAGCAGGGCTATTTTTCCAAAACAGAGTTTGTCAATTTCCTGATTAAGAACCTTTAGCGGAGGATAGGGAAGGGAAGACGTACCCGTTGCTGCGGAGCTCATGCCTGCGCTTGTGAGGAGGAAGACGAAGAGGTACTTGGCTACTCGAGGGTGGATTGATTCACCGACGGCGACGCAGAATTTGGCCTCGACCAGACTTGAGATGACGGCGAGCATGTTTCGGAGGACGAAGAAGGTGTTGATCTGGGAGAAATAGAAGGAGGAAGATTATCTTGAGCTGTGCATTTATTTCTTATTCAGGCTGTGAGTTTTGGAACTCACCTTGTTGAGTGGTACGATACTACCTGCGACCTTGACGAAGCCTAGGTATGGTAGTAGATATGCATACGACCGAATGGCGAACTGAGGAGCATATTCCCAAGTCTGGAAGGGTAATAATGACAATCCAGCCCCCGAACCATTCGTAGGAGGAAAGACGAGCAAATGCAAAGCCTCCCAATAATTATACGTCTCATCACAATCCGAGATGATAGAGAACCTCGCTCCAAGCAAGCGAACGATCAAGATCAGTCGGAAGGCGAGACCGAGGGAAGGTGTCCAGCTGATGGGAGTGCGAGGTTGGGAATCTTGGAGGATGTGGTTAGTCTCGCGCTGGGTTGGGAGGAGGAGGAGGATGAGGAGCCTCGACCTTGACGGTATCGACTTGGGGCTGGGATGTGAGCCATTCTGAATGCTGAGCTTGAGGGGTGGGAAAGGAAAGCTCAGCGATTCTATGGGATCTTATATAGACAGGTGCGGCAAGTGAGCGTGTTGAAGAGGGACACGTCGGTGCGTTGGAGTCACGTGCTTCTCTTGGCCCACGTTGACGACAACCTTGGCAGAAATCAGTTTTTGAAAAACCGCTTTTGAGAACTCGCGTGGCCGATTTTTTGCTCCTTCACCATCCGCCGCTTTTTTCTCACACCTTTCCCTTCGCTCGCAAGGATTCCACACACACTCGACTCTTCCAGCAGCGTTCTCCACTTCGACACCTCGCCTTCCTCAACTCGACACTCTTCAAGACAACGTAAGTATCTTCTTTTTCCCACAGGCTGTTGCTGCTGCTGCTGCTGCTGTCTGGGACGAGGCTGCTGCTGCTGGGGAATGCTGTTGAAGATGGAAGCGGACTGCGGCGCGGCCTGGCTGGAGGACTGGAAATGCGGCTCGGAACTACGACGAATCACGGAAACGACCTATCGTCCAACATCTTTCGGGTCGGCTCCTTCCCATGCGCGCAAGACACAACTCGTCAATCTCTTTCCGCAGCGCGGGCATCCCTCGACACCTTCAACAACAGAATTACGACCACCTTGCGGAAGCGTTCGGATTTCAGAGCGGAGGGGATTCATCACGTCAGCGCAGGCGGCTATGCTGGAAGGATGGAATAGGCGGAGGAAAGGTCATGATGGATGGGTGGGAGATGGCTTGTCGAATGAGTTGGATTGGGGGAAAGTGTTGACATCGGGTCACATCCCGGCGGCGGGCAGCAGCGGCAGCAGTCGCATACCTTTCCCTCACAGCCAGGCGCAGCCCTTTTCTACCGAAGAGCACCAAAATACTTACCCGTCCTCATGCTCTACCACCTCTTACAGTCCGTCTCTCGTCCTCACATAAACACACAATATGGAGTCTGCCAAGGTCCCCGTCAAGCTCGCTACTGTGCGTATACCACCCCCCTCTGAAGCGCCTCTTCTTCCATAACTGACACCCCAATCCCCTACAAATTGAAACAGGTCACCAAGGTGCTCGGCCGCACTGGTTCGCGTGGTGGTGTTATCCAAGTCCGAGTCCAGTTCCACGACGACAGCTCACGATCGATTATCCGAAACGTCAAGGGTCCCGTGAAGGAGGGTGACATGCTTGCATTGCTCGAGTCTGAGCGTGAGGCCCGGTGAGTTCCTCATACACAGTTTCTGGCTTGTGAACCGAGTGCTGACCTCTGCCACTTCTGCTATAGGCGTCTGCGTTAAGCGGCCCGGACGACAAGTCTGCCCACACATCAACCTTTCCTTGTCGCATTGCATCCAGGTCACTATCTCAGGTCCTTCCTCTTGTATGCATCCCTCTTTCCATCTTTCTCTCACATTCCACACTGCATGATCCATAATTGCATCCTTGGTGTGGGAAGATAGGAGAGCGTTGCCCCAACTGGTGACAAGGAGAGACTTGGGACTGAGGCGGACGAACACTTGGATCAGGGTCATCATGGTATCATTATGTGAATTGCGATTCCTTTGAGCGACATCATCTCCGCTGTATGCGCGCATCCCCACGATCTGCGCGTTTCTGCAACTTCTGCTGTCGTTTGCTCTGCGCATCGCCCGCTGCTGACTGATCTGTCGCACCTGTCCCCTTCTGACTGCTGGGGGTGCGACTGCCGAAGAGGGAGAGGATGGGATCTCTCCCTCCGAAGAGGTATGGTACGACGAGCTTTGTGTAGAGCAGGTAGGACGCGAAGCCTGGGATCTGCGTAGCATTTGCTTGGATTCAGCTGCCAGCCCTGCTTCTCCCTGTTTCGATGGGATATACACGCCGAGCGAGGGTTACTCACCACGAGATAGAGATACCAGGCCTTATCGGAGATGAGCGCACCGGCGACAGAGCAGAACCAGGTGACGTAGAGTACATCAAAGATGTACGGTGTGAGACCCTTTTGTTCAGCCAGATTGACTCCACCCTTGGCCATTCCTCGAAGCTGTGTCCAGAGGAAGATGGCGAGTGCCTGGGTGGAGATGTAGATGAGGCCTAGTTTCCATGATGCGGAGTGTCGGAAGAGACCGAAGCGGAGGAGTAGTTGGGATGCGTTGGAGAGGAGGAAGCCGATGGTGAGGAGTTGGAGGGTCTGTGCGTTGGAAGAAGCTGCTTTTTTGGCTGCTCCTTTCGCCTGGGGGAAGCAGATGGAGGAGTATCAGTATCAGCGTCTAGGTATGTTCAGTGCTGTCGATGTTGCTTACCATCTTGGCTGTGATGTATGCGCTGGTCGGGGTGTCGAGGTCATTCACTATGCTAGAGAAGGAAGTGAGTGGGGGAAGAGCGTGGGAAGAATGTGGAGGTCGATGCGCTCAGTCCATTCACCTTCTTGGGCTAGATGAGATGGAGAGCAGCAACGATAGCATCGAGCAAAGTAGAGCAAGAAGATGGACCACACCGTCGTACAGCGCTGGCTCAGACAAGTACTCTCAGGTCCATACGCACCCAACGCAGACAGAGTATACATCGACATCGACCGCGTCCTCATCGCCTTCTCATCCCTCTCCCCACGCACAGAAGTATACACCCACGACGACGGCCGATCACAGCTCCTCCTCGAACTCGCTGGCACAATACCCATCCAGTACAAGGGAAACACATACCACATCCCTGTCTCCTTCTGGATCCCACATGGTTACCCACGCGAACCGCCCATCGTCTATGTGACACCCACAACCACCATGCTCGTCAGGAAGGGCAAACATGTCGATCCTAATGGACGAGTCAGTGTGGACTATCTCGACGTATGGAGTCGGAAGCCAGAAGCGTGCAATCTGATCGATCTCATACATGCCTGTCGAGAAATCTTCTCACAGCAGCCGCCTGTGTACGCCAAACCGCCTCCATCTGCTACGACAACAGCTGGTCCTTCTTCTCAAGCGGCGTCTACGAGTCAGTCAGCGCAACAACCTCAGAGACAGCCTCCGCCTCTTCCTCCAGCAGCAACGATGTCTCATTCACAGCAGCCTCACCCACAATCGCAACCTCAACCTCCGCCTCCGCCATTACCGCCAAGTATGAACGCCGGCGCAGCAGTAGTAGCATCGCCTACGCTCCCATCGTCTCAGCTTGGTGGAGGAGGAGGACCACCTCCCAGACCACCCCCGCCTCCTGGACAACTCCATCGCGCATCGCCCATCCCTGCTCCCACACAGACATTCACTCCTCCGCCTTCGAATCACGCTCCACCTCCTAGACCACCTCCTCCACCTGTACGCGCTTCCTTACTCGACGACGACGATGCGGGGGGCAGACGCTTTTCGCCTGTACCGGGGTCGACCCATCTCCCACCCGGCGGCGGCGGCGGCGGCGGCCAACAACAAGGAACTATGTCCGCCCCAGGCCCAGCCCCACCCCGTCCCCTCAACCCAGAACTCCTGAACCTCCACTCCAACCTGCACACCCGTCTCAGCACAACACTCACCTCCCTCTCCACAGCCCTCTCGACCTCGAACTCCCAACTGTCCGTACTGGTCTCTGACCTCGAGCGGGGTGGGGAGGCGATTCAGGATGAGAGGGTGAGGTTGGAAGCTGTTAGGGATGTTTGTTGGGGGAGGGCGGGCAGGGTGGGTGAGGTTTTGGAGGGGGCGGGGAGGTGGAGGGGGGATGTGGAGGGGAGGGAGGGCGGGAGGGAGGATGTGGATGGGTTTGTGGTTGCTACTAGTTTGGTCGGCAATCAGTGAGTCAATCCTCCCTTTCTCATCCTTTTTGTCGGGGTTCAATCATTGACCTTTTGTCTAACCCCTTGCAGACTGCTCACACTCGTTGCGGAAGATCACGCACTGGAGGATACGCTCTATCAACTCGGACGCGCCCTCAATGCAGAACGCATCGACCTCGACCGGTTCCTCAAAGTGAGTTTCCCCTCTCATGCCTCGCTCTTCTCTCCTTGTCTTTCTTACTGACGCCGCAACGTTTTTGAGAACAGCAAACGCGCCATCTTGCGCGCGAGCAGTTCATGCGGCGTGCACTGGCTCGGAAGATTTCTGAAGGGATGGGATGGCCTACGGAGTGAGAAGTGGGGTATATCTTCCCGAGTCTTCTCGTTTAATCGTAACACAACATCCATCTGAAGTTGAGCAGTTGTGATATGGGGATAGAGTTGTGATGCTTTTGACTTTTTCTATTTCTGTGTAGAGTGAGGGGTGATTGATGCTGTGCACAAAATACAGGGGTGAGGAGAGGTTGACAGGGGACCCGGGGGGGAGGATTAGATAGATAGAAGATAAGGCAAGGCAAAGAAATGGGAGGGGGAAGGTGATTGAATAGAAAATGTTGGTGGGTTCAGCGTTCAGCGTTCAGAAGCCGACGAGTCCGATTGTGGATTTGAAGCTCGGTTGAGTCCCTTTCCAAAGGCGAGGGCATAGTGTGTCCCGGGACTGGGAAGTGTCGAGGGCGAAGAAACGGGCTGTACGCGGGAGAAATCCTGCAGTCCGTGGGTGCGAGAGGAGAGCTCGGGTCTCTCCTTCGGTGGAACGCAACCTTGAAGAGAGAGAAGATACTTCTCACTCCTGCCGCCGCTTCTTGCCCACACTCGAATAAGGCGCCGAATCCCACTTCCTCCCCAAACCCGATAACGACCCCCCACCCTGCTGCAGCGGCGGGGTTGCTTCCTCCTTCTCCCCCACAGCAGCAGCAGGAGGACCATTGTCCCCAGACAAACCCCAAGCCCCAAACGCCCCCATCTGCTCACGGACATACCCCCTCTCGCGCCACCTCGCCTCCTCAGCATGTCGGTCGGCCAACCAAGCTTGGGCGGCAGCTTCGTATTCGAGCTGTTCCCGTTCTTCAGCTGGCGTTCGGATGGGTTTGTTCTGGGAAGGTGGTGCTGGTGGGGGCGGTGGAGGAGGAGGAGGTGTGGATGAAGGTGATTGTGGTGCCTCCTTTGCCTGAGCTGAGACTCGAGCTTGAGCTTGAGCACGTACTTCTTCCATCTCCGCAACCCGACTCGCCTGTTCCTGAGCCTGCGCCTGCACAGACTTCTCCATCATACTCCGCCTCCTCCTCTCCCTCCACTCCCCACCAGAAACTTTCCAGAGCACATTCGTCATTCGACCCAATATTGACCGTTTGTGCGATGTTGGAGAAGAAGAGGTCTGATGCGGTTGGCCATAGGGTCGTCTTGCTGCGTATGGAGGAGGTTGAGTGGAGGGAGATGAGGGAGAAGATGGGACAGAGAGTGTCTTGCCGTAGACTTGCCATGCGGCGGCTACGGCAGGGGGCATCGTCATCGTCGCCGCAGCCGCAGCGACAGGCTGTAACCCACCCCCACTACTTCCCATATACCCGAGCCCATTCCCACTCGCACCCGCACCACTCCCATTCCCATTCCCACCCCAGCCAGATAACACCCCACCCTGCTGCTGCTGCAACCCGACCCTCCTCAACCTAGCCAACATCCTCCATCCCAAGGCCATGACACAGGCGGTGATGAGACCGACGAGGGAGGAGATGCCGAAGAAGGCGTGAGGATGTTCTTCGAGGTGGGAGAGAAGGTTCATCCCGAAGAGACCGGAGACGAGTGTTCCTGAGCTGACTGCCAGTGTTGTGAGTGAGGTGCGTAGGTCGAGGTTGAGGAGATCGTTTCTGTTACCTGTTTTCGCCAAAGATTACCTCGTCAGAATTTCCCTCCGGAAAGAAAAGAGAGAGGGGGATCAAACTCACTATCGAGAATGAGCTCGACGACTTCCTGTGTGTTCTGGATGTTAGAAGCCATGCTCTCTGCTTCTGAGACGACTTCTTCGACCTGCTTTTCGAAGGATTCTAGTAGGAGTTCTAGTTCTTCGATAGAGGATGTGTTTGGGTCGCGTGGATTGCCTGCTTGTGCGTCTGTGAGGTACATCTGGGGAAGGGGAAGAGGCATATATTCAGCAATGAGAGTATGGGATAGGTGGAGAGAGAGAGAGGAAATGCTCACAAGGGCCATATCCTCGTCGCTCTCCCTGAACCCAATCGCAACCGAGGCACAAAATCAGTAAAACGTCGCAAAAATTACCAACAGAGGAAAGTGAGGGAGACTCACATGACTTCACTGGCCGACGTCTTGACACCCTGCGCACGTCGCAAAAATGCATTCACTTTGCGCGAATACTGCAACAACCTTCCCAAATTCTCCTGATTGATATGAGAGTCGAGTGATTCGAGGAGATAATGGACCATATCGGAGGTGAGGTAGAGTTCGGACCTCAAAGCGTCCAGTGCTGAGCTGAGAGCAGTCTCGAGTGCGCGGAATTCGAAGGGGAGTTTGTTGGAAGATGTCGGGGCGCGGAGGTTATGTTCGAGATTGTAGACGAAGGCGGAGTGTAGAGTCGTATCTGAGGACCCATACGAGTCGAACAAGAACACAGTATCCGACTTTATCAACGCGCGAATGTGTAAGATGTTCACCAGAAAAGCCTGTTTACGCGCTAGGATGGTGGGTACGAGATTTGGGATTCTTGAGTCTACTTTCCGTAAGTCGCGTGGTTCGAGACCGTGTTCGAGACAGAGGTCCATTTTTCTGAATGCGCCTGAGACGGATTTGATGCCTGATGCTGTTAGGACTGTGCAGCGGAGGTTGAGTTCGTGTGCGAGGGAGGAAGTTGGTGGGGATGATATGCCGATGTAGCCTGGCTGTTGTGAGGTGGAGCTGTGGTAGGAGCTGTGACGCTGCTGGATGAGGGATGCTATTCTGAGGTGCTGTGCGGGTAGTAGTGCTGGCCATGATGGTCTTAGTAAAGATGCTGATGCTGCTGAGCGTGTTGGGATGGTGAAGGAGGAGGAGGATATTCTTGAGGTGATGGTGAAGAGCTGTGTTGATGATCTGCTGAGCATTTTCCAACAAGACCCGGCCGTCCGCAAGCTGGAGAAGAGAGAGAGAGGGAGAGAGAGAGCGCACGCAGCTGGAGGGGAGATCCTTCTTATATGCCTTCGTCGTCGTCGTCGTTGAGATGGAAGTTGTGGGCAGCGGGTCAATCGCAATTGGAAGGAAGGTCAGCCTGTCTATGATGCAACTCACAATCGGATGCTATGCTTCTAGTCGACTCGACAAGATCCTGCCTCGGATCACGTGACACTGTCGGAAGATGTCGGAACCCTGGCATCGGAGAAAGATTTAACCAACCGCGCCAAGTTAGGAAGCAAGTCGAAGTTGAAGATGGCCCGCGCACTACTCACCACGACCTTCCTCACTCTCTCTCTCTCTCTCTACCCCCACCCAACACACACTCATACAATCATGCCGCGTCTCATCGTAGCTGGTGGTGCAGGTTACATCGGATCACACGTCCTCCTCTGTCTCCTCCTCACCCGCAAGTACAACGTCACCGTGCTCGACAACTTCCACAACGCATTCCCAGCAGCCATCGCACGCGTAGAAGCTCTCGCCCTCCAAGAACTTCCCCCTCAAGCATCCCAACAAGAACGCGACGCATGCAAGGTAGAACTCATCAAATGCGATCTCAGAGATGCCGCTGCTGTCGATGCCGTCTATGCTAAATATCAAGAAGCGAACGATCCTATCTGGGCTACCGTCCTCGTCGCTGCTCTCAAAGCAGTCGGGGAATCGGGTGAAATCCCGATCGACTACTACTCCGTCAACGTCAGCGGTCTCATCAACCTCCTCACATCCATGAAGGCTCACGGATGCTCACGCGTCGTATACTCCTCCTCGGCTACGGTGTATGGTATCCCGAAGCAGATCCCTATCCCTGAGAACACACCTATGAGCGCTGAGAGCGTCTATGGACGGACGAAGCAGATGTCGGAGATGATTCTCAGGGACGTGTGTGATGCCTACCCGGAATGGAGGACCATCTCGCTTCGATACTTCAAGTGAGTTCCATCCTCCCCCCCTTTGTTCTGATCGTGACGCGTCACCTTCTTAACGCGTCTTTCATCTGAAACAGCCCCGCCGGCGCACATCCCTCTGGCGAGATCGGAGAAGACCCGCGCGGGAAACCAGGTAACCTCTTGCCTTTGCTCGCACAGATGGCCGTTGGCAAGCATCGCGAGGGAGGACTCAAGATCTTCGGGAATGACTACCCTACCCCTGACGGCAGTGAGTTTCATCTCTGTTCCTTATCGATCCTCCATTTCCCTTCTCACGCATACACTCTTTTTTTTGCAGCCTGCGTACGCGACTACATCCACATCATGGACCTTGCCGAAGGACACGTCAATGCGCTCGAAGCTCTCGATCGGGACGAGATCTTCGCTAAGGGGAAGATCAACACCCCTGGAAAATACCGCGCTTTCAACCTCGGAAGGGGTTCGGGGATGAGTGTGTTGCAGATGGTCGATGCGATGCGGAAGGTGTCTGGGTGAGTCCTTTCCCACGCGTGTGCGCGTGTATGTGTCGCGTGTGACGCGTTTCTGATTTTTTCGGGTTCTGGTTTGGGCTGTGCTTAGATACGAGTTCCCACACCACATTGTTGGCAGACGGTACGTAATGCCCTCTAACACCTTGAGATTCGACGCGTCCGCTAACTCTCTTTCTTTCAACCCAAAAGGCTGGGCGACGTTCCCGACCTGACCGCAGACCCATCATCAGCAGAGGCCGAGCTCGGCTTCAAGGCCAAGCGTGGATTGGACGAGATGGTGAGTGTATCTACCCCTGGTTTGTCCCTTGTTGGCGCGTCCCAGTTTGCTGATTGCAGTTCTCTCTGTGTTGTTATTCAGGCGCGCGATCTGTGGAACTGGCAGAGCAAGCATCCTAATGGGTACGAGGGTCAGAGCTGAAGGGTTCCTTTCTCTTTTGGATGTGATTCCTGTGCGGAAGGATGCTGGAGAGGGTTTCCTCAGAGCGGGGTCGGGGGTTGGGACTGCTACTCCGTGAGCGGCGGAAGATGGGCGGAGGGCGACTTTCTGTCGACACGAAGTGCGAAGGAAGAGAAAACAACAAGGTACCTCGGAACAGCAACCCACCCCCTTCTACTTCTTCGGCTCCCTCCCCCAGAACGAACAACGCCATGCATCGCACTTTCGTCCTTCAGCAACACCAACACAGATCAAGAAAGCCTCAAAAGTCGTCGCAGTTTACCTCCTTCGTCGCTTCCCTCTCTCCCTTTTCACTCCTTTTCCACATTCTCAAGACTCAAATGCGTACTCCTCCGCCATTTTCTTCCGTCCTTAATCTTTGTCCCTCTCTCCACCCCTGTCTCCGTTCCCCACACGGCTTCCCTTCGTTTCTCTCTCCTTCTTTCTACTCTTTCTTATCAAGGTCGCAACTTCTTTTACGATTCATGTTTGGCATCCGTGGTGCGATACATATGTGCTAGGAAGGGAGCAAAATGTTCGAGAGTATGATGGGAAGAAGGGCAGGGAATAGGAGAGGCACAGTGCTAAGGTAGCATTTGAGAAGATTATAAAAGAGCAACAAGGTCCGGGGAGAGAAGGAGGGACGATACGAGCAGAGGGTTACGTTCCAGAGTGTGTTCAAAGAGAGAGAAGATCCGTTTTCCGTATTTGGAGGAGAAGAGGGAAGGATGGAGGGAGGGGCCAGGAAAAGTATGTATGATCCCGCGCCCGCACTCCGCTTCGAGATTCGAGAGGAAAATCATACGGCGACCAAGACGGCACCGAAAGCGACGACACCCGCAGCGAATGCCACGCCCGAAGCGCCATAGACGCCAGCCACGGCATTTCCGGTGCTGTTGTTAGCACCCGCGGTGGTAGTGGTGGTAGTAGGGGCGGTGGAGTTGGACATGTCCATAGTAGACGAAGCGTCCCTAGAACTCGAGAGCTGACTGAACACCGAGCTCGCTACAGACGCAAGTACGGACTCGCTCGAAGTAGTCGGCGCAACCACAGGTCCCGGGTTATTAGCCAGCGGTGTGATTCCAGGCGCATACGTCCTGGTGAGGAGGTCCGACTGGGAAGTCTGGGTGGAGCAAGAACCGTATTGGACACAGGCTGCTTGTGAGTTTGTGAGGGTTAGGATTGTGCTGATTTTTGGGTTGGGGGCGAAGGTTGATGCTTGTTCGAAAGTGGTGGGGGAGGCGGATGTGAGGGCCGCTGCTGTGGAGAGGAGGAGGAGGAGGAACTGCATTTTTGTGGGAGTATGACTGGAGGAGGATGGGGAGATGAAGTTTAGTTTGGGGAAGAGAAAGAGGAGGGAAAGAGGGAGGGGGAGTGATGACTTACCTTTAAATATGGGTATGTATGACTGGGGAGACAGATGATGGTGGTGGGAGGGAAAGAGCGATGGGCAAGGACAAGGAGATGTCAACTCGGAGAGAAGAGGGGGACAGAGAAATCGGAGGACAAAGTGACGACAACATGCAGCTGAAACAACAACAAACGCGGGGGATCTGCAAAAACACAAACAAAACCCGCGTCCTGATTATGTCAGCATACACCAAGTCACGTGATCAGATTGCTCGGAGCGTTTCCCCCCTTGGTGTCGCGCTGCTGTTGCTCTCCTTCGAGGTGGACGATTTCGACGACCTGAACACTCTCGCCTTATCCTGCACACACTCGCATTCACAAAGGCAAAAGCACAACGATCAGCTCAGGGACTGCTTCTGTTGCGCTTGGAAGATCATCGGTCCGTGCCCTGTCCCGGGTGCAAGGTACCCTCTCTCGCACTCTGAGGCAAAGTTATCGCTCAGGTCGAACGCTGGGGCCGCCATCCAACCAAGAAGGCTCAGCACAAGAAAAGAAGGACGCTCTCCCTCAAGGAGAGGTGGTACACCGTCTGCGCGTACTTCCCGCTACATCTCCTCCAGCCATGGCACCCTCCCCACCACCCCGCAGGCGTAAGATACGCGTCGTCAGCTCAGCAACACCACGCTCCGCCATGCCGATCCCACTCACAGGTCCTCCCCAACCCACATCAACAACAACAACCTCCTCCAATCAAAAAACATACAAAAAATCAACCTCAACCGCATCAGCTCGCTCAGCCTCTTCTCAATTGGCCAACTTCAAACTCACCAATCCGGTCGTTGACTCCCTCATTCGGGAACATCCTAGTAGTGTTGCTGGCTTTGCGTTGAGGGCGTTTCATATCGGGAAGGACAACCAGCCGCCTCATCGTGCTTATTGGGCGACTGGAACTTTTGGAGTGCTCATGCCTGGAGGGTTGGAGGTTCGCGTCTCCTTATGGAGGGGTAGGACCAGGGTCGGAGGCAAGGGATCTCCTCAACCTGGAGCTGTTCCACTACCACCCATCTCTCCACCCAACGCCAAAATCACACAATCAGCTATACAAATCGCACTCGCCTACGCCCTCCTACGCGACAAACGCAAGAAACGGAGTGGATCGGATGCGCGTGCTTGGGGTATCACGGCTCGTCTTCGTGAGGTTGGGATTGCGAGGTTGTTGGATTTGATGAGGTGGAGTCGGAAAGCTGTTGTGGAGATTGTTAGGAGGGATATATGGGATGAGCAGAGTGGGTGGACTACCTTGGTGAGTAAAATCCCTCCTCCTTTATCTGATGCGGGAATCGAGTGCTGACTCCATACTTTCTTTTGGTACGATAAGCTCAAGTTTGCCCTTTCTCACCAGAGCGCGTCCTTCTACCTCGGCTCAAAAACAGTCAGCGGCGCAGGCGGTCTGAACACGTGGACGACCCTCTTCCTCGATTCAGCCGCTCCACGTCCACGGTCCACCTCGCCCGCAGCTACGCGGAAGAGCGCCCGACGTAACTCCAAACAAGACGATGTTGAAGAGGAGGGGGAGGAGCGAGAGACGTACGAGATTTCAGATTCGAACGAGGAAGGTACGGTTCGGGCCAAAAAAGGTGCTGGTAGCAAGAAGGCTGCTTCTTCTTCTTCTTCTTCGAGGGGACGCAGTAAGAGTGCGAGTGCGAGTGTGGGGGAGGACTTGCTTGATTTGAAGCTCAATCCGCCGGATGAGATCATGCTGGGTCTGAAGACGGATTTGCAAGGGAAGGAAATCGAGGAGGTTCTTCGGGTACGTCTCGTCCATATTCTACCCTTCTTTCAAGTGCTCATACCTGCATTCACTCATTCGCATCTTACTCTACTCGAAACAGCCATATCTCCACACCACCCTCTTGGGAGAGTACGAACGAGCCGAAAAAGCCTTTGATGCTGAGTTACAACGCGCACAGGACGAAGAGCTCGATGTGGAATTTTACATCCATGAAGCGGTCAAGATGGAGGACATGGAGGACGAGCTCTATCCGGTGCCGCCTGCGCTCCGGCTGAATCGGATGATGCCTTCTGTCGAGGAGAAGGGCGGGAAGACGAAGGGGAAGAAGAACGATGGGGAGAGGGAAGTTGTTGTTGTTAGTGATGACTCGGAGGAGCAAGAAGAAGGGGAGGAGGGTACAGTCCGTGCTGGTCCTGGTGCTTCGACCACCCAGGATGCGAAGGCGAGGGCGGCGGCCGATCGGGATCGGGAGCGAGAGCGAAGACGGCTTCGTCGTGGTGCTACTACTGCTGGACAGAGCTCCGATGAGGACTGTGTGGATGCGGCGTCGGTCAGGGGTAAACAGCGGTCTCGCTCGGCTGCTTCGTCTTCTTCTCATCGGCGACAGATACGGGTTGAGGATGACGATTACGATGCGCCGGCGGCGGGTGGGAGCGACAAGGGTGGAGGAAGGAAAGGCTCTGCTGCGTTGGGAGCTGTGCAGAGTGTTTCTTTCTACTCTACCGGCGGAGCGAGTGTGTCTTCGTTCACGAACTCGACGTCGATGGCGTACCTGTCCGGCATCCGGCATGCGGCTGCGGCGATGAAGGGACTGGATGGACAGCCGAGTGTGATCTCGCTTTCTTCGGATGAGGAGGATGACTTGGAGGTTGGTGCTGTGGGCGGGGGAGGAGGAGCTGGTGTTGTTGGGCCGGGGGTACAACGTCGAGTGGTCAGTCGGAATCGACGGCGGTTGGTTGATGATGATGAGGATGAGGATGAAGAGGAGCAAGTAGGGGGAGGGGGAGGGGCGGAGAATAAGGAGAATTGCCGTCCGGCTGCGTCTAATGCTTCTTCGTCGCCTTCTGTGATCATCGTCGACAATTTGGGCTCGACGGTGTCGACGACGACGACGTCCAGGAAGCGGAAGTGGGACAGTTCGTCGCCTCAAGCTGTGTCGCCGCTGTTCAACAAGAACGGCCATAATCAACACGGCAACGGCAATAATGGCAATGCGAATGGGTCCCGGGCGGTTGATACGACGGCTACGCGGGAGGAGGCTCAGTCGCCGAGCAATGGACGGTCGAGGAGGACTAATGCTGGTGTGCCGTCTGCTTCGGTCCGGGCAGACTATGTCACTTTTGGCAGTGGAGGAGGAGGAGGACATCACCATGCTCAACAAGAGAATGGACGGCATGGACGGGCGTCGATGCCTTCGATCGGGACGGGGACGGGAATGGCTGCTTCTGCCGTTGATGCTGATGATGATGTGGGTACAACATCGCCGTACTTCCCCGGAACGCTAAGGGAAAGGGCAAGGAGAAGCCGATCCCCTTCACGGACGACACTATACCCTTTGAACGACCGAACGGCGGCGGCGGCGGGCGACAGTCACTGCCTGCTCAACTACCACCACGACGGCGGTATGAAGGGGTTGTTCTGGAAGAGAAGGAGGGTACCAATGATGAGGAGAGGGCGGAGAGGGAGGTGGATGAGTTGCAGTTTGAGTTCCAACTTGCTGAGAGGAGGAGGGGGATGAAGAGGGCTGCTATTCGGTATGGGCATGGACATGGGCTGCAGGGACGGCGGTGAAGGGGGTTCTCACGCGGGCGTAGGAGCCCCTTTTTTGGTGGTTTACCCCTTTCACTTCTCAAGACATGGACCTTCTTTGCGAGGTGAAGAATCGAGGCTCGACACATCCGATCACGTAGAAATACTTTCCCCTCGGCAACACTTTCCTAAACGTACACGCACACGATTCGACTCTCTTTCGCGTTCTTCAAGCAAAATAAATGGTTACCCAGACAACAACGAACATGGGATAGGCAGGGGGCGATCCGATCCGCGCACGCATGTTACTCGACAAACGCAAGTATGACACACACACACAACAACAACACTCGGCAAAGGACTCGACTCAGCAGAACTTGCATGTATTACTGTATACCCCCTCTCCCTCAACAGATTTCGACCACCTCTCTCTTCTCTTTCGCTACTTGTACAATGTATTCCGCCCGGCCCAGGGCCGACCCAGTAGTGTACGAGACACCACATTCAAAATGCTGGGGGCGCACGTCATTCTTCTAGGACATCTCTGGCACTGGCGATCTTCTCTCTCTCGTTCAGAAGGGACGTGGTCAGACGAGGGAATTTGGGGGAGAACGATGGGAAGATTTTTTGCTGGGTTGTTTGTATTTGCGTGGTGGGGGTGATGCTGCGATTGGGGGACAGGTGTGACGAGAGTGAGAGATAGCCATCCCTGGATGGTTCAATCATCTTGAGGAAACCGAAGAGCCTTGCGTAGATGTCCGCGAGAGACCGACCCCTTCACTTCTTGAGTCTCTGCCGTTCAGATCGCTGAACCTTGCGCAACTTCTTAAGCTTGTGCTTGCGCATCTTTTTCCTCCTCTTGCGCTTGACGCTATCGAGCTGGACCTCTGAGATGTTCCCTTCTGTGGAATCTTGTGGTGTGCATTGTAAGGAGCGCAGTGCGGATTCGAGCTTGGTGATGATGGCGTTTTGTGATGAGGCGGCGGAGGCGCTGGGGAGGGGAGTGTTTGAAGGGCCGAGTGGGTGTGTGGTGATGAGGCTGGATTTGAGAATATCCTGCTGGGTGCGCTATTGCTGCTATGGCTGATCCCACCCCTTGCTGACCGCCATGCGCGAGACCGGTGCAGGAGAAGAGGCGAGGAGACTGCCCAGGAGGAGGTAGTTCCTGCTGCGGTGATGTCAGCGAGTGCTGCCGCGGGTGAGCGAGCGACGGCTGTGAGGATGGAGCGAGAGGCGTGCATCGCTTTGAGTCTGTGTTGACCTTGTGAGTGAGGGATCGACGTCGAGGGTAGCGGCAGTCAGGTAGGCAAGAAGATCCGAAGTGAAGGTGAGTGGGTGGAAGTGGTTCTTTGGATAGCAACAACAACATCGCTAATTTCCCACACGTTTTCGATGGTTAAATGCGAATTTAGAGTTGTGAATTGAGAACCTCATCAGTGGGTCGCATATATACGTACATTCGGAGGTGTCCCATGCATTCACTCCCCTTCTTCCTTCCTTCCATCTTCTCACTGCTGACATCTTCTTCACCCTCTTCTCATCCTTTCCCTCCCTCCTCCTCACTCTCGCTGTCTGGTCCGACGCAGAGCACATCGCTCTTGTCTCACCGCGACCCTCTTCCCGCCCCAAACACACGAAGATGGCCTCGTCTTCCGATCCTCGCACTCGAGGAACATTCAAGCTCGACAACATCTACGAATCCGCAAACGCACTCGGACGAAACAGGATCCCAGTAGACTTACTCCTCGGTCTACTCCTCACAAAGACCGTCCTAGCCTCAGCCGCTCTCCTCGCAAGACACTGGCTTCTTACGAATCACTCCGAGGCCGCGCACGGGGTTGTGGGAGATAGTACCACTACTGGTTCGTCTGATGATTTGTCGCATGGTGTGAGCTCGTGGGCGATCACTACTGTTGCGCTCTGTATTGGCGCGGTCGTACAGGCGGGCTGGTTCCGCATCTGGGAGTGGGCGGCTGTCGTTAAGCGCATGGACCCTCATCTCCAACACTTACCACGACGCATTGGTCTCCTTGGAGCTCTCGTCTTCGCGCATACTTTGTTGTGGGTCATGACGCTCAGCCATATTCCTGCTACAAAGTGAGTTTCATTTCCATCCCTCTGTACCTGCGGCATATGCGCTCAAAGAGAATATGCTGATGTGTCGTCCCTTGTTCTCAGCGTTCTCATCTTCACCCAGTACTGTGAAGTCTGGGCAGCCGACATGGTCCGCTCCAAATCCGGTCGCAAATCAGCAAACTACTCCATCCTTATTGCAATCTGCATCTCCTTCCTCGCCTCTGTCGCCTCAGGTCCAGCCGATATCACCTCCTCCTTCCTGGCGCGTCACTCCTCCTTCCCGGCAGACTTCGAGTTCGACGATGAACTCGATATGCCCAAGTCGTTGAGGGCGGCTCGTCCGGCGGGTTTGGCTCCGCCTTCGTATTTGCGCGCAGCGTCGGCTATACATGATCAGAGGGAGAAGGGTATCTTGCCTGCGGGTGCATCACCCATTGGTGTTCTGGTGGGACACATCTTGTTGGTACTGTATGCGCTCCTTACGATCGAGAAGGAGAGGGCTATGGTTGTTGCGTCGCGCGAGACGGGTGGGAGGAGGAGAGCGATGGTGCTTGCGACGGTAGCTGCGGCTGCTATCACTGTCCCCTTTGGCTTGTTGGGCTCCCTCGTGGTGAGTATGTGCCGTATAATTCTCGAGAACGCCGTTCGTTGCTCACCCATATTGCGACTCTGCTAGGGCCTTCCTACGTTCCCATCCCTCGCCTCTCTCACCCCTACCCTCAACCCGGGAAGCGCCGCAGGGAGTCACTTGGCCGCATACCTACTCATCGCCCTCGGCGTGGTTGTCCTCGACCCGCTCATGGCGACCACCCTTCAAACACACGCGTCCATCAAGACGGGAGTTCAGCATGGGTGGCCCATGGCTGTGCTTGCGTGCATGCTTGTTGGATTTGTCGGGTTTGGAGTGCCGACTAGTCTGGCTACCATGTGTGTGGGCGCATTTGTTGGATGGGGTGAGTTAACTATTTCTGGAGGACTTTGATAGCCCGACGCGTGTTTTTAAGTCGCGCGTATCGCTGATCTCTTGCCATTATCTACAAATACAGGTCTAAGGAACATCCTCACGTACTCACCTGAGTTCAATGGCGGATCAGCCTTCCAAAGGACGCACTCTCACCGCGACAGCGACCTCCGCGGAGTCGACAGAAACGCCGACGCAGCGGTCCTTGCCAATCTCGGCCGATCGACACGAGCCTTCCTACTCGCCTCGCGCCGACACATCAACACCATCCTCGCCTCGCCCGATTCGCGCAAGATTTTCCAATTCCTGTGTCTCAACCTGGCTTTCATGGGTGTCCAACTTGCATGGGGCGTCTGGACGAATTCGTTAGGTTTGATCAGTGATGCGATTCACATGTTCTTCGACTGTGCTGCGATTGGGATGGGGTTGTTCGCTAGTGTGATGGCGAACTGGAAGACGGACAGCCAGTTCACGTTTGGATATTCGAGGGTGGAGACGTTGTCGGGATTCTCTAATGGGGTGTTCCTCATCCTGATCAGCGTGTTCATTGTGTTTGAGGCGGTGCAGAGGATCATTGAGCCGCCGATTATGCACAATACGACGCAGTTGCTGATTGTGAGTGGGATGGGGTTGTTGGTCAACTTGTTTGGGATGTTCGCTATGGGCGGGCATCATCATCACGGGCATGGACATAGTCATGGACACGATCATGGACATGGACACGGACACGATCATGGGCATGGGCACTCGCATAACATGATGGGTGTATACTTGGTAAGCAACTCTTCTTCTCGCATTCGAAACACTCACCTTGGGCTTCGAAACGCTGACCTTTCTTCCGCACGAAACAGCATGTCATGGCTGATACGCTTGGCTCCGTGGGGGTGATCATCAGTACGCTCCTGATCGATTACTACGGCTGGACAGGCTTTGACCCTATCGCGTCGCTCTTCATCGCTGTGATGATTGTGGGCAGTGTTATCCCGCTCGTGCTGGACGCGGGGAGGATCTTGGTGTTGGACATTGGGGAAGAGAAGGAGAAGGAGGTTTTGGATGCTTTGGCTGAGGTGAGTTGTTTTTTTGGGATGATCTTATTGTGAGACGTTGAGCTCATTATACCTGTCATCTCGTTACAGCTTGAAAACATTGAGGGTGTGGCGTCATACTCCAACCCTCGCTTCTGGCCGAAAGATGCAGAGAGCTACGTCGGCACAATTGTGAGTGGACGCCTACTCCTTGATGGTGCTGACGAATGCTTATACTTTCCATTCCGTGCACCCTCTCTTCATCAGAGATTACAAGTACAAACATGCTATCTATCGGACACCGCCGGCCCGAGTGACAAGATCACACCCGTCGCGTCTCTGCTTCCTTCATCTTCGATTCACAACCTGGGGAGCAACAAGAACATCGCTACGCTAGTCGAACCCGAACTATTAGCACGGACAGTCGAGCGACACCTCAAATCGCACATCCACGGCTTGCAAAGTGTGACTGTGCAGTTGGAACTTACGCCTCCGATGCGTTCGCCTGGCGGCGGAGGGTCGGGGATAGGAGGGAATAATGGACAGGCGTTGAGTCCTGTTGACCTTTCGCGCTCGCCGAGTCAGACGGGCGGCGGTGGGGGCGCGGGGACTCAGTACACGAGCAGCAGTCCGACAGCTTCGCTCTTACCTTATCGACCTGAGCCGAAGATCTCACTTTCGTCGCCTGCGTATGGACCGGGTGAAGGGGCTGGGTTTTGGGAGGACATGGGGTGGAGAGGGGTCGAATGGTGGTGGTGGGGGCCCAGTCGGTCGGCTTCGATGAGGAGTAATCATTCGGTGTCGCCTACTTCGAGTCGGATTTTGGCGCCGGGGCAGGGAGTTGGACAGGAGGGGAATGGTCATGCGCACGGGCACGGGCACGGAAATGGGCAGGATCACAGCCATGGTAGCCACTCGCACGGGCATGGACATGATCACAGCCATGCTAGTCACTCGCATGCGCACTGATGGGGCCGTTCTGACCAACCCCCCTGGGATCATTGGCCTATCCAGGACTTTGAGGACCCCTTTACATCTAATATTCATTGCTAGACCTTTCATTCATTATTCACTGCCCTTTCTCCTTGGGCACGAATGTTATTCACATCGTTGAGCGAGTCAGAGCCCAGAGGAGAGGATGCAGGAAGCGGAAGGTGTAAGGTGGGAAGGTGAAACAAATTGCTTTTGTGCCAGCGGTTCGGAGCGTTTTAGAGTTGCATTTATCCGACGATGACCCTCTCTCCCTGCCTCATCACGCCAACGGTCCATGACAGCTTCCATGTTTACCTTGACCACATCCGATCTTCACCTCGACGGCGAACACTCAAGAAGCAGAAAGTATGAGCAGCAACAGCAACGATACCAGTGGGAAGCTCACCCACAACGACCAGCAGCAGGAAGAGGAACATCAACAGTCCGTCTCCTCTCTGCGCTCTCGCTTCGAACAGCTCGACACTTCCACATCAACATCATCACCAATAGAATCACAGCAATCTTCTACCAACCCACCTCCGCTCTCTCCGAGACCAGGCAGAGTACAGCATCTCTCACAGCAATTCATCCCGGTACAGCAGCCACCGCCTATCAGACCACAACAGCCACAACGACCAGCATCCACCATCAGCGTAAAATCAAAGATCAGCTTGCCAGATGGAAGCATAGCAGCACTCGGTTGGGCCGATGGAGTCACTCCCAGTCCAGCCAGCACGCCCTCTCATGCTGAATATACACTTCCACCACCACCACCCGTTCCTCAGACTCAAGACACGGTGGCTGCCTTCAACATCAACACCAGCGACAACAACTATCGCACAGCGCAACCCTCCGCCCCAGAAATTCCACCACGCCCACAAGGAAGCGCAGAGCTGCATTATGTCCCGTCTGTGGCACCCCCTCAGCGCGGCCCACCACCACCACTATCCCAGGTCCCAAACCGCCTTCCGCACACACCATCTCCACCTCACCCTCAAGCGCCATCTCAACTCCCATAGCCCCACCTCATCGACCTCCTCCCCCTCCACCCACCCCTTCTCGCAAGGATATACCCTCGATGAGTGGGCAATCCATACTTCCCTCCTCCAGTCCGATCTCCTACACACCCAGCCCGAGTCGGCCACCGATCCCCACTTCCGTCTCATTTCAGACGCACAATAATCCGGCTCCCCCTTTCTCATCGTCACCGTCATCGGCAGCATCGGTACCTACGAATTCTCAACGCGTATTCCCACCACCTCTGCTTCGCTCGCAATACTCTCACAATCCACCGTCGGCTAGTCCCGGCTCTGCGGGGTTGATGCCACCTGGAACTCACTGGGGCGAACGCGCAGCTAGTCCTTCGAGCTCTTCCTCTGTTACTGAGGACGAAGACGAGGAGGGGACAGATCTCTTCAGCGCATCTTCTGAATCCGAAGATGGCCTCGCCGAATTTTCAGCCAATATCTCGCAGGATGGCACATCGGATCACACTCTGATATCCCGACACCTCAGCCTCCGTCAATCCAGAGACGGCGGCAAACATGAACGGAAGCGATCGATTGGAGCTAGGAGGGCTCTCGAGTCTGTCACTGCCACTTCAACTTTCCTCTCTCGATCGATGTCTATGCGCACACCTGCGACTGGGCCGAGTCCAAATCCCGCTATCATATCTCTCTCCCCACCTGGATCGGCAACGAGCTCGAGGCCAAGCTCGAGTGGGGGTACGCCACGACCTTCCATAGCTGCTGGACTTCGATCTTCCTCAGCCACCCACACGCGAGGTGGCATCGTAGAGCATTTCCCAGATGCCACACACGTCAATCGTCGTCCACCGGCCTTCACTCCACCGCGCTCAGCCATCGCGAAGAGTGACTTTGTCGACTTTGACGTCTGTGGCTCGGTCGTCGTCACAGCGACACACGAGGGTAAAGTGAAAGTGTATCATTTACCCGCCGCACACGCCAACGCCTCCCATTCGGGCAAAGGTCTCTCCCCCGTTGCCCCACAACAGCGTTTCTCGCCAAACGTCCAGGCTACTTCTTCGGGCAAGTACGCCGGAGCGGAAAAGTTGTGCGAAATCGAGATTCGTGGGGCTAAAGGTGGAGTTGAAGGAGGGGGCAGTCGCGAGAAGATCACAGCGATCTCCTTCCGCTGTCCCGCACCCGCGGAAACACACGCTGCCTCTCGCAAAACGATGGGTCGGTACGTCTGGGTCGCGACGAAGGATGGAGGGATCTATGAGATTGATCTGTCGGAGGCGAGGGTGGTCTCTTGTAAGACGGGCTTACATTCTGCGCCTATTGTGTTGCTGGAGAGGGTGGGGGATAAGATGATCTCGTTGGATGAAGGGGGTAAGATAAGTACGTGGGTTGCTACCCCTTCGACACCGGTCATGGGACCTTCACAGGGGAATGCGGAGACTGCTACTCCTTCTCCCTCTCCTTGCGTCACGCTTCAGACCAAACCGTCCACTCAGCGGATCGGACTCGACAAACATGCGTGTCCACTCCTCCTGGGCGACCAACTTTGGATCTGCACAGGTCCTCATTCGTCCAGTCACCAGAACAACAACAGTAACAATGTTGGGAATAATCCGGCGGCACAGGGGAATCGTGGCTATGCCAGCCCGACCTCTGCCAATGGATTGCGCATCTCGATCTACAACCCTCCCTTCGTAGAGAATCGGAACTTCAGCGCCGTTTCGAGACCTGTGGGTTTGCCAAGGGACATGCCTTCGGCCAGCGAGGTCGGCCCTGTCAGTGCGGGCGCTACGATCCCTGCCAAACCTGACCTTGTCTATCTGGGACATGAGTCCGGGCATGTGACCGTCTGGTCCAAATCTACGTTCACCTGTGTGGGCATCCAGCGCTTGGGTCGACATTGTGTGGTCGCGATGGCGGGTGTCGTTCGATCGCTGTGGGTCGGCACGCGGGCGGGCGAGATGTGCGTCTACGATCCGGGGGAAGACATCCCTGCGCCTAACTGGCGTCTTCTCAAAAAATGGACAGCACACAAGGACCCGATCTTTAAGTTACTCGTGGATCGGGCTGCGTCGGAGGTTCCTCAATTGCAGGTGGGCAGTGCGGGCGAGGATGGATGTGTGCATTTCTGGGATGGGACGTTACTTGCCGATTGGATCGATAAGGCTGTGCTCTGCCGTGAGGCGGAGTTCTGTACCTTCCGCTCACTCCGATGTCTCGTTACGACCTTCAATGTGGACGCTGCTTGCCCACTTGACCTGCAGCGCGGCGGTGCATCCGAGAATGTCGACTTCCTCGAGACGCTCATCACGGATGCCACTCGGAAGCACAATGCCGACATCCTCGTCTTCGGGTTCCAGGAGCTCATCGATCTGGAAAAGAAGAGTCTGACGGCGAAGACGTTGCTTGTGGGCAAGAATCGGCTCGCGGATAAGATGGGGGCGAAGATCTCGGCCAATTATCGGGATTGGTACGAAGCTCTCACTCGGGCGGTGATGATCTATGCACCCAAGGACCAGCCGTACCAGGTGATCGCGTCCGACTCGCTCGTGGGATTGTTCACCCTTGTCTTTGTGCGTCAGTCGGAGTTGGGCAACATTCGGGATGCGGCGACGGGTGTGACTAAAGTCGGGATGGGTGGGCGGTATGGGAATAAGGGGGCTATTGCTACGAGGTTTGTGGTGGATGATACGAGTGTTAGTTTTGTGAATTGCCATTTGAGTGCGGGGCAGCGGGCGGTGAAGAGGCGGAATGAGGATGTAGCTGATGTGAGTGTGGAGTATGATTCTTTCCGCGCGTCGTGTCGTGGCTTACGTCGAGGTATGATGTGCTGACGTTTACATTTTATGTTCCCTCCAGATCTTGGAAGACCGGACGTCTTTGAGCAGATGATAGAGAATAGAGATGCGTTTGTGCCGGGTGGCGATGGACGGATGATTTTGGATCATACGTTGTGCTTCTTTAGCGGGGATCTGAATTGTGAGTCGTCCATGTCCGTTCTGGAAACTTTGGCCGAGCTATGCCTAATGCTTCCCCTTTATACCACGATGCCATCAATTCAGACCGGATCGAGGAGCGTCGCGATACAACCATATCCCTCATCCGAAACCGCCGACTCGACCACCTGCTCACCCTCGACCAGCTCCGAACGCAGATGGCGACAAACCCAACTTTCCGACTGCGCTACTTCACCGAAGCTGGTCCACCTTCCTTCGAGCCGACGTACAAGTACGACAAACACACACACGAGTGGGACTCGTCTGCCAAGCAGCGGATACCTGCGTGGTGTGATCGGATTTTGTGGAGGGAGCAAGGTGCGGATTGGAGTGGGGCGCGAAACACCTGGGTTCCTGCTATGGGTGTAGATCCGGATGCGTCGAACGTTCAGGCGGGGCATCGTGACGAGAAGGGCGAAGATGGTGATGACTCTAAGGAAGTAGAAGAAGCGGCCGCAGCAGCAGAACAACATATTCCAACCACGGCTCCCTCTCGGAGACAAGGCAAGCATCCCGGTCCCGTCTCGGGTCAAGGCCACGTCCGTGTCTTGGGCTACCGACGCTGGGAAACGACGATTTCGGACCATCGACCTGTCAGTGGCCTGTTCGAGATCAAAGTGAGGAGGGTGCAGCCGGAGCAGAAGGAGCAGGTGCTTGTCCAGTTGAGGGAGGAGTGGAAGGAGGTTGAGGAGGAGATGGTGGAGCTTGCTAATAGTCTGTGGTGGCTCTGATCTATACCTAAATGTTTTCAACTTGCTCGGCGGGTCACCCCTTCGTGAGATCATAGTAGAAATAAGAACATACAAATGCCTTTTCTGGAATCTTCGTGATTGATCATGCGGGTGCGGTTCCTGTACATACATACAGCAAGTGGCCAGCGAGGGACTTGCCTTCGCTCGTTGGAGAGCTTGTGTGCCTCATCAGCCGGTCGGTCGGAAGGAAGGCAGTGCAACAAAACTCAGGAACACTCAACGATACTCAACATTTGCCTTGCTCCTCATTTCTGGACATCTCTTCGCTCAGGCGTATCAATGTCAGTGCATACAGCCATGGAAGGGAGTGTTGGAGTTGGCGGGTGAGGTGGGAGAGTTCTTCTTGAGCTCCTGCTGGCTGCGGAGGGGCGTTGTTCACTCCGTTGCCTGCTGTCGGGTTCGCTGCTGAGGTCATGGTCGCCTGTTTAGAGAGCGGCCAGCGATCTTGTGCTCACCCAGCAAAGGGAATGTACGTGAATATCGCCCTCTCCAAATGGGTCAAGGTGGCTGGAGCGGGAAAGGGTGTCGATGTTCTCGATGATCAGTCTTGTTTGCTGACGCAAGCAACGCGTACCAATAGGAGCTCTTGAGTTTCCCAGTAGAAGCAGCTCACATGGGCATCAAGTGCTAGCCTGTTGCAACAGAGAATCCGATAGGGACCCCAGTGGGACGAATCAAGGCTTTGCCGCCGGTTAGCGACGCTGCTTGCGGGACTTGAATGGGTACCAGCCAGGCGGCGAGGTCATGCGAGGCTGTCTGATGTGTGAGGGCAGGGGCCAAAAAGATGCTGATTCTCTCCGAGCACGTAGCCGGAAGGCAGTCCTGTGGATCGGAGTAGCGTCCTACCGTGAGCCAACTTCCGAGCCTGGGCTTTCCGAGGCGGGCACAAGGCAGGCGGTCAGTTTTCCATCGCAGCCGTTTGATCTACGGAATGGAGGAAATCAGAGCTGCCCGGCGCTGCACAAAAGCTCGCCGGACGGATGACTGGCACAGGCTGTTTCCGAAGGGCAGTCCAACTCAGCAAACAGAAAGAAATGCGCCAGTACACAATCAAGGCGGATCATACTTACCAGCATTAGGTCCTTGACGGGGGCCAACATCGAGGGACACGGCACGAGGCCGTCACCGAAGCTAAAGGGCACAGAGCTAAAAGCAAGAAATTGAAAGAAATGTCATCATCTGAGGCCACACTGGAGGAGACGGAGACTGAAAAGTTATTACTGAGGGATGTAAGCTGTAAGGCGGTGGATGAAGATGAGGCGCGCGAGCTCTTATGCGCGCCTGCGAGTCAAGAATCGAGGAGGAATGAAGACCTAGTGCAAGAAGGGGCGCTTCCTCTTCCACCTCAATCCTCATCACCCCGGCACGCAATACTCCGACCTGGATGGACAGGGTGGTGCAAGGCACGACCATCAGGCGCTCATCGAACAGTGAACTTACACTCACCGCCACAATCGTTGAGACGAAAATCTGTTTCGACTGCGGTGCTGGTGGTTAGGCTCGATGGAGGAGTTCGGACGGAATCATGGAATTCCCTTCGCGCGACGACCACCTCGCTGACCACAAGCGGACAACGATACTCTTCTCCGACGATGAGAGGCGGTGCAGGGCAAGCCGTTGGTAGTGAAGGCTGCAGGCAAGTGCTTGTCACGACGTCGACAACGAGAGAGAAGTGCTGCCGATGCCGCATTCTTCGTGGCAAGGAAAAGCAGACAGGCATGCGCTCCCAGTTGTTGACACCTCTTCACCGCATTACAACACCGACCCACTCACCTTTCCGCCGTCCGTGCCTTCCTTCCTGTCTAGACCCATGAAGCCCACTTTCGACCAGTGCGCTTCCCTTGACTTCTACCTTCGTGCGTGGCTCGTCCGATTAGTGGGCAGGCGACTCAGTCCGCTGGCCATTCCTAGCTGTCAAAGCCCATGGACATGCATTATGCACACCAAGGACGACGTCCAGACATGGGTAACCGTCCTTCAAATTGACCTGCCTCACACAGCTCATCAGTGCTCATACTCCTGCTTGTCGCTGACCTCTTCACTCTCCAATTGCCCTTTTCTGCGCTATGCAACACAGTCAGATTCTTCCCTGCCAGTCGATGCTCTAGGCCGATCGTCTCTAACATTCTTCCCCTCCGCTAGGCTTCAACACTGTTGACTGATTCCGCAGCTCACATTTCCCTAAACTCTCTCCCGTGTTCGATCCTCAACATAGCCTTCGTCCCACGTCTCCCTGCGATATGGAAGCAGCTCAGCAGGTTCTCGCGGATGGCCATGGAGGCAGGAGCGTCTACGCGCGGGTCCCGGGTCTGGACTTGAGCGATGTCGAACTTGAAGGAATGAAGGATAGTGAGCTCGATTGTTTGGCCTAGGAAGCTTAGCCTACTGAGTAGATCAGCCATGAAACATCAGCAGTGACTAGTGAGCAGACCACTGAACAAATGCACTTCTAGATTGGTGAGTAGATTCTCCTCCCGGCTGTTCGTCAAGCAAGATGTTCTGACTTCAAATTTCACATGCATCTTTCTTCTTTCTAGACTGTCGAGGACTGAACGCATCGGTTGAGAGGCACACAGCTGCAGCTCCAGGATGTTTTCCCATAGCACCTGCCGCCTGCCGACCTAACGGGAAAGGAGAAGATGCTGCTCATGTGCTGAAGCAATGGAGACCTTCCTTTGCATGTTCCTTCTACGGTACTATGTTTTCCTTGCGTCTAATACTGAATTTGTTCGAGCGTCTGGAAGGCCTGATCAAGGGACCCTCGAAAGCATAAAAGGAGCCCCCCTCTCACCCATTTTTCATCCCCCCTTCTCTTTCCCTCAGGCCTCACCACACACACACACACACTCTCTTTTACACTCTTCTTCCACACGCATCTACGCCATGCACCCCATGCCCTCCTCTTTCTCTTTCCACATACACATACTTCTACTCTATGCCCCCATGCCCCCATGCACCCCACCCTGCATCTACGCCATGCAACCAACAACCAGCATCCACGCCATGCTACCAACACCTGCATCTACGCCATGCACTTCAACCTTCGCCTACCTTGCCTGCCTACCACCCATGCCCCCATGCCCCGCATCTACGCCATGCGACCTATGCCTCCATGCCACCAGCATCTACGCCATGCACCCAACACCCAGCATCTACGCCATGCACTCCATGCACCCATGCCCTGCATCTACGCCATGCACCCAGCACCCAGCATCTACGCCATGCACTCCATGCACCCATGCCCTGCATCTACGCCATGCACCCTATGCCCCCATGCCCCCATGCAACCCGGTAGGCAGCCGGTAGGCAGCCGGTAGGCCAACAACTTCAAGAAGCATCTACGCCATGCAACCTCATCGAGCATCTACGCCATGCTCCCTCACCTAGCATCTACGCCATGCACCCAAAAGCACACCACGAAGAAGACGATCAACCAGGGCAGGTCTCACTGGTCAGGATCGAATCAACACATACGCATCAACACTCGCGCAAGTACAGGTGAGTACTTTCCATTCCACATCAACTACATGCAGCCTTCCTCGATACTGACCAATCTTCGTCTCATTCACAGGTACTTGTCGCCACACACTCATTCAGCATACCACATACACACACACATTCATTACGCATCAACACTCGCTCGGGCAGAGGTAAGCACGGACCCACATGTTGAGGTAGACGTACATCCTTCTGACTCATACTTCTATTTCCTTCGTAGATTACCTGTCGCATACAGCCCGAGCCCATCCCGACTTCCACCCAATCACACACATACCCAAGAGAAACGACTCATGCCCATGGACGACATGTCGCTCGCACCTCCAATCCCCGAATCCACAAGCCCGGAAGGTCAAGGTGGCCACTCTGACCAGGCATCAAAGGCAGTGCCCTCCGAAGGGGGGGGTTGGTCCACAGAACTGTCTGCGAGCTGGTTGTGAGCGGGGTCACCGCCTTCCGGCTTCCACATCAGGGGAACGGAGGACGTCGAGGACACCGGTGAGTCGATTCTCGGTCGTCGGGGTGCTTCGCTTATCAGACCTCGAGATGTTTAGGTGAGTAAGGTATTTTATCCATCTCCATTGATTGCACTCTCATGCTGACTCGATTCCCCTCTCTACCTTCCAGGAGCAACATCAAACATCAAGAATGTCCATCGCTGCAACCAGCAAGTTCTTTCGACGAGGTCTTCAACATCCTTCAACGGTCAGATCGGTGAGTGCGACAGACACATTATGTTCCTTCACGAGGTGATACACTGACTTCTTATCCTCATCTATTACAGTACACATCTATCCATCCACACGACGACAACCATCCGTTCCTCCGACCCCGCCACCCTTCCTCACTCACCCGTCTGCAGGCCGATGTTAGCAGCTCGACCGCGAGAAAGGATCAACGCGCTCTCCGGGACCCGGGGGGGAGAACTGGGGAGGTAAGTTCGTTTCCTGATTCCAACTGAGTCGGCTATCACCTGCAGAGGGTCGGGGAGTACGAGGAAGGAGTCCACAGGGGTCGGAGGATTTAGTGTGTAGGAGGGTGGCCTCCGCACACCGGTAAGTTGCTCGTCCTTCTTTCTGACCGTCCCATCTTACCCACAGGTGCAGACGAGCGTGGCTTCAAGCTCATCGATGTTCCACGTCTCGACGTCACCTTCCAACTTCAAAGTCAGCGCAGATGGCTGAGGGGTCTTCTCGTCTGCGCTGTCCGCATCCTTCTCCCAATGATCCCCCGTCCGCTGGTGCAACACTGTGCCTAGACCCTCTATCACGTAGGGGGGGAGGGAGAAGGATGGGGCGGAACATATACCGGTACGTGTTCCTGCTCTCCTGCTCATCTTCCTTGTGATCACTTCGCTTACACCATTCCCTCCACCTCTCATGCATACTACTCCCTCTCCGCCGACATCGAGCATCGACTCTCTCATCCGGGTGAGTTCACAGGTTCGACTTGTTTGTGCATTGCTGTCATCCGATCCTTGACCCTCTCCTTCCCTCTTTCCAGTTCTCAGTCCTGTCTCAGCTCCGTCGGCGATCCTCTGGAGTCTGGTCTACCACCGTCCACGAGTATCCCATCGCCTTGAGTCCTGCACACCTTCTCCCGCCTCCCGACTATCCTCGACCACGAGCAGACGAGGATGAGCAGTGATGTGCTGCCATGATCCCTCTCCGTCTCCATGTACCTTAGATAGCTTCTGATTGCAACAGCACATAGTTTTCCTCTTCATTCCCTCTGTCATCTGTCATCATTTCATTCATCTCCAAGCCCTTCGCTAACTTGCCGCTGCCTTCTGTGTCCGCCTCTGCGTCACGTCTTGCCCCCTGCCCCTTCATGACGAGTCCAACTTCTGATCTTCACGGCCGCCAGCGACGAGATGCCGTACGGGTACGGGTGTAGCGACCGTCGAACAGGATGACTCGATCGGATGTGCTGACATTGAAGGTTACTAAGGTATATTTGACAATTGCTCTGCGGTGTTGCAGGGAACCGATTCGAATGTGATGGGGGACAAAGAGAACTCTGTTATGTTGTGGGGGTGGTGACCTTTTCTATCACTTCGTCGCAGTCGTGCCTTCTACCTTTCGCTCTGGCGCAATGTTCATCTCCCCAAGAAGGCGATCCAGCATCTCGATCTCCGCTTGAGGTACTTTCGCCGATGCCGGGTCGAGAGCGAGGGCCATCTCCAGATCTGTGGGCGGGACCAGCGTGGATGAGCAAAGTATCGTCAGCAGTGGGCGAAGCTCAACGGAGTGATACAGAGGGTCAGACGTACCTTTTCGAGCGCGCTTGGCAATCTCCTCTTTCGTCAGAGCTGGCGCCGCATTCCTCGCCTCGACCGTTTGCTTTCGAACGCCCCGCCCTTCTTCCTCCTTTCCCTGACCCTCGGGAGCTCCGCTCTCACCGTTTGCCAAGTTGTTTCCCTCGGAAGCACCCGCCGGCTGCGATCGCTCCCTCAAGACATTGACCATCCCTTTGCCCCTCCTCACCAGGCCCTTCCACATCAATGACTCCCAAACATCCCTCGTCCGAGTCCGACCAGGGGCCAAAATAACCTTCGACAACCCAGGCGTGACCGGACTTGTCGATTCGGCAACACAGCCCAGTTGAACCCCGAGCAGCTTGACCAGCTGTGAGCGAACTTCAAGCCGCGCTTTCCTGATCGCCTCACGTTGTAACCGCACCCTTTCCCGAGCTTGCTCCTCCGTCTCTCCTGCAGTGACACGCACAGTCCAGCTCTCGGGAGCCGGTTCGTCGTCCTGTTCCTCGTGATACAATGCGAACCCATCCTCCTCATCTGCGTCTCTGCCAAGCTCGTCAAGATCATCCTCCTCGCACTCGTCCTCATCGTCATCGTCTGCCCGAGCCCGAACGGCCCCTGCTTTCGCTAGCTGACGAGCACGACGCCGCTCCCTCCGCTCAGCATTACGTATATCCCGCGCAATCCGCTTAGAAGCAAATTGGTACCCAGCCCCGTAGAAGCCCGGATCGTAGTCGTTCAGAGCAAGAGCCGTACGATGCCCACCACCAAGCCAAAAGGCAACAGCATCCAACACCTCCGCAGGCCCAGTGCTGTCATCAATCAGCGGCGAAGGAAGCTCCGTCCCACCACCCGTGCTGGGCACAGTTTTGGCAGCAGGTCGCTGGCTCGCAAGCAAGGCCAATGCTCTTGAAGCCGCTTGTACCACTCCTGCCCCATCACCATCCCGGCCCAATTTCAGCAAAGCCGCAGCGACGTTCAGCTCCAAGCTCGGATCCACCAACACGCCCTCAACCAAGCCCGTCTCCTTCTCCAGCAGTACGGTCGATGAAGGTGTTCCCTCTTTGGCGTGTCCATCACCACCTTCCTCGAAGGATGGTTCCCACCCCTCTTGAGCTGAGATATCCAACGCATTGCTCACGCACCTCGCCCACCCTTCGGCCGTGCCTCCGTTATGCTCCGGGTTGTTTCTGTAATCAGCATTCGCCTGAGCTCGGAGGACAGCACCCCACCGATCCGCATCTGCCTGCCGCCTCAACTCCATCGCAAGCACCCTCCAGCTCTGCAACGCATGTTCGAGATGCGACTTGACCGTCATCGCATTATCATCGTCGCCACTGACCTGGCTCGAAGACGAGGCCAGGGAGAACGCAGAATTCGCAGATTCACGAACGGACCGCATGATTTCGTTCCGTACGACGAGGCCGAGCGCAGGCAAGCCTACATGCGCCCGTGCCAGGTCTCTCGAAGACTGTGCAGCCCGGGCGAGCGCAGTCCTCTTTTCGATCGGGACTCGCTCCTCCTTCACGGTAGGGGTGAGAAGTTCTGTCAGTCCGTCGGAGGCCAACTTGAATGCACCAATGTCTTCGTTGGATGAGATAGCAGAGTTCAGGGCCGGCTGGAAGTCGGTTGCGGGGCCGTAAAGGCGGTTGAAGAGGGATCGCTCGGGTGAGATGTATCCGGAAGGGCCTTGGGAAATGTACGTGCTGAAGATTGTAGAGAGGGAGAAGGCAGGCGGGAGGCTTGGCTTGGACGTGTCTTCGGTTGACGGCGACGTCGTTTGAGGCGGGCTGAGCGTCGGGATCAGCTTGATGAGGATGTGGAGGAGGACATCAGGGTCGGACAAGGAAAGCATCTTGGCCGTGGGTCCTCCGATGTCGCTACGAAGCAAGTGCTTCTCAATGTCATCTATGAAAACCAAAAAGCGCATTTAGCGCTGCTCAAAATCAAGACCAATGACGAGTTTCATAGGCTAACTCACCAAAGTTCTTCTCGCACTTCTGAAGAGCATCCACTAGAATGAAATCCCACCTCTCCTGCCCGCGCTTTTTGTTGGACTTGCCGAAAGGCGTCGACGAGTCCCAAGCAGGATCCTGTGAAAGTGACCCGTATTTCTTGAGGTCGCAGACCCGGTTGCAGACGTCGGTCCACGGCATCGCAGGGCGCATAGGGGCGCGTTCGTAGAAGGGACGCGGGTATGTGTCCGAGGGGGACGATGCGCTCGACGATGGTACTGCCCTGCACCCGGCTGGTCCTGAGGGTGTGATGGGAAATGTGAAGGGGAGGAGGAGGTTGCATCGTGGGTCATCATCCGGTTCTGCATCTATCACGATCTCGCGGGGATGAACGTGTGTGGCTTCGCGTATCGAGTCCTCGAGTGTGCGGAGGTTGGAGACGATCTTCTTCTGAATGGAGACGAGGTCGAGCTCGGGATGCTGTGGATCCGCAGACGCCAGAGATTGAAGGATCTCAGCGACGTCGGCTCGCCAGAGGATGCGCTCCACATCGAAGCACTGCGCGATCCTCGCGATACACATTCCGAAACCCCAATTCTCCAGAAGGGGCGCAAGCAAGCCGAATGCCGCGGCCGTGCGCAGGTTTGGGTCTGATTCGACGGCACGGAGCATGTCGACGGGGGTGTAGCCTCCAGCGGGGAATGCGCAGAGGCGAGGCGTGTTGAGGAGTCGCTTGCGCATCATAGCGAGCTGGTCCTCGACTAGGCGCGTCATTGTGAATGCATATAGCCATTGAAGAGATTGTTGCAGTTGGCGTGCGAGGCAGGGTTCTTCTTGAGCTCCTGTTGGCTGTGGAGGGGCGTTGTTCACCCCGTTGCCTGTTGCAGGGTTCGCTGTTGATGTCATGGTTGCCTTGTTCTTGTCCTCGCCCAGCAAAGGGAATTATAACCTGAACCTCGCCTTCTGCTGGTGGTCGAGCTGGCCGGGGGAGCGTGCGAGTGTCGATCTTCTCGAAGGGCAGTCTTGTTTGCTGACGTAAGCAACGCGTCCCAAAACCACGCGACGCGTTTCGAGAACAACACCGGCGTTTCCGGCCCGAACTTCGCAGAGCGCCGGTGCAGGAAGAAAAATTCCTTCGAAGCCGCTGCCTTCATTCGAGAGAACCACCAAACAAGAGGAAAGGGATGATCTGGAGAGGTCAGTAAGAGAAGAGATTTCGGTCTGACTTCCGCCTCGCCTTTGCTTCTCTGCCCAGTGCCAGTCTGCAGTCCCTCTCGGTGTCCGCTAGATTCCGTGTCGGTATCACCAATCCTGGAGCGGAACGGGCAGAGAGGCGAGGGAGAGCCTGTGTCGAGGTCTGTGGGGGTGGAAACATTCCCCCCTTCTCTCTGACTCTTTCCTTTCGCTTCCTTTCTTTCTTCGTTCAACAGCTGGCAACATCGAATCTTCGAGGCCTTAAAAACCATCTGCAGCGAGGTCTCTCAGTCGAAGGACCCATGATGCGCGGATGACCTAAAGGAATCCTCACAATCCTTCTCTCTCTCTCTTCCCTGGCCCAGTCGCAATGCAATACTCCTCTTCTCATCTTCATCTTCCAGCACTGCCCCCCTCTTCGTCTGACAGGTGAGTGAACCTTCGAACCCTCCTCCTCCCCATCTCTCTCCAATGATCACAACATGAAAGGCTAGACTCCAGTAACGCACGTCTTGCTCAGCGAGGCTGGCGAATGCGGAATCAACGAGTAAAAGGCAAATATGAGGAGTCTCTTCCTGCTTCCCTCACTCTCCTTCTCTCTTACCTTGCTACTTGAGAGGACGCTGCTGATACCGACTCTCCAACTTCAACCAGAAAATACGTGGTCCGAGTGGGAAAAGGGTAAGATGCATTGCAGCGACGAGGAGTAGTGTGTTGGAAAAAAACCCGAGGATGACACAAAAAGACGAGTCCCAATCATGCATATGTATCGACAAGCGCCGACCGCATATCAGCAACCGCATCGCCCGCCTCTCTCCCTTGGGGCAAGAAGACGGAATCAATAACACTGACCTCCATCGCGGTTGTGTCGATCCCGCAGAACGCCGCAAAGTCATTGACCAGCAGACCGGCGCCGATCAAGGGTGAACCACGGTTGATGGTACCTGCGATGAGAGGCACCTGTAGCAAGGATGCGAGCTCGTCTTGGTCCTGTGTTGAGGTTTGGGGCTGAATGATCGCGCCGCGGTTGGTGAGGGCAGCGTAGGAGCCTACGAGGACATTCTCTCTGTTATGCGCAATGGTGACGCGATTTTGTCAATTACTTGTCTTGAGTCCCGCAAGAAGAGAGTAGAGTCGCGTGTAACTCACCCTACTGTTTGCCGGAAAACTTCTACCTTGAGCACATCGGCGATGATCTCCTCTGTCTCCCGGTCGAGGTCAGGGTGGACCAGTGCGACATAGTCTGCGCGTCAGGAGAAGGGGATAATTAGATCTTCCACTTGACGCGTATTTTCGCAAATGCAGTCACTCACCATTGCATACAATGACATTACCCAACGCACTCAATCGCTCCTCAACCCGCTGAATGGCGACACTGTCCGGCAGACTATTCCTCAGATGCTGCAGTTCTTGGTCCGTCGTGGTGCTAGGTACGAGCAAGCCGTGTCGGTTGCCCACTGTCAGTCGGCCGACGAGACGGGTGCCTGCGATGGTGCAGTGGACGACGGGGATGATGTCGCCCACTTCGGCGTCGAAGACGTCGTAGAAGTTGGTGGAGCCGCCGACGGCGACAAGGCAGCTGTAGATAACGAGTACGGGAGGGGGTTCAGTCAACGCGTCATTATGCACCAGAAGAGGAGAGGGCAAGTTTACTCACTATGCGTTTGTGAGCATGGCGAAGACGCCTACTTCGGAGCTGTTCTCGAATTGACACCGTTGGGCCATGATGGGACGATTCGATGAGGGTTAAACTTGAGGGTAGGGGTGGTTGAGGTGTTGAAGAAGGTAGAGAGATAGACGGCTGTGCCTAGATCGCTGCTGCTACTGCTGCTGTTGTTGAGGGAGAGATGGAAAGAGAAAGCGGTTGCTGATGATCCCTTCTTCTTCTTGCTTTCGATGCTGTCGTCGAGGTCGTTGCCGCTTCAAAATTTCCAGGAGAGTGGGCAACAGAAAAATGTTTGGAAGATCTGGATGCCACGTGACTGTGACTCATCCCGATCCAGAATGATGACGTCATCCTTTTGGTGCTGACTCGAGCCCCCCGCGCCAGCTATCGAGGTCGAGTCACCTCCATCCTGACTCACTTGCCCAACGACAACCAACCACCCCGAAATAAAGCAGACAAGATGGCACCCGTCGCAGCACCCATCGATACACCCTCAGCAGAAGATGCAGTCACCGAGCACTCCGCTCCCCCGCCCGCCACAGCCGAGCGCCCCGCTCTCCCACCCGACACACTCAACTTCGCAGCCAAGGTGAGGCAAATATCTCGAAATGGCAGCACGCCCAGTAAGCAAGCCCCGCTGAGACACTCCACTTTCTTTCACAGATGTTCGACCTCGCACGAACAGGCGACCTCAAGCTGATCCACTACCTCGCCGCCGGTCTACCACCCAACATGGCCAACCAGCGCGGGGACAGCCTCCTCATGCTCGCCGCCTACCACGGCCACGAAGAACTCGTCTCCGCCATGCTCGGCCACAGTCCAACCCCAATCTCCCCTTCAACAACTCGCATCACCTCCGAATCCGAATCTGACTCAAACACAACAACAGAACACGCCATCCCTACCCTCCCTCCCTCCCACCAACCAGACGTAAACCAACTCAACGCGAAACATCAGTCCATCCTCGCAGGAACCGTATTCAAGTCATACCCCTCCATCGCAGCCCTCCTCGTCCGTGCGGGCGCAGACCCTCTCGCGGGTGAACCCAGTGCGGAGGAGACGGCTACGATTTTTAGGAAGTTGGATGGGGATGGTGGGTATCGGGAGTTGTTTGAGGGTGCGCCGGGGAGGGGGAGGGGTGGGGTTCTGTTGAAGGAGGAGCTGGCGCCGGCTTCTCAGCCTCAGCAAGCGGCATCTTCAACTGCTGCTGGGACCGAGTCCGCGCAGCCTCCATCATAGATTACTCAAGATCATAATTCATGTAGCATAGAAACATCTGACTCTCGCCACCAGGAACCCCTCGCGTCTGACAGAGAGCTTGACCCAGCTGCAGCATGTCTCAACGAAAGTACAAGACATTCCTGAATATTCTGGGATTGCAAAAGGCAGAAAAGGTGGGCGGCCCTCGGCGGGGACCAAGAGAAAGGTCGAAGGGGAAAGAGCATTATGAGAAGCGTTCTTCTACACATTATTGGCGGACCCTGAGGCGAGTGAGAGGGCTCAGAGTAATCGGAAGGCGTCCAAGAGAAATGCCTCGACCGCGCTCAGTCATCCGCAAACAGACTAGGCATAAGCTCGTCCAGGCCCAACCCAGGCAGTCCTTTCCTCCGTCGTCGCATCCGCCTGCTCGCCAGCCAAGAAATACCAGTGATGACACTGGCCATCGAGAGCGCGCGGAGCAAGATCGCCACAATGAGTGCTCGGCGGACCGCAGAGCTGTTTTGGTGGGAAAGTAGGAATAGCGGTCAGTAAATAAGCACAGCAATCGCCAAGGGAGAGAAGATAGCAACGTACTAGAAGGCACCAAGCGCCATTCCGCTCCAATTGACGCGCCTCTCCATGCCTGTACCCAACCCGCGTTCCCATGCCCGGACAATCTTGCGATACCGATATCCAAAGACCCAAATCCAGCTGATCTCACATGCAACAATTTCGCGTGAGTCCATGATACTAAAATCGCAAAACGCAAGGACGAAAAAACTCACAAGTTCACATCCGGATAACTGAACCGCGGAAACACACTCGTCATACTCGGCGCAAGCGCCCGCGCATGAGGAGGCGGCGTCAAATGCAACTCATCCTTCATTCGTGCAAGCCAATCCGAACTCGTCCCGCGCGGATCAGCACGGAGCTGCTCCACCGCCGAACGGAGACTGGCGATCATCCTCGTCGTGGCGGGTGGTTGTGGTGCTGAGATGGCCGAGGAGAGTGGGTCTGCAGCGTTGGTCGTCGTCGAGGTGGAGGATGTGCCGGGGAGGGCGTGGATGCCGATCCCTGCTGATGCAGGGGCGGACGTGTAGGATTGAAGGAGGGGTGCAAGACCTGGGGCGGAGAGGAAGGAGGTGTCGGTGCTTGTGGGAGGACCTTCCCCTGGGACGAGTAGAGTCGACATGTGTGAGAGGAGGTCTCTGTTTTTTCGATTTTCGGGAGTCAGTTAAGCGAGCAAGAATCCGCGAAGGGAGAAACTGTCACAGTAGTCCTACTCACAGAGTCATCCCGAGTGTCAAACCCCAGAGCCGAAGTTCTGTCTTTGAAGATTTTGGCGCGTCAGAACCGATGAGGAAGTTGGACATGGCAGGTGGAGGCGACGGGTACCGTTCTCCCGGCGGATAGTTCTCATTCCCATACTCCTCTAGCTCCCCCTCCTGGTTGGCTGTCGCAATAGGCTTGTTCGGCAACAGTACACATCGGAAGTCCATCTTGCCGACCAGGGCTCGGAGTACCCATCGTACGGCGGGAGATTTGGGCGCAAGCCGGGATGCAATGTCCACAGAGGTCAGACCCCAGCGCGGTTTGGGTGTGTAGAGCAGTTGGAGGGGATCCAATGAGCGGAGGATACCTCTGAGGGCTGCAAGTCCGGCAGAGGACTGAAAGGACTCGTCTGAAGGAAGACGTAGGGCGAGAGGACCATGAGTAACCTCTTACCGAGACTGGTTGTGATCTCGCGATCGTCGAGTTGACCAATGGAGACAAACTCAGGTTCAGCGAGATCGACGCCGACTTCCTCCCATGTCTCTCGCATGGCCGTGTACAGTCCGTTCTCGTCCGAGGGTTCGGCACGTCCACCGGGGAAAGCGACGTGTGCGGACCAGTTGTCACCAGTCCGAGAGGCGCGCTTGATGTAGAGTAGTTCGGGTGTACCGCGCTGCACCCATGGTTTGGCGAAGAAGGACTCGAGTTGGGAAGGGACGGGTGGGGGGGTGCGCGGCTGTTGTTGGATGGCGGTGATGGATGTTGCTGCCGATGCGGGTGTTGGTTGGATGGAAGTGGAGGGGGGAGGAGGGCCGAGGGAAGCCTGGCTGAGGTGGACGAGCGAGGCATCGGGTGCTGGTTGTGAGGTTGAGCTTGCGCCTAGCAGTTCGGAAGCGGATATATTTTCGGCACTCTGTTCGAGGTCTGAGATGATCGACTGGGTGGTAGTTGTGGTCGTCGATGAGGGAACCGCAGGAGCAGAAGATTCATCGGTCTCAGCTTCTACCTCACTGCCGCTCCCGTTGGTAGAGTCAGCCTGGTTGAGAGCAGCTTCGAATTCGGCAGCGAGCCAACCTTCGTCCTGAGGTGCTGGTTTGACGCGTACCAAGATGGCGACGGAGGCTCGTCGTGGTTGAGTTGGTGGGGAAGCGATGGTCCTTGGACGGGTGGTTGCGATGCGGTGGAGAGCATGCTGCAGACGGGGCAAGAGCGAGGTGAGGTTGTCCTTCTGGTCTGCGTTTGTGGGCCCTGGTGAGAAGGTGGAGGAGGATGCCATGATGGATCGGCGTGGACTGGGGTAGGAAGCGGCGGGTGACAGCGGCAGGAGAAGCGCGCGTCTGGCAGGAGAGAAGAACACGCGCGTCGTCGTTGTCGTTGTTGTTGTTGTTGGGAAGTTGCAGCAAAGGAGAGAGTCAGCGAAGAAGGTCGACGTCGAGGTTCAGAGCATGAGCATGGAGCATGCAACCTCGGCACCGTCCCCGAGTCGGCTCCCGGTCCTCGCTTCCCCTTTCCGGCATTCGCTGTCCGGGCTCAGGAAAAAGGAAGGCGCACTTGGGACGCACTTGAGACGCACTGCTATTTCCTAGGGTGGGTAGTGGCTGTCAGAGCGTCTTCACAGCGTCTAAGGTGCGTCTCAGACGCTCTGGACAAGAACAGTGCGTCTGACCCGCACCTCAGACGCACTTCAGACGCCGCGATACAGTCTGCTCAAAATGGTCAGACGCTCTTCAGACGCACTCCTCACGCTCCTCTCACGCTTCACATACGCTCCTCTCACGCTTCACATACGCTCCTCTCACGCTTCACATAGAGACGATTGCAATCAATGGATTCCCTTCTCATATTCACTGACAGGAATACACTGCGTCACTGCCGAGAGGCGAGAGGTGCGAATTGTGAAGAAGACGAGGAGGCAGATTGGATGTCGCCTGTCCGCTGTCGGAAGTCGAAGACGAGCGAGGGATTACAGTCCGTACCTGCGGGGACATAACGCGCACAAGAGTATGATGTCAATGTGACTTGAGAAGGAGTAGGACTCACCATGTCCGATGCGAACGAATGACGAGGAACTAAGCGTGCGCGACCTGCAGACAGAAACGGGTCGTCAGTTCTGGTCCCGAGATAATTGAGTCCAAGCTCATTGGTGAATGCCGGCGCTGCGAAGAAAGGAAACGACGCAAATAGTCAGTACACGGTGCTCAGCGATCCGATGGCTCACAAGTCGCAGCTGGCGGATGGGAGAGTGTAGTATTCAATATCTGATTCAAAGGAAGAGATGCATCATATCAGTGTCTGAAGCCGAGATGAAGAAGCTATGGTAGCAAGATACTCAGCTGAGCTGCTGTATGAGCGTAGACCGTAAGAATGAAGGAGAACATAACAAAGTGAGCGCGACTCTTAAATTGAATGCTGCTCATCAGACGAAATACTCAACGGCAGACAGACGGTATGCTCACCAGACACCAGTACTGAGTCTGTACTGCTCTGGTTGGTCTTGAGCTGGCGGACGAGGCTGTATGCTATAAAGTATGAGAGACTGAAAGGAGTCAGTTGAACGATATTTCTGGCTATGAACGCACCCGTTGATATCGGGTAGGCCTTGTTGGGTTCGTCCTTGAGGTTGCCCAAGCTTTCGTCGCCTAGAGGTGTTGGAGCCAGCTTGATCTTCGAGGTCTGCAGGAAGAAGGAAGCATGAGAACGAGAGAAAAGCAGTGAAACAACTCTTACCTTGGCGATCACCTTGACGACAGCAGTGAAGAACGATCTGGCATTCAATGACGAAGGGAGGAGGGAGTTGAATGTAGGCAAGTAAGGTAAAGCCAAAAAAAAAAAGGACTCACCGCGCGTACATTTTGCATGGAAGAGATCAAACTCGGCAAAGTACGCCAGGTATCGGGATGAAGACGCGTCAGGAGAGAACGAGAAGGACGAAGGGAGGAGGATTGAGGGATACACTCACTGTCCTCTGTAACCATCACGCTTGCTGTTGCTGATGTTACTGTGAGGCTGATGTTGTCGCTGATTAGCGCAAAAATTAAAGTGCAAGAGAAAGAAAGAAAGAGGATGGAGAAGGAGACGAAGATATCAACACGGAAGCAAGACTTACCAGTGCGAACGCGTCATGCAGCCGTCGAGCTTGGCATACAAGGACTCCGAGAGGCATGGAAGAAAGGCACAAAGAGGGATCAGCAATTTGGCATATATGCGCACAGCGCAGCACGGCGAACAGGGAGATGCAGACCTTACGTCTCTGATACTGAGCGCTCTTCACGTGTCTGCTGAGTAGCAGAAGGCATATCAGTACATGGGGAGATGCGCTAAGATGGGGATGGAAGAACTCACAGAGACAACGAATTGGCGAGGGAGAGGGCTGCGATGCGCCGTACGTGTGCTGCAGAGGCGATGTCGAGTCTGAGTACAGGCGCAAGTACGGAAATCCGAAGTGATCCGAGAGCTTTGAGAGCCGAAGCGCAAATGAGGGGTGAGTGATGGAAGAGATCGTGTTGGGAGGAGTTGACTGCGAGAAGGGCGAGGTCAGGCTGTGCTGAGGCTGAGCGAGCGAGGATGACGAAGAGGAGTTTGCGGACGTGGAAGGATGTGAAGGAGGACGAGGTCAGTTTGAGAACGGCGGGTAAGACTGCGTGTGCGATGCGGTATTGACCTGCTGCGACGTCGTGGTCTTCTATGCGGGCTTCGTCGGAGAAGAAGTCGAGGCTGGTCAAGAGAGCATGTAGCAGAAAAGTGCGAGGAGGGATCCCGGATACTCACAGAGGACTGAAGAGACTCTCGGACGGAGGAGCAAATGAGATCCTTAATGTCCGATGAGGAGGAGGGGAAGTCAGCAGCATCGAGGACTACTTGTTCCTGCAGCATGCGCTGTTCGTTGCTTGTGACCCTGGGCCTGGTAGCACTCACTGATGACGTCGGAGCAAGCGTCGATGGCCTTGAACGCATCGTGTGCTCTTGCCTTATCCAGCTCTTCGACGGCATCAGCTGCTGGGCTGTGTGCACAAGAAGGAGTGTCAGCATACTTACAAGCGCATACAGTCGCCACTCACGTCCAATCCGCGGGTCCAGTCCGAGTCGTTGAGCGAGGTTTCTGAGTTTCCAAAGATTGGCGAGGGCCGATGCCTGATGGTGAGAAGTGTTCGGGTGATTGTGTAGTATGACTGATGAAGATGAAAGAAGTTGTAAGCATGGTGGCAGACGGCAGCTGACCCTGAGTATGCTCAGCAGCTCGGTGAAGAGCGCGAGGAGAAGAGACGCGCTCAGCAGCTCAGAAACGAGCGCGAGGAGAAGAAACGCTCAGCAGCTCGGTGAAGAGCGCGAGGAGAAGAGACGCGCTCAGCAGCTCAGTAACGAGCGCGAGGAGAAGGAACGCGCTCAGCAGCTCCGTGAAGAGCGCGAGGAGAAGGAACGCGCTCAGCAGCTCAGTGACGAGCGCGAGGAGGTGGGTCAGCTGCGTGTCAGTTCGTGGTCGCGAGGAAGGTGATCGATGGAGGTTGGTTGTCGGTTGTCGTGGTCATGACTCATAAGGCATATGAGGCATCAGCGCATCCGCCTTCCCATTCACACAATACACATACAACAATCTCGAATACACGTTTGATTACAGGGTTACAGCTTCATCAGTGGCTCCATTATGCTCCAATCTCCATCCCTTCCCTGATCATTCCCCTCGCGCATGAGTACAGCATTATTTGGTAGCAACTAGCAGCGTAGCAGCGTGCATGATGCATTTAGTCGTCTGAGTCCTCCCCTTTGTTCTTCGCTGCGTAGTATTCAGCTGCCGTGATTGTGATCTTCTCCGTTTCGAATGCCTTGACGAGGATGGCGAGAACTTCTTCCTTCTTGGCCTTGCCGGAGAAGTTGATGTTTGCGTTAGTGAGCAGTTCCGCTGCGGCCTTCTTGGTCAATTTCTGGGAAAGTATGGCATTCGTCAGTCATTGATCAGCGCATATGGGTATCATGAGCTTCTAATACTCACCTTCAATGCATTTGCGCTCACGATTCCCTTGTTTAACTCCTTCCGGACTCTGACTCGAGGCTTGGAGGGGCCCGGCGCGGAAGTAGAAGTTGACGGGGCATCGGTCTCGGACGTAACATTTTGGCGAACGGCCGATGACTTCTTTACTGATGTGCCCAGTCCGAAGGCGGTCTGGATTTGCTGAGCTGCCTGCCGAATGTGGTTGTGGATGATGGGCTGAAGGGTTTCTGTTCCGGCCTTGCGCAGCTGAGCTTTGCTAATGCCGTAGATTCGCAACAGTGCCGAGAGAAGACGGAGAGCATTTCGAACGCTGCCGAAGGAATCCGGGCTGGTCAATGTGGAGTATGCGAATCGACCGACGGGCTTGTGACCAAAGTTCTGGCCTAGTTCATCTTCGTCGTCGGTATAGTCTCCTTGCAGGTTCTCCAGCTCTGTCAGCCATGCCTTGAACTCCTCGTCCGGCTCTGACATGGGGTCGTTCCCGCAACTCATAGCTGTTTCGAGGGATTGCAACGTGTCCTCAATCACCTCGGAAGGTGGGATAGCCGCAAATCGACTGCTGATTGCCTGGCGCAGCCCAATAATCGTCGGCGGCTCGAGTCGGTCGGCATCACCCTTCCGCATTGCAGATAGAGCAGAGAGAGCGCTCGAAGTCGAGGTCGAGGCAGCAGCCGAGGGACGCACAGGAAGCTTGAAATTTGATGCCGTGGAGCGGTGGGAAACCTTTGACGCAGAGCTTGAGGAGGCGGGATGACCATCCTCTTCCTCGGTCGTAGGAATAAGAATGCGGCTCTTTGGTGGATTCAGTGGAGCAATGTTCGTCGAAAGGCGCTTGAGTGGGAGCGACGACACTGGAGGAACGGAATCATGTAAGATATAAGGCTCAGATCGTCCAATGTATGTATGCATGCAGTGCGCAGAATCTATACTCACCCGTAGGCAACGCTCCAACTTCTTCAACTTCTCCATTCTCAACCTCATGATCGCTTCCATCCGACACTTCGTTCTCCTTCGCCAGCGCGTTGAGTTTCTCAACCGCCGTCTTGGGCTTCTCCGCCTTTTTACGCGGCTCTGTAATAGAGCATCCGGATCAAGGTCAGTTCTCCGTTCTCGTTCTCTCTGCGTGAGAACAAAGTGGCATATACTCACCATCCGGTGCATCGCTGTCCTCGCTAAATTCGTTATCTTTGGCTCTTGCTGAGGTTGAGGCTGATGTCTTTGCCTTCTTCGTCTTCGATGGAGAGTCGTTCACCTGCTTCCTCTTGCCCTTGGAAGTCTTGGAGCTGGAGCTTGTCGGGACCTCGTTCTTGGACTTCTCCTTTTTCGCCTTTGCTGCGAGCGTTTGCTGTCGGACAAGCCATTTGAGATGCCGCTCGATCCATTTGAGGGGCTTGTAGTAGTTCCGACACCATGCAAGCTCCGGATACTCGAGCGCAAGCTCCTTCGCACATCTCAGCATGGTGAGGAAGCCGCTCTTGCTCCACCACAAGAAGTTTCGTATGTTGTCGCCATTGTACTCTTGATCTTCTTCTGGGACCCGCATGATTAGGGCCACTTGGATCGCGACAGCATCTGCAATCTCGCTCTGGTACTCCTCGCTGATTATGTCGCCGTTTTCGTCCCGAGTAATGAAAACCTTCCCGAATCGCGGGCATTCCTTCTTGGCCTCTGCTTCGGTAAAGAACATTCGGCTGGGGTTCGGAAAAGTCGACAAGTCGCGCTCCGCCATCTGCTTCTTCCATTCCTTCGAGCCCGGCGAAGCCGTGGGCGCCCATCTTTCCTGCGCAGTGGAACCTCGCTGAGGGGGAGCGGAAGAAGCGGAGGAGCTGAGGAAGCGGAGGGTGCCGTGCTTGAGGTAGCAGGGACGGCGGGGGTTTGGCTCGGAAGAGCGAGCTGAGGGTATGCGGCCATAATCACATCCAGGGGAATCGTTGCGACCTGAGAGGGTGTCCAGGTTGGGTTGAGCTGACCTCCGTCACTCGAGCTCGCCATCATTGCAGCAGAAGAGAGGGCGCCGAGGCCTGGGAAGGGGTCCGGGGGGAACAGGGGGTTGGCCATGATGGATGTGGTTGGGTGGTGACTTGATGAGCTGTTGAATGTTGGGTGATGGTTTGAAACTTGAATGTTGGGTGGTGGTTGACGCGTCAACGCGTCGACGCGCTCACGCGCTGACGCGTTGATGGCACGCTGAGGTGGGGAAACGCGACAATGAATGCATGTAGTCCAGGACTTCAGGTACACAGCAGAGTGCAGACATGTCCTATCTACTCCATTGATGTGTTCATTGCTCAAGCAGCCATGAAAGGCTGCGCAGAACATACACGTATCCTCCCAGCTCAAAGATCGCGACCGGTTCCAGGATAGCCCGAACGTTGATGATGTTGTAGTAGTCTTGCCATCGCCCTCTGATGATCCCATTCGCCGCAACAATGTCCCCCAGCCGTCTGAAGATTATGAAAGCGTGCCTTGCGTGCACCTCTCCGTCTTCATCATCGTCTTCGCCGTCCTCGTCACCTGCATAGTGTCAGGTTCTTGCTCACCAAAGCTGAGGAAATGAAGAGCTTCTCCGTAAACGATTTCGCCTCCCGAATCCGCTGAAAACCTTGACGTCTTGCGGGCGCCAGAAGACTCAATCCTACTACCTCTGATCCAGGTGCGGTCGCTGAGCTTGACCTTGCCTCGTCTGACAAATGGTGGAAGGGGGACGGGGATTGCGCCTCGTTGCTGGAAGACCTCAATCAGATTCGATTCTGCATCGCGTTGCCCTGCGGTCATTGCTTTATGCTTCTGCGATATGCGAGTGGCAAGGGCGAAGTCGGGAACGTCAGGTATAGCTTCCGCGTCGTCGAGAAGGAGATCAAGGAGCCGAAGGTGCTCGTTCTGTCGCAGATTGTTGATGATTCCGACAAAAGGCTGCTTCTGGGATCGGAGCATTCGCTTGAGGAGACCGACCTCACGCTCGCATCGTGCCTGAGACGTATTTCGCGGGCTGCCATGCGCATAGAAATAGTCCGCAATGTGGAGCAGCTGGTGGAATGAGATGCTGTGTGCAACCAAGAAGCAGAACAAGTCAGTACACATGAGCAGACAGACGAGGGTGGGAGAGAAGAGAGTGCTCACGTTGCTCGGTATAGAAGATGTGGTTGATCTCGGATATAGAGTCGCTCCCATGCCTTGATGAAGTCAACGAAGCAGTTGCGCATCCGATAGAGGTCGGGCGCAAGAAGTCCACGATCCGACATTGCTAGACGTACTCCTTGTTGAAGATCGGTGAGCATCTTGATGACGGGGAGGGGAGCGTCGACGGCGTAGAGAAAAGCCGGGAGGTACAAATAGGTTATCAACGACCATTCGAACATCTTGTAGTGCGCTTTAGAATTCTTGGAGGGGTCCCGGGGCGCAGAGGAAGAGAATGATGATGGCAGGTCCGCCTTGGAGGCTTCAAGAACCGACGCAAAGAGCTCTTGTTGCTCGTCTGAAAGGAAAAAGGGTCGCCATCTTCTGGTGTGGTCAGGCTCGCCCACAACTGGGAAGGGATGTTCGAACCGAAGAGATGGAAAACGTCGGGGGGAAAAAAACTCGGAATCGAGAATGCTGGCGAGAAACACAGCAGCGGACGTGCACCGACTCCGGTCACCCTTCTTGCCTCCCGTCGTTCCACCGCAGTGAGAGCTCCGGACACTTCTTCGATGTCCTCCGCAAATGATTCATCTGTCCTCAAAGGAAGGTCAAAGGGATCATATTCTGGTCTATGTCTGGCTCGTCTTGAACCTGGAACCGTCTTGAGCGGGAAGTAGCCGACCGTTTGACCGTCGTATGCGTAATTCGCCTCCATATGACAGGATTTGCAGCCGCAAAATCCTGTGGGTCCCGTCATGTGGTTGATCTTACTGGAACCCTGCTGATCGGCTGCCGCTGCCACTATCCATGCCTTCCAAAGAAACCATTCCCTCCGCAGTCCATCCCAAACCCAATGCCCTCGCGCTGCCCGTGCAAACTGCTGGAGGATTGGATATAGGAAAGAATCCAAATCGACGGGATTGTTCGGTCCTGGGATGACTGTGGCGATGAAGGTTTGGGGACGGAGAAAACGCTGACTTGGACTGGAGTTGAGAGAGCTGAGGATAACGACCCATCCGTTGGAGGTTCGCTTGTCGATGAATTGCGCGCCGTCGGTGCTCAAGATGTAGGCATCATGGCGAGGGTCGTCGAAGAGGCCTTTTTCTCGAAGCTCCCGATGAATGGCGCCTGAGGACCAGTCGCAGAAGTGGTGCTGGTCAGTCCCCCACGTCCGATCGGAAAACTCAGCCAAGTCATGGAGGTATGTGGAGCCGTGGCCGGACGCGAACTTTGCTCGTACGCGAGGAAGAATCGAAAAGGTGGTGTACTGTCGCCTCGCCTTTCCAGACGCGTCGTACCTTGCCTCGTTGCACCTTTGACCATTTCGCCGAGCAGTACAACGCGTTTTTTCCGCATGTTGGCCGACGAAGGCCATACACGAGTTAGGACACATGTCCCACTTGTGCTCCCGAAGCCGAGTTAATGTCTTGATAAGTGTCGTTGATTTTGCTTCACCGTAGAGAAAGAGTCCTGGAACGGTCGCTTCCATGTCCTTCCGGAAACCCTTGAGCTGCGCTTTTGTGGCGTTCGTGCGGAGGGAAGTCCGGAGAATGCGTACGGATGCTATTTCACTCGGTGTAAGGCGTTCCTTGAACGCGAGGGGGGATGTTTCGGGGTTGGGAGGACTAGCTGGGCGCTGACCGGGGTAATGTGTGCCGGCAAGGGAGTCGAAGAAATCTTGTCCGTGCCGACTCTGCGTTTGCGGGTTCGCATGGTCTTGCTGCATTGGGTGTTCTGGGACCTCCTCTTCCGGATCCTCTTGGTCCTCCTCTTCGTCCTCCTCATAGAGACGCAATCCACCGTGTACCATCTCTTCTAACTCCCTCTCTAGCTCCTCCTCATCGAAGATGTCGTCGGCGCCATTACCCTCCCCACCCTCCTCTTCATCCTCTTCATCCTCTTCTATCCCACTGTCTTCTTCGGAATCCGCCATTGAACCAAACTGCTGCTGATCCAGGTGATGCTCTCCCATGCTGCCGGTGTCGCCAATGTCGCAGACCGAGGCGCCATCACCGAAATCGCCGTCAGGAGGCTGTTGGAGCTGTTGCTGAGAATGATGAGATGCTCGCTCAGACTCGTCTTCGTCGCTGGATTCCGACTGCTGAAGAGATGAATCGCTGTCGGTGGAAGCTGTGTCGGCGATCGCCTCCGCTGTGATGTAGCAGCGGTTGTTGGTGATAGCTTCTTGAAGAGCGGATGGCGGCACGATGCCTTGGAGCTGGGCTGCTGCGAGCGTAGCTTCGTCCTCCGCTAGATGCGCATCTCTAGTCCGGGCAATGACTTCTCGAGGAGCGCCTCCATGTCTTGTGCATCGTCGGAAGCAGTAGCAGGTGACCTGTCTGTCTCTGTGCCGACGCTCGCTCTGGTTCATCTGTGGAAGCGGCAAGAGAGAGGCGCTGAGCAACGGCTAACGGTTTGGAGCGGGCAAAGACCAAGACTACTTACGGCTGCAATCTACTGCTGCTGCCTGCTCGTGATGGGTAGTGGGGAGGGATGCAGACATGCAGTCGCTGCTCGTAGTGATGACTGATGATCGGTGGATGGGCGGTGGTCGGTGGATGCCGAGGGCCGAACGGAAATTGCCAGTCTTGAAAAAATGATTCTCATTTAGCAGTGCGTCGCGAGAGCGTCTGGGGAGCGTCGGCTTGACTATCATTTTGGGAGAACGACTTCAGATTCGTGCTTGCTGGTGAGCGTCTTTCATGCCGCCGCTGAGGAGCGTCAAGAGTGCGTCGCCAGAGCGGCGAAATTCTGACTTCAAACCTTCCAGAGACGCCAGTGCGTAACAAGTGCGTCTGAGGTCTGCCAAGTGCGTCTCCGGTGCGGTCCCAGTGCGGAACCCTTTTTCCTGAGGTCCGGGTCTTGCTTCCGGAATGCGCCTTTGCCCCGATTGGCGTTGATCTCATTCTGAAAGTTGGCTGCGCGTGGGCCTGAGCCTGAGCATGAGGATGAGGACGGGGAGGATGAGGATGAGGACAACCACCAACCCCCAAAGACAGCCAAGAATGCCATCACTCTTCGACCTGCCAGCATCACTGCTCATCGACAGCGTACTCTGCCATCTCAGCCCGCGCGACCTCACACACCTCGCAGCAACATCCCGCTACGCTCGCAGCCTCGCAGACGCAGACCTCGTATGGGCACGCCGTCTCGCAACCGACTTCCACTTCCCACTCGACTCCTCCGCCAGACCCATTCACTTCTCATCACAGACAGGCTGGAAAACAATCTATGCACGGCTCTCCAACCCTTCCGTCTTTGTCTGGGGTGATGCTACCAGGGAACGACTCGGTCAAGATCTCAATGCATTGCCAGCTGCGTTGAAGAAGCTCGTCTACACCCACTTCGAATATCGAGCCAATGGCATACCCTTCCCCATTCCCGTCCCTAACGTCGATCAGCCCCACAGGGTAGGTCAAGCCCTCAGAGACTCAACCCTCAAGATCGGTCCGCCAGTTCAGCTCCATTCAACAGGCTGGGCCTTCTTCGCCTTAACCTCATCAGGCCATATCATCTTCTGGGGATGCCTCGACGGAGAAGTCTACTACAACCCACGCTGGGCCGCTGATCCTCGCAATACCGAATTCGAAGCTGGCTCGGAGGAAGAACGTATTCTCCGCAGTTGGACCAACGCCGGCATATCAGTCGAGAATCCCACCATCTTACCCATCCCGCCGTCCTTACGCGTCACCCAGCTCGGCTCGGGTCGGAAACATGCCATCGCGCTGGCCAGAGTGCGTCCGCCGCACGAAGAAGAGCTCGAGCGCGCCAAGGAACTCTCCAATTCAGCCCGCTCGGCAACGAATTCCTCCTCCTCACCCGCCGTCGAACAGTCCCAGGCTGTCCTCCTCGAATGGCAGGCATGGGGCGACATTGTCAGAATCGATCCAGATGTCATTGGTCTATCCACTTCCTCTGTCGAAGCGACACAGGACGAGCAGACGGAGATCGTACAAGTCGAAGCAGGATGGGAATACTCTGCAGTGCTTGTCCATCGGCATCAGCGTGCAACTTCCAACCAAACGCGATTCTCAAGAACAGTCCCGCAGAGGAGGACAACATCCGATATCTTCGTTTGGCTTACTTCGTGGTCAGGAGAGGCTGAAAGGCAACCTCCTGGCAGACGCCTCGATACAGATGCCGACAGTATCGACGCAGCTTGCTCCAATCTTCCCACAGTTCGACCCGTCTCCGTCCAGCTTCCGCCTCTCCCACCTCCACCTCAAGGTCTACTCAGCCGTCTAGAACATCAACGAAGTCAGCTCAAAGAGTCGCAAGACCAGCCGCAATCTTACAATCATCAGCAGACCACTTCATCTGCGCTGGATGAGTATTTTGCGGCTGCTGCACAAGTATCCACATCGCACTCCTCGGCAGGCCAACAGCATGCAGGCCACGAGGACGAGGAACAGCTCATCATCAAGATCGCAGCGGGTACGTCGTTCCTCATCGCTCTCACCTCGAAGGGACTCGTATACCGCCTCGAACTCCTCCGCGGTCGTCGGGTGCCTGCCAATCGTAACGGCGAGCATTCAGAAGACGAGACCGCCCGAGCGTTCCGGTCGGCTCTCTACTCTGCTTGGGCCAGTGGTGCAGACGGCGAAGGATGGGAGCTACTCGAGTCCTTCTGCATTCCTGACGAAATCGCCAAGTGCGGCGTCTTCGCATCTGACACTAGCGGCGATGAGGACGAGAACAAGGCGGAGGCGACGACGGCGCCGTTGCAGGGATATGTAGATCCATCGATCCAGATCACCCATATCTCTGCGCATTTCCGGAACTTTGCCGCATATAGCGTGGCAGCGACTTCTCAGCTCATCGGTAAAATGGACGTGAAGGAGGGCAAGTCGATCGTGCTACTCGGCGACGAATCTTCTACTCTGTTCCCTGATGGAATCCGGCGGAGACCGGTAGTAACGTCAGAGGAAACGAGCGAAGAGGGCCAAATTTCATCAAGGTCTCCGCCACCTCTCGTCCAACCACGCATCATCCCTACGCTCCAAGCGCGGTCCATCATCAAGGTTGTCCAGGGCGACTGGCACGCCGGTGCGCTTGATGCGAAGGGGAACGTGATGGCATGGGGACAGTGGTCCAATGGGGCTTTGGGTGTGTGGGATTCGCTTCCCTTGGCTGTTGGGGGTGGTTCTTCTTCCGTGGGGGGGCGATCGAGGCGTGCACCGCCTGGGCAGGGCCCGATAGGAAGGGTGAGGACTGCGATGGGCGCTGCTAGAGGGTGGCTGAATGGCTCGTCATCTGAAGATGGGGAGGAACCGGAGGCTGGTGGGAGTAGTGGGAATCAGGGGGACAGTGTCAATAATGGGGAGGAGGAGGATGTAGATGTCAGAATGGCGAGGAGAGCCACGTTGAGGGCATGTAGCGATCAGGTTGAGGATCCTCTCGAGGTGCGCTTCATCGATTGGAGGGAGAGCAGACCTACTCGCAAGTTTGTGTTCGACCTCGCTATGTCAGGTGCGTACGATGAAGGCTTTCCTGATTGACTTTATCTTCCGAACGGATTAGCTCACGATGTGTTTCTGTCTTTGCCTTTTCATTCTTTGTAGGTCAACACTCGGGAGCGCTTGCGGTCGATCTGGATGACGGTGATGCGTCGCACCAGGATGCGCAGAGAAGTCAGGTGCGTTCTTCTACCTCTACCGCCAGCGCATCTCAGTGAGTTGGGCATCCGCCTGAAGGGAGCCCTTTGCGATTTTAATCGAATTAGGAGAGGCTGACATGGAGGATCTCCCCGCACATCAGATGAACGAAGGAGTACTCAGCATGCCGGCAGGGTCGATTGTGGTGCCGTCCGATCAAGCGGATATAGGATCCAGAAGCCGACCCTCCCCTCCGCGCCCGAATCCCGCCCGACACATGAGCACCGCCGAACTGGAGAGAGTCGGAACGCGGACGCTTCGTCTCTGCTTATTGGGCACGGCGTTAGCGATCTTCAGCGTGTTGGGTGGCTGGGAGGCTCTCACGGGTTCGGGGGCGGGGGAGGGTGAGGTGGTTGTGATGCGGTGGCCGTTTAGTGTGGGGTACTTCTTACCGCTGCTTGTGCCGCTTTCGTTGTACATTGTCATTGCGCGGTGGACGGGGGATAAGCTCTTTCGGCATTCGTGAGGAGGGGAGGGGAGGGGCGGTCGTCCATGTACGCGATACATAGCCACGCCTTGTAATTCTGTGTACTTCTTGTCTCCATCTCGAACCTGTCCAACTCGACCTCGTCAGTGAGCAAACAAAGGGAAGAGCAGCTCTAGATAAGATAAAAGCAGAGCGTGGGAATTTCATAGTTCTGAAGTGGAGGAAGCAGCTCCCCCGCTTTGGGCTTTGGGGTGGCCGCTACGAGTACGACTTGGGTACCATCTTCATTCGTGTACGCCAGAAGATCCACGAGCTCCTCCTCTATCAACACAGCGAAACAAGAAAATGCTGGGCGACGCAACAGGAGGACGCGCCTTCGCCTCTCCCTCCCGAATCCGTATCCTCCTCGTACCCGTAGGCGACATCGCTCCCGAAGAGTTCGTACGATGGTGCGACCACGTCTCCAGCTTCGAGACGATGCGGCTGTCGGATCTGCCCAGGAGTAATGCTGCGAGTGTTGGGGCTGGGGCGGGAGGTGTGAGGAGTGCTATCACGGGCTCTGGGCTGGCTGCGCCGCCGGGTGAGTTCAAAGCCTGCTGAGCTCAGGGAGGAGACAACCCCATCAGTACAGCGCAGCGTAACTGACTTTGACCTTTTCAATCCCTCTTCCCTGCGATCGCGAATTTCTGTAGCACCCGGAACGGTGCTTCATAACAAGGGCGAGGTCCATCTTTCATTCGTCACCGCACACGACCCATCTCACAACTTCCTCGCGCCATTCAACTTGCACCGCCAAGTCCTCGGTGTTCTCGGTCTGGCATCCTACGACACCCTGACTGACCAGGATCGCGCAACTCTCGAGCGTATGCCTGCTGCGCTACGAGAGCTGTGTCCTGGTGCCTTGGTACATCGGGTATATGCCTTCGATACCGGCGCTGCTCGACCTGAGACGGTCGATTTGAGCGCGATGAAGGATCCTGCTGCGGCTATCGCTGCAGCTGGCGCTCGGGGAGGGTCTGGCGCTGGATGGCCTGGGCTACCTCCAATGACGTCGAGCGCAAGTACGGGGGACGTCGGGCGAATAGGAGCAGGAGGACCTCCATCCAGTCCTACATCCCCGCGCGTCCCCACCTCGCCCGGTGGGACAGGCGGCTTCGGAGGTCGAAATAGCAGTGGTCTGGTCGTCTTTCCCGCCGTGCGCAAGGACGGTCGCGATGTTCGATTTTATCTGCGGACGCTTCTCCCAAATTATGTCGGCGCGCTGTTGGACGGGTTACATACGCTCGTCACGGGTCTGGAGGGGATGCCGCTCGAGACGCCTCGTGAGACGCTCGATGGCCTCGGTGTCAGCTCAGCAGCGGCAGCGGCAGGTGCAGCGGCGGGCGGTTCCGGAACTGTAGCGGTTATAGGTGCAGGCTCCGGTATCGGAGTCGGCGGCGGACTTGCAACAGCTACGGCAGCTCCACAACGGAAGACGATGGCCATCATGGGCTCTGGTCCGACGGGAACGGGTCGGATCGCCAAGGTCAAGGCCGACTATGCACTTCTCTCTGGAGACCTCTGGACCGCGTTGAGCATGTATGACAAATGTCTGTCCAGCTTAGGACGAGATCGAGCCGTGGCGGGCGGGCAGGATGCGGTGTGGTACGCAGGCGGGTTGGAAGGCTGGGCAGTCGCACGTCTTCTCGTCGCACGGATGGGCGGAGACGTAGAAGGCAAAGCGCCCAACACGAGTCTTCCAACAGGAACAAGTAAAGAGAAGGACAAGAAGGAGCGAGAAAAAGAAGCTGCGGACTCTCCTCACGCGAAACAACCCTGGGCGGACATTGCCGAGGCTCTTGCGCTCGCTGTCACCATTTACTCAAAGTGTCTCGCACCGCCATCGTACTTGCTCGAGCCCGCCAAGTCGGCATCTAACGATACGCCAAGGGACTACACCCACCCTCTCATTCACGCCAGTGCCTGCATCTCGCATGCACGCTTCCTGCTTGCCGTTTGGGCATCCGAAGGGTGGAATGGGGAGACCTTTGATCAACTCATGTACGGCGGTACCCCGCCTGCGCTTGCCAACGATTCTCGGCCTACGAAGGGCAAGTACATGCATTTTTGCAAGTCCTCTGGTGTGCAGAGGCACGAGATCGCAACGGCCGCCTCGCAGGCACTTACCAACTCCATCGCAGCCCTCAAGCCACCGATGCAAATTGGAATCTTGAGCGCGTTGGCGTCCTTATTTGGATGTGTTGGCTTCACCCGCAGAGAGGCGTACTTGCTGCGACAAGTTCAAGCTGTTGTCATGTCTCTCATCGGACGGACAATTGCACTCCAGCCACGGAGGGAGAAGTCAGTATCGAGCCGACTGGGGCACGGTGGTTCCGTATCGAGCAATGGATCAGCGGTGAAGGCAACAGCCACGGACGACTTGGCCACCATGATTACTTCCATGGCTGTAGACAGTATCAGCGATACAGCCGAATCTGTACTCGTGCTGGCGTTGCAGGTCTGCGAGACGCTCGGCATCGATCTCGATCAAATCGTGCTCCGAAACGTGCCACGGGTCCATATCCTGTGCAGAGCATCAGACGGGCGGAAATCGACACCCGGTACACCTCTGCTCAACGGAGCCCTACGAGGACTGTGGTCAGCAAGTCCTGGCTCTCCTCTTTTGCAAAACAAAGAGAACTTGTACGAAGCAGAGCGATACCCCGACTTCGGCTGGCCCGAACAGCAACTTGCTCTGCTGCGGGACACAGTCTCGGTCGCTGAGCTCTTCTCCGACCACGTCTCTGTCGCTTTCTTCTCCGCGCTGATACTACGCAAGTACCAGGCCTACATCTCAGCCGACGAGCAGGAACTGATTATCCAATCTTTGAGGAAGACGCTCGATACCGCCAAGTGGAATGGTGCACAGGATCTACAGCTCGCATATTGGGGTCCCTCCAAGCCCCTCAAAGGTCTCGAGTTCATCCCGATGCCGCCTTCTCTGATCCCTAACGAGCGGTCACACTCGGAGCTGCGTGCTGTTGAAGAATCAGAGTCTCAGTCAAAGTTAAGCACCGTTGCAGGATTAGGAAACCCATTCTTCTGGAATCCAGTTCGAGCCTCGACAGGTACCGAGAAGGCTAGGCTGGTACAAGGTGAACGAGCTGAGTTCGTAGTCAAGCTCGAAAACCCTCTTGCGATTCATCTCGACTTCAGCTGCATCAAGCTGAGCACAACGGGTGTCGCCTTCAAGGCTGACGAGATACAAGCATCAATTCCGCCGGGCGTTACGCAGAGTATCAAGCTGAGCGGAACACCACAAGATGTCGGCAAACTTGTAGTCCGTGGGTGTATCCTGACCCTCGCCGGCTGCGCGCCACAAGAGTTCCTGCTGCCTTTGGAGGATGATGAGAGTGTAGTGAAGGCGGGATATGCTGAAGCGCTGGAACTACATGAACGACAGGTCAAGACGAAGCGGCAAGGATTGGACGTACGGCCCGCGGTACTGATGGCAAAGGCAGGAGTGACCTCGACAATCGATGCCCGGGATGCGCGTAGAAAGACCCTCGTGAGCACCGGTGGGAAGCCGATGCTCACCTGCGTCGTCCTACCAGCGCAGCCTCGTCTACGTATTGCCGCGACCTCGCTGCGGAACGGAGCGTTGTCCCTGCTCGAAGGCCAGGAGACAATCTTGCGCATTCAGCTTGCGAACTCCTCTACATTACCGGTTGACTATGTCCGCTTGCAATTCCAAGATGAGCAGACTACGACAACGCTGGCCGCACTGTCCGAGGGCGAGCTTCTTCCCACGGCAGCATATGATGCCGAATGGGATATTCTCCACCGGCCTATTTTCAGTCCCGACCCCTCTTCCCTCGGAGCCAACGGGCGCGGTATCCCCATCCCAGCGGGAACAACCAGCACGATTCGTATCCGAGTGCGAGGCAAGCTCGGCGCGAATCTAGCTCAGGTTCATGTTGACTATGGATATGTGGAGGGACCTGGCCGGGGTGGGTTGGTCACAGAGGAGGCGCGCAACTTCCACACGAGACGCCTGACGTTACCTGTAAGAATGGAGGTTCGACCTGTGTTGGATTTCGGAGCACTGGCTGTGCTGCCTGCATGGGCGAGGGATGCGGATCGGTTGAGGAATGCTGTGATGGGAGAAGGAGGAGAGAGCGAGAAGACCTCGGCTGTGGATGCGTTGTTGGGCTCAGATGGACAGTGTCTGCTGAGCTTCCGTATGCGCAACATATACCCGCAAGCCATAGTGGTCAGCTTGGAGATGGAAAGAGGTAAGCCATCTCACGCCGCAGTCAGGCTCATATATTGCCACTGACAGCTTTCGTCTGTCTGTTTTCACAGAAGGCGATCTTACTCCCCTTCGAATCCGACGGAAACTCGAAGCGGGTACTATGTCAGACTTTGTCTTCCCACAGACGCGTCTACCCCTCAAAACCGAATATGAGCCTGTGCCCTCGCTCAATTCAGCGAGACAGTACGTGGTTTCAAGACACAAATTGAACCCTACTGAGGAAAGACGAGCTCGCTCCAAGTTTTGGCGAACGGAAGAAGTGTACAAGCGGCTGACTGCACGATGGGAGCTATCGTCACCTTCGGCAGCTTCGTCCCCTTCATCAACGTCGACTCCTACTACTGGCGAGATTCGACTTCGCACGAAGCGAACTTTTGTTGCTTCTTCCAGCGTAGACGTCCTCGCTGGCTCCGGACTTGACATTTCTCTCAACATTCGCGACGAGGACGTCCAGGCGGGGACCACTGGATCGACAGATTCCACATCCGCGCAGAAGGAAGACGGAACACCATCCGATAAAGGAGCGACCAACAGCTCGTCCGCTCGGCGCAACACCGCGCAAGTGCAGGTCGACAACTTTGCACATCTCAGCGCCACGCTCAAGAATCGATCGGGTCGGGCACTCAAGCTGACATGTCGCTTCGTACCTCTGTCACCGGGCACACTGGATGAGACGGATCGACCGCCCTCGACTGCTGCTGGTACCCCTACCAACGCAAACCCCACCGAACACGTACTTGCCCAATCTCAGATTTTGTGTGCGAGGGGCAGCACTACCCTCGTAGAACGTGTCCAGCCTTGGCCCCTGGGTCCAGGAGAGACGGGCTCTGCGTCGTGTGTGCTCACTTTTGCGAGCGAGGGCGAGTTTGGCTTTGGTGCTGTTCTCGAAGAGGAGGTTGGAGGCGAGGATGGCGTGGGTGGCGATGAGGCCGTCGTTGTCAAGGGAACGACCGATGCAGCAGACTTGCTCAGGATTACGGCGCCGAGGACGTTGCTTGTCCAGGCGGTACGACAGTGAACTCAAGGGCAGATTGGGATTTGGGAGCACCTTATCACAGATGTATAGCAAGACACGCACAACACTCAACTCTTTTCTTGCATCCAACTTGGCTGGCTTGCATCGGAATGGCATTGCGTGAACGATGAGAAGAGAGAGTGACAGGAGAGAAGACGACGAAGAACAAAGTAGAGAGAAAACCCACTGGATCCAGACGAGCTCAAGAGTAAAGCCCCGTTAAGCTACCGTGCTTTCCCTCTAGAGAGGGAAAGCCCAGCGACCGCTATGACTATGAGTAGACGACGAACCAATTGATAGAACACGCCCCAGGACCTGACCCGCTCAATCTCGCGTGGGGAGCAGATCAGGCCGTCCTTAGGTTGAAGAGCTTTTCGAGGGAGGAGGCCCTCGAGCCCTGTCCGCACTCTCACTTCCTTCCATCCAGCAGCCAGCCCGCAATTCCCCCTTGTGACAACTTCCCCAACACCTCTTCCCGCAAAGGAAGACTCCAAGAGGGCTCCTATCTTCGCCGCACCTGGATTTCTCCGATTCTCCAGATGAGATCTCCTCCACTCCCCAAGTCCAGACGCCACATCTCCTACCGCAACCCTATGCGACAGAAGCGAGAACCGAGGCGCCCCAGGGGCGATTGAGAGACAAGCTCTCGCTCGCCAACCCCAGGAGCACTGCACATTCCTCCGACCATCCCGTCTTTTGATCCCCGCGTTCCTGTTCAAACTCCATTGAATGCTCTCCTCCAAGCTCCTTGTGACGTGAACCACACGATCCTCGAACTCGGACACCCTCTGCGACCCGACCCAATCCAAATGCCGCGCAGCCCTTGGGATCCCTTCGCCTCTTTGTCCTCCCTAAGACTCTCCACCAAACAAGGCTCGGAATGTGTTTCCCTTTACGGGAGTGTCCGGCATGTACCTTTCGTACTTGTAGGGTGGATTAGGAGGGGCAATGGCAAGAGGGCAAGGGCGGGCATCGGAAGAGGTCGTTTGGCGACCGAGGGGGTAATCCAAGTTCTGTGGTGAGGGAGGGGGCACAAATGCACGCAGAGCTCGTGCGGGGAAAGCTGGAGTCATCGAAGAAGGGGGAAGACAGGGAGTTGGGAGTAATGAATGAACGTGACTGATGGGGCAAACACTGGTGCACTGGACTGCTTGCTTCATGTCGGAGGGGGACAAGTGCAATAAGTAAGAGGGCGGAGTGAGCAGGGGAGATGGAGAGGGGCTGCATCAGAAAACCAGAGACGGAAAAAAGAAAATTCGTCCGAGGGAAGGGGGGCCAAGAGTTGGAGTGATAAGGAAGCATTCATGAGAGATGAACGGCGACGGCTGAGGTCCACCCCTTGAAAGTTGCTCTCAGTACCATGGAGAACGAGGGGCCGATGCCTTTTGTTGTCCGGGGACTTTCCCTGCAGCGAGAAGAACGAGCTTCCCATGAAAGTGGCTGCAATTGAAGATGAGAAGCGGTCCTTTGTGCTCGTCTGGAAGGAGTGCAGAGGGTTGTTCGTGCGTCTGTTTTCGTCGAACGCTTCTCTGTCAGAAGAGGGGGGGAGGTTGCGAGGGGAAGGGGTGTGGACAGTCGCTTCTGGAAAGAAAAGTGGATGAAGAGGTGGGTGAGAGCGAGAGTGGAGGACAGCGAAGACGCGCGAGGTGTTCGTGTTTCAAAAGTGGGGCCTGCGCATCATGCTACTCTTCTCCACCCTCTCTCCGTCGCCACCACTCTGGCTCCTCTTTCCTTCAGGACGTCTCTGTGGGATCAGGGAAAAGGGAGGGGGATGGCCAACCCGCACTGCTGCGAGGATGGCGTTTTGGTGGGAAGAGAGCGCGGAGTGCAGCGCCGTCGCTGGTTGGAGCCGCAGTGGGGGACTGCAGAGCCGATGTATGCGCTGTGCGGATCCCGTACGCGCGACGACGCTGCTTGAAGACACGCGCGCTGGGTGTATGCTGCGATGCCTGGGGGCGATGGAGGTGGTCGGGAGAAGAGGCGCTCCAAAAAAAAAAGCTGGACAAAAGGAAGAATGCGAGAATGAAAAAGAAAAAGGCGGAGTGAGCATTTTACCACTGAAAGTCGAGGTTCCGAGGTTTACCCCGTGTCCAGCATTTATTCAGCTCCCAGGCGGGCTCCTCCAGTAGCTGGGCGAAGGGGGACTCACGCACGGTGATCACTGCAGAGAGAGAGAGAAGGAAGCTGCCTAGTGCCTGCTGTGCTGATCTCCGCCCTTATCGTTGCCGTCGTGGGTTCGAATGCTGGTGGCTGTATGTGTGTCGAGAAGTTTGAATGAAGGCGGACGAATTGAAATGCAAGTGGAAGCATCGAACTTCGAAAGGGGGACGCCGCGCTCTGTTGTTCGATGCATGCTGGCGTCTGTGTCTCGGAGTGTCCCCAACAAGTGATCGGCGTCTCGTTCAGCTGGACTTGCGCTGTCTGCTGGGTGCGTGGAAAGGTTGGTGGCAGAAGAGCGTGGGTTTGATCTGGTTCCGAAGATCTCCAGAAGTGTCAGAAATCGGCTAGCTACCTCACCCACTAGTAGTACTGTCGAGGTCAACCTCGCTTCCTCCGCCTGCTTCTCTGTCTCGGATCTACCAGCTTGCTTCCACGCTTCCTCCTCTTCACCACCACCACCACCATCTCCCACACCTTTTCTTCCCTTCCTTCCTGTCTTTCTCCCTCTCTCCGCCCTTCTCCATAGACGCACAATCGCAACGATGTCCGGCACTGTAGACTACGTCCGCCAGCAATTAGAGGCCATCGCCCTCGACCCCCGGTACAAGGACCCCCTCATCGTCCTCAAGGCAGCCCGTAATGGTCTCGTCTACGGCGCAAAGATCCGTTTCCCTCACGCCGTCGTCATGTCCGTCCTTTTCGGGCGAGGATCGTGGAAGGACCGTATCCAGTTCATAATCACTGCAACACGCACCCACGCCTTTGCTCTCGCCAAGTTCGCCTCTCTCTACAAGCTCCTTCTGATCATCATCAGCAGGGCTCACGGAGGCAAGGAGCGACCTCTCGACTCCGCGCTCGCCGGTCTCGTCGGTGGCTGGGTCACCTTCCGAAACCGATCTAGCATAAACGAACAGATCATCCTCTACGCAACTGGTCGTGACATCATGTCCCTCCTCCCCCGTGCAGACGTCCCCAAGGAGAAGTACCCTCCGGGCCGACCAAGGCCCGTTGACCCCATCGCTTTCGAAATCTTCGCGGCCGTATCCTGGGCGGTGAGTGCCTTACCTGTTACACTGTGAAAATGCACAGCGTCAGATCTGACAATGCGCGCACATACGCGTCTTTCTTCCCTTCTCTGGACATCAGTTCGCCATGTGGACCCACGCAAACAGGCGCGAGGCTCTCAACGGCGGAATGGTCAGCTCCATGGACTGTGAGTATCTATCACCTAACCTCCCGCACCTCAGACGCGGGTACATGCGCCTCGCATATATGCGCGCACACAAGAGCCCGCGCGCGAGTACCTCTGCGCTCGACAGATCTACACGCATACATGCACGAGAGAGTGACACCCCGCTGACCATGTTACGCTTCTCTCGCGCGAAAATGTCCGCTCTGCACCCGTGCGCCCTTAACAGACCTCTACCACAACGCGAACCGGTGGGACTCGCTCCGAAATCTGTTCTGGCACAACACGTAAAAAGAAAAGATTCGGATTCAAGAGGACGGATTTGGAGATACGCGTGCATCTCCAAGCGTTACAAGGCTCGGCGCGGCGCAGATACGAACGAGAGAATCGCGACTGCCCGGAGCACACAGCCCGGTATCTTTTCACAGCTCCACGTCCTCGGCAGCAAGCAAAGCCTCACTGGACGATTTTTCGACGCGACGCGCGCGTCTATCTCCTTCATGCGGACTCCGGTGCCCTTTCTGACCCTATTCTACCATCTCGACCTACTCCACACTAGTATCACCCTCCGCGTGCCCCTTCCCATCCGAAATGCTTTCCCACCTCATCCGGACTCCAGAATCGGTCTCGTTCTTCGACGCTCTTTTTCCTTCTCAAGCCTGTCTCTTCTCTCTCCGTCTCTCTCCTCCCTCTTTCTCACAGCGCTTTGTTTCGTCGGCACTCTTCCTCACCAACCACGCGTGCTGTGCGCGCGCGCCTCGTCAATACAAGCCAAATTGAAGACTCTCATACAGCGCCTAAGGGTAGTAATGCAGGAAGGACGGAAGGGATAAAACACAGCATTATTTCAGAGCTCAACGTCTGAAACGCCTTGCTTCAGACAGTTTGTTCGCAAGTAGGTCGCTTCTAATTGCAACTTCTGAATGCATTTCCAGGGAGGTGGAAGTCTGTTACAGCGACGGCTGAGTGCTGCGGTGGCACAAGTGCCGAAGCCAACTGTGCATGGCACCAGGTGATGGCCGCCCTCACTTCTTCCCTGTCTTGTTTTTCATCGCCGCTCTTCTGCCCTCGCCTGCGTATAGTAAGAAAACAGAGAAGAAGTGTATCAGACATCTTCCCGCCCACGAGCAAAACAACACAAAGCAAAGCAAGGGAGAGGTAGGAGAGATACTCACCCTTCTTTGGCGGGCCTTTACCCAACGCTTTCCTCCTCTTCACATCCTCCAACCGCTGCAACTCATAAGGCGTATACACCATCCTAGAAGCCACAACTTCAGCCGCACTCCTGTCCGTGTCATCCGGCAACCCAGCCAACCGTCGCCCATCCAACAAGAACTTCCTCACCTCGCTCAATTTGAGTGTGGGTGGGTAGTACGATAGCATTCCGGGGCCTACGAGAGGTTTGCGGAGGTACTTGGCGCCTGTGCGGACGTTGTGTGGGTTGTACGTCGTTCCGAAGAGCGAGGCGCGGAGAGCTGCTAGGCTTTGGAGGGTGGATTTGGGTGGACGGGCAGATGCGCTTTGGACGGCGGTGAGGAATTGAGGTGTGTAAGGACTTGCTGAGGTTGATTGTGAGGAAGAGGCGGGTGGTGAGGATTCAGCGTGGGTCGGTGCGGGTGCGGGGGCTGGTGCTGATGAAGATGCGGAGGTGGAGGCGGAAGTTGACGCTGCGCGTATCAGCATCGACCGTGATGCAGACGTCCCCGCTAGTGGTCTCGAGAGGGCCGTTCTTGGTAGCATGTTTGTCGACATTGTCATCATCCAAGTATCTGAAAACCTTCGGATTGATATTTTGGGCAGGGACCTGCTTCGGGTACCAAGGATGGAAGGGAAGCCAGGGTCAGACACAAGAACGAGGATCACAGGAGAGGGCATGGAGGTCGAAGGAGGGGCCAACTCAGAAGATTGAACTAAGTTCTTCGTCGCCAATACTCCTTTCCGAAGAAGAGGAGTTGCTGAAGTCTAACATATTTTGTAAATGCCATCATTGTGCGGCCCTTCGACCTCCGGGAATTGCGCAGCGCAGGGGAAGGGAAGGAGAGAAAAGTGCTCAGAAGAGTGGACTCACCTGGAGAGAGAACGAAGCGGTTGACGAAGGTGAAATGGCGAGGTTGCGAGTGGACGTCGTTGGCATCAGCCGCAGCAAGGCAAGCAGGCGAGGCGATCTTCTTGACGAGCAAGCGATTCGGCCGAGAAGTTCTCCCCTGCAGTCACGTGTTCAAAGAACCAAAAAGGTGACTCACCACTTTGGATGACTTGCGACCGGGATGAGGTCAACCCAGGCTCTTCCGCAGCTCCTTCTGGGCTTCTGGCTTCCGTATCGTCTCTCACTGTGTTGAATGAGTCGATACAAGGCGATGAGTTACATATCTCGGGTCTGTCGCTAGTCTGGTCACACCAAACCGTCGCACGCACGTGATGAGGGGACACGATCCCGCGGTGACGGTCTGGTGACACTCGACCGGTTTTCATTAAGCGGTGCCTCCAAAATCTGAACACCTTGCCTATCTCACCACCACTTCTCCTGTCCAAAGCTCAGCAACCATTCAAACAAACCAACCACAACCACAGACGTGCCGTGAGTATAGCAGACCAACTGTCAGCCACAGGTGTGCGCGTGTTGCTATTGTGGAATGCCTTAGAGCAGCGCGGTGTTGTGACAAGTGCACTTTTGTCTTCTTCAATATTCAAGGGCTCTTTTTCCGCCAGCAATACATCAAACTCACAATCAGTGTCACGAATGTCGCAGCAAGAGAAGGCGGAACAGACATTCGAAGCCCTGCGCCATGCAGGACGTCGATATCCAGTCTTCAGAAGTTTTGGACAGACAGACAGGTAGTAAGTATATGAGTAAGCCCAGGACGCGTCGCGTGAGTGATCATCTGTTCGCGTGGAAAGCAGTGGAAGGTTTCGATCATGTATCGATCATCAGCGCGGACAGTGCAGCGACGAAATGAGACAAACCTTGCGACAAGTTGGGCCTTTGTATGGGGGCACCTCTCGATAAAATTGGGTCGAGTGGTGCCAGACCGTCTCCACGGGATCGTGTCCCCTCATCACGTGCGAGCGACGGTCTGGTGTGACCAGACTAGGTCTGTCGCTGATTTCTGCCGTTTGCTCGTATCTACATATCTGCTCATTTTTTTTCCTGCAGGTTCGCGTCTTGCCAGCATGAGATCACACTGCCGCCCACCGCCCATCGCCTGCTAGGCGGCCTCATTTTCTGCTCAAGTCGTGCTTCCTCGCTGGAGGACTCGACTTGCGCGACGACGATGTCCACAAAGTAAGGTGTCTTAGATCGACTTTGTGCTTGCCCTTCACTTGCTCCCCTTCCTTCTCTCACCCATCCATCATTTCTGTACCACTTCCTGTGCTGGTCACGAAGCTGACCTTTCCAACCCACCTCTCTCATCCTTACGCCCCACCTTAATGACCACTTCGCCTTCGACGCCCTCGCTTTTCTTCAGATGAAACTTTTGACAGCCCTGCAGAGCCAGTGGTACGCTCACTTCCTCGCCTCCGGCCCACCGCTGCCGCCGTCTGCGGACGATGGCACCAACAACAAGGACTCGTCCCCTCGAACTCAGCAGGTCGACGTAGTGGCGCTCGCGCTCGGACAAGATTGTTATCCCTCCCGCCGTCATGAGCCAATCAGCTCGAACCCGATCCGAACCTGTGTGTGGAACAACGGTTCCTCCAACCGACTGTTGTGTTGTGCGATCCTCGGCCCCTTCGTCTTCTCAAGATACCCCATCGAAAGGCAGCGGCGAAGACGAGGTACGGAGGGACATCGTATTCGAGATCCAACGACCTCCGTGGCGTCTATCATTCCCCAGCCGTCAGTTTTGCAGCCTCAGATACCCGAGCTCGTCCAGTCGCCCGCTCAGATCACGCTACCCCCTGCGACGGTGGAAAGCACACCTTCGACCTCGCCCGTGATGCCTCTAGCTCCGCAGGTCAATCGAGTCGAAGAACGCTATCCGCCTCTGGAAACCCCCTCGTCCTTGTCTTCAGTCCCTCCGCCGGTCGTGATGGGCCTCAATCCGTTATCGAAGCAATTCGCCGAGACGGTCTCGGAGGTGCCGTCCTTATACGTCGGCGAAGGTGAACGACCGCTCAGTCTCCGGGAACTCGAGGACCTGGAACAGCAACGTCGTGATGGGCCGGGTATCGAAACTCTTCCGGTCGTCGCACCGGATGTCGCACTAGGCCCACCTCTCAAGTTAGGATCGACGCCGGAGATTGAAGTTGAGGTGTCGCAGAAGGTCACCGTGCGGACCAACTCGGTGTGCACTTTGCCGGACTTGCGCTCCTTGACAGCGTCTGCTGGTCAACCGTCCGATCTAGCAGGGTACAAGGCTGCTTCCCGGAGGCAAGGGTCGGGAGGAAGTGTAGGTCGGAATTCGAACAATGTACGCTTCATTGTTCCAGTCGGACAACAAGTCCAGCCAGGCGTCGGCGAGCAGCAACATCCCATGCCGACTTTCACGCGACCTACTTCGCCTCTGCTCGTTTTCCCGCGCGCTCAGTCGCCTCGCCCATCGCTCGCTGAAGGTCCCCGGTCTCTAACGCCTCCCCCAACGTTATCAATCAGATTCGAACCGGTTCTCAGCGCGTGCGGAAGGGATCGAATGCTTCGGTGTCTTCGATGGGTTCGAACGCGACACACCACACAACGCAGCCTACATTTCATCGTCCTGTGGCGATCAGTGCCGCATACCAGCCCATGCATTTGGACAAATTCCTAGCAGCCCGTTGTCGCGATCTCACATGCTGAGCGTAGACAGACCCGGTTCGACACCCTTTCCTACGGCGGCTACAAGTCGTGCATACCCTTACGACCACGAGCGATGCCGAACCCTTACTTTCCGCCTGCTTCTCCTGTTCTCTACCGGCTAGGGTCTCCTTTGGCAGCTTCGGATCTCCCTTCAACGCCAACTCGCGCAGAAATCTACTGGCCAAAGCCGCACGTCTTGCCGCAGGTCGACCTTCCCATTCCGTCGCCTTTGCATCTGAATATGCCAGCAGGGCCTTATCATTCTCCCCCTTCGACAAACAGAGGGCTAGGTGCAATGGACGGTCGACCATGGCCTCCTGGCTCGCCCACGGCATCGCCATTCTACCCGCGCACCTTTGGTCACTCCCGGTCCGCCTCGGAGGCTTCACATGGGACATACCAAGCACGACCTGCCTCACCATTCACTTTGAACGGCTCGAACTGGGGAAGCGGCGGCTTCCAGCAGGCTCAGCAGGCGGGAACGTATTCTCGACGTGGCGGGTTGGACGAGCTGGGTCGGAGGACGGGGAATGCAGAGAGGAGGAGCAGTGTCAGCAGTGCGAGTTCGTCCAAGACGGGTGCAAGCGGCGGTAGCCCTGTTGCCCAATTCTTTCGTCGGTCGCCACCGAAGTTTGGACCTGCTCGTTTCACGTCTACGGTTCCTTCGCCCGTTCGACAGAAGCACCACGACAACAAGGAGAACGCTACGCAGACTCCTCCATGATCTTCGATTTCACCGCGTCCTACAACGATAATGACGCCTTCACGTATACATACCATACCCACATACCACGTATCCAGCAGATGCAAGTAGATATACGACTCATACGCTTCCAATCCACATTACATACATAATATACCTTCGTCCCATCGACCCTATGGAAGCCCTTTGCCATGTTGTCGAGGCGTGGGAATCTCGTATTTTTAAAGTTCGGACCACTTTTACCGCCGAAAAGAATCTCTGTTCTTTTTGCTTTGCTCGAGCGGGAAGAGAGAACACGTCCCTCACCAAAGCTTCGCACTCCGCAGAGACACTGCTCCCGTCCTGCGACAATCGCCAAAAGCAAGAGACCGGGGTGTGCCTGACGATCGAGCTGCTACTAATATAGTGCGAGCGGAGACGTGGAGACGCGGTGATCCCTAGCGCAGTCGAGCCACAGTATGTCAGGTGCGGCCGGTTCATCGTCAGGAGCGACATCGTCGTCAGCAGCAGCACCCGGATGGAAGGGCACCCACACCCTGTGCCCCTCTTCGCCGACGGATCTTCAACGTTTCCATCGCCAATCCCATCCTACGGCGGCGGCTCAACCGCGTCCTCACCAGACCTTGGCTGGACGGCCCCACCACCAGATGCCAACCTCGAACTCGCACAAGTACACTTCTTCGTTCGGCACGGAGAACGAACACCCGTCCGGGTCCGTTTGGAGACATCGAACCCACCCATCCCGGGCAGGTGGAACCTGTGTCATGGCAGTGCCTACGTACGCGCCAATGTCTTGCAGCTGAGTAGGGGCCAGCCTGTTGTCGAGGAAATGCCTGTTAGGCGCATCCTTGAAGCCAAGCCATCCAAGCTTGTGCCAGACACGCCCTTCAATGGAGAGTGGTGAGTACTTTTTCTTGATCGATTGGGTTCATTCTACCTCCCAAGAAGCTGACACGCCAACCGCCTCTTCTTGTCTCCAGTCTTCCCGGCGAGTTAACAAATCTGGGTCGGATGTCAGGTTACGAAATCGGTCAGAAGCTGAGGGCGCTGTACGCAGATCGCCTCCACTTCTTGCCAGAGTCCATCTCTGCGAAAGATCACGGACTGTTTATGTTCAGAAGTACGAACATGTCCAGGACGGTTGAGACATGTCAGCAGATCGTTGCTGGCTTGTTGCCTTCACACGCCAGACTGGCAGACTCTGTCAGCAGCGCCTTTGTACCTCGCATCCATGTACGGTGAGTTAATGCCTTGCCCTCCGCCATCTCGCACTCCTCTGGACCGACCTGCTGAACATTTGGGTGGGTGTCCACCCTTTGCTTCATCATTCAGGAATTTCCTGTCCGAGACATTAATACCAAACACGCACGGCTGTTCGCGCTTCCGCCAGCTCGACAAGGACTACGCTGAAAAGGCGGCCGTAACCTACAACTCCTCACTGGAATCTCTCGACGCTTCGCTGTCACCACACAACGATGGCCAACCCATTCGAGTTGACGGTCACCCGCGCCTCTCTGGCTTATTAGACACAATTCGGGCTGCACAAGCACATGGCTTCCCAGTACCTGGCGCTTTTGTGGTTCCCAAGACGATCGAGCTGGCGAACAAGGCCATATTAGCAGAGTGGTTCTCTGGGTATAACGACCCTGACCCTCAACGGGCTTTGGAATTCCGAAGATTATCGATGGGTCGTCTCTTCTCGGAACTACAAACTCGACTGGATTCGAAAGCTAAGCAGCCGGAGAAGGACAGCCTTCGACTCGGCATTTATTCAACACGTGAGTGCTTGTTGGAAACTGCAAAGCCACTTAACATACTGAATCTCATCTTTCTGTCTTGCTTCTGAATAGATGATACCACTCTAGCCGGCATTCTGTGCACCCTGGACGCATTTGACAACCAGTGGCCTGCATTCGCCGCGACCCTCAACTTTGAATTGTTCCGTCGGCCGGAACGCTCCGACACCGCTAACTCTAGTGCTTCTTCTCCTGTTTCTGGGCTTTTGTCACGTTTGGGCTTGAAGGACAAGCCTGTAAAAGATGAACACTGTGAGTCAGACCATCTATGATGCCAGGTCGCCACTCATCCCTCGCTCATGTTTGGTTGCCCGCGTTTTCAGATGTACGAGTACGATACGGAGCCAAGACTCTCCGTCTCCCAGCCTGCGCTGCTGCAGGCCAGCACCTCGATGGACACGCCGAATTCTGCACACTCGATGCCTTCCGGCAGGTCGTCGACTCGCTTCAACATCCCGAAGGCCTCAGCTGGGAGGCGGAGTGCGAAGCCGGCGCGAAGCAGAAGCGCAGCAGCAAGTGAAGTTCCCAAGACCATGCATCGGCCCAGATCATATCTGTTGTTTTTTTATTTCCCTCATCCTCATCAAGCAATTTCTACTCCTCAACCCGGCGCGACGAAATTGGTATTGTGAGTGTACGGGTGTTGGGCAAGCGTGGTGCGTTCGTGCGTACCGGTGTGCATCGCGTCTGGTAGGTCTATCCGCATTCTGGTATTGCTGATCTTCTTGTCCTTCCTCTTCGGACTGTTACTATTCTATCTTCGCTGATCACAGACAAAGCCCATTTCCGCCCTTTCTTCCCCCTACCGCTCCCTTCTTCCCTCTTCTCCTCCCTCTCCACCCTTCCAGCCCCCACCTACATCCCCTCTTCTTCTCACCCTCCACCCTCCATTCCCAACCCCCGGCTCATTAATCAGTGCTATCAGAGCTACTATTCTACTCTTGCGCACTTTCATGCCGAGCCCAGATCAAACACCTAAAGACCTGTCAGAGGGTCTAACCGGGACTTTTCACTTTGTCAGGCGGAGGATTTCTCTTCCACCTCTCACTTGGCCATTCTTGCTTCTGGACAATTTCCAATTCTTTCTCTCGATTCAGAAATCACATCGCATATCGAAATGGGTACGCCGGAACCTCCATAGCCCAGCATATTCCTATGTTCGTTCATGGCCGTCAGCGCTCAGCGCTCAGCCTTCAGTCAAGTCTGTTCCCAATTCATGAAGTACTCATCTAGTGCTCCCGACGTCAAATTCGTTGATCCAATTGATGCGAGAAGTGAAGAAAGGAACCGATAGACTTTCGAGTGACACAGTACTCAGTGAGTTCTACCGCGCCCGCGCCGCGACCATTCTTGAAATGACCAGGCCGCCCTCAAAATAACGCGGGTCCACGTGGTAGTATGATCATGATCTATCTTTTTTGAGCGCCCGCCTGTAGTGACGCTTTATATTAAAGCTACTTTGTAATTGTCATTCAACCAGCTCAATAGTATAGTGGTTGTGATATAGCTTTCCAGCCGGAAGGTCTGTGGTTCGATTCAGTCCACTTACTTTTTGCAATTTTTTCTCCCAGTCTTTTGCTGGGTTAGACACTTTTTTTTGCTGGGTTAGCGCGTAGCGAGTAGAGTTAGGGTTAGTGGGTGCGTGAGCACCCGTTAGAAGTGTTCTAGAGTATCTTATGTTGAATGCCCAAGAGTTAGGTTGGGGGGTCTGGGGGGGCTGGCCCCCCCAGGTGATCATCGCGACACCGTGTTGCGAGTTACCCGCGTTTTTTTGAGGGCGAGCTGGGGACGTTACCATTCTTACTTCTTAGCACCTCGCTCTTGACTTCGCCTACACATGTGTATTTCGTACTGGGTAGCACCACACGCCCACACCAGCATGCTGATTGCTGCGGCGCCGCAAGGACCGCGCCGCCGAACCGCAGGACCAGCGTTTCCGAGCTTTTACTGGCGTCCGGCAGAAAAATGCATGTGGAAGAGCGATACAGTCCAACTGTCCGAGCACACGATGCTGGAATTCTCATCAGAACGCAGGGCAGCTCCCAGCAAGGCACGGACCGATCTGTGGCAAGACTCCTGTTCTATTCATCTCGCGCCTCGCCATTTTCCAAATTCCAGGGGCCACTGCCGGACGGTGAGGCGGTGAGCGGTGAGTCCAGCATTATTTCAAAGAGCAACCCTCTTTTGTCCCTGGCAGCGCCGTCGTCGTCGAGCGACAAGCAAGCAGTACAGTACCAGACTATGTGCTACCTTGTGGCTTGTGAAAGGCACCCTTCCATTGCATGGTTACTGACTACTGGCTCGTCAATTGTTCTGTGGCAGTCGGCTAATACAGCTTCACGTAGCGCTAACACGCCGGTCCACCCCGAACGGAACTTGCTGCTCGGAGCGACCTGCGATTTGCGACATTCCGATGAGATCGCGCTGTATGTACATCTGTACCGAGGTGGTGATGAGAAGGCTCTGCAATAGCTCACGGAAGAACATGGTTGTGATAAGACCAAGTTGGCTGTGGCTCGGTGCTGCAGCATGTACGATGCTGTTCTCATTCGAAGCTAACACACTCCTGATACATGAAAGCAGGTTACTTGCCTTGTATATGTGCGGTCTGCCTTCCTGTTGACCTTCTTCCTGTGCTGCCCCCTTTTCATCCGCTTCCTCTTCTCTCTCCAATCCCACCTCTACCTCTCACTGCATTCACCTCGTCAACACAGCAGCCTCTGAGCATCATGCGTATCAACGCACAGCTCCTTCTTCTACTCAGCTCTACCCTCGCCTGCGCTACAGCCGCGCCGGAAGGAGGCCTCAGCCGACTGCGTGGTATTGCCCAGCGCGCTTCCCAAGGTACCTTCGACTGGTTCACAGGCCCTCGTGTGCAAGAAGATGCATCGACTAAGCCATCTTCTCAACTCACGTACACGACGGAGAACGGCCGAGAGTGGTTCCAGCCGCAGGGTGCTCAGCGTGTCGGCAAGCGTGGACCCTTGCTCCTCCAGGACACTCACTTGCTCGACAGCCTCGCGCACTTTGTCCGCGAGCGGATCCCTGAGCGTGTGGTGCATGCCCGTGGAATGGGGGCGCACGGAATCATGGAAATCACCACGGACTTCGCATCCAAGTACTCTATGGCCGATGTCTTTAAGAAAGGTACTAAGAGCCCCGTGACGATGAGGTTCTCCACCGTTGGAGGAGGGCGCGGGAGCGCTGACACTGCCCGGGACCCTCGTGGGTTTGCCATCAAGATCCGCACCAAGAAAGGAATCCTCGATTGGCTCGGCAACAACACGCCAGTGTTCTTCATCCGCGATCCCACTCGCTTCCGCACCTTCATCCACACCCAAAAGACCGATCCTTCGACGAACACAAACTCCAAAGACGCCTTCTGGGATTACTTGAGTAGTAATGGAGAAAGTATGCTTCAAGTGATGCGATTGATGTCGGATCTCGGCACCCCAGCTTCGGTTCGGCACATGTCGGGCTGGTTAGGACACACTTATCGCCTCATCGACGAGAACGGGAAGTGGGTCTACACACGCGTGTTGTTGGAGACCGACCAGGGCGTGAAGAATTTCACCGCCGCCGAGGCCGCTATTGCCAGTCAGACACCGGAAAATGCCACCATGGATTTGTACAACGCCATCGCCCAGGGTCAGTTCCCTTCCTGGACCATCAAGTTCCAGATCATGACCAAGGAGGATGCCGCCAAGTACCGCTACGACATTCTCGACCTGACCAGTGAGTGCCAGACAGCTTTTCTTGCAGACACGGAAGGGGATAACGAGTACGATCTGAAATATGTGATGCCCTTCTACCGCCTGCAGAGGATTGGCTCGATGTTCCGTACCACGAAGTCGGAAAGATCACTCTCAACCAAAACCCAATCAACTACTTCGCCGAGATCGAGCAGGTGAGCTGGACACGTTTGCTCGGCTCGAATTTTAAACAGCAGTCCCGCTCACAGACACACTTACATCACTCATCAGGCCCACTTCAGTCCCTCCAACATGGTCGACGGCTGGGGACCCTCAAACGACCCAGTCCTTCAAGGTGAGCGAGCATTCGCAAGATCACTCTCTGTTTGCATCAGTACTTATAGAGTAAATCTATTTCTTTTTCCTTTTCACACAGCCCGTCTTTGGTCCTACAACGATGCCGGTAAGCTCAAACACATTTCCAGATCATTAGCTTGAACCCGTGCGGTACTGACTAAACAACGCATGTCTTTACCTTGGGTCCAGGTCGCCACCGCCTTGGTCCCAATTACCTCCAGATTCCCGTCAACTGTCCTTTGAATGCCGTCGCCAACTTCGAACGCGACGGATGGGGGCCGTGCTCGGCAATTCCGGTAACCGACCCAACTACCTCTCCACTCAGGACCCCATCAACGTGATCTCGCGTCCTAAATGGATCATCGACGACGACGATCTCGAGAGCACGACAAATTACTGGTCCTCGCAGATCAACGAGACGATCGACTACGAGCAGCCGAAGATCTTCGTCGAGAAGACCATGAGCGAGCAAGACCGCAAGAACCTGATCAGCAACTGCATCAGCTCCCTCGCGCAGGTCAAGGATCAGAGGATCGTGGAGAACACGTTGCAAGTCTTTTCCAAGATCTCGGACGAGCTTGCGACGGGTGTTCGGAAGGGTCTCAATGGCACTTCGAGTGCCTAACTTGAATCACCTCCTCCCTAGGCAAGGCAACCCGGTGTCGACGAGTACGTACATCGTCTCAATTGACTCTTGTTTTCTCACTGTCCAATGAATGCACTCTTTTTGAGTCCAAATTGCCCACGACTTAACCAGCTGACTCCCGTTTGGGATACAAATGCTTCGTTGAGCGTACATTTGCGCTCCCGAAGCAGTATTCGCCGAAACGTGATAAGATTTTTTTGTTGTGCTCTGCTACAATTGAGGAAAGGGATAGGGGACAGATACGAGAAAAGAAGAGAGAAGAGAAAAGGGTCACGCCCGGTACGTGGAGAGAGAGTCTGCTGATAGAGTGAAGGGAGGTACGGAAGGGGAAGAGCGCCAAAGGAGTGAGTTTGACAAGCCAGATGCGGCGGCGTGCTGAAGTGTGGCTGTCGGGGTCGAGATGCAAAGATGAGAATCGTCATTTCTGCGGGAGAGAGACGAAGCGCGAGTGTGGAGAAAGGAAGAGGTGAGGAGGCTGTCGTTGTGTTTGCGAAAGGTGTTAGAAGCACAAATCGGAGTTTCTGAAATCCATGGCTGAGATGCTGATGATTTGTGGCAGTCGATTTCACGGCTGGCGTGGCGAAGAAGGGGTGATCCCGAAGCGTCGGCTGAGAATTATACGTGCAGGATGAAGGTTGGCGTGGAAGTGTCCCTTGCTCATGACATGGACAGGGCTTGCGTAATGGGGGCGAAGTATGGGTGTGTGAGGCATCGCTTTGCTGCAAAAATTGATGTGAGGCAACAGCGACAACAGAATTGAGCACCACTTGATCAATCACAGCGATATCATGAACAGAAAGGTCAATACTCACCGCTGATTCGGCCTGCGGGATCGTATACGAGCATGTCCTTGAGCATGTCATGACCATCGTCGTCAAGTTGGGGCACGACGCGGCGAAGTGGTACACCTGTCCAGCGTGGGAAGGTAGTTTTATAGTCTGGAAGGTTTTGAACGCCGGGCCAGATCTCATTGGTCGGAGTGCCGAGGATTCTGCAGACGGTCAGGTGGAGAGACGACGGTTAAGGTCAGTTCACAGCTTCCGGCGCAGGACTCTGAATCAACAGGAAATTGCAGAAGAAACGCACCGGAAGATTCTGAAGATCTCATCAATTTCCGAGTCGCCCGGAAGAGCGGACTGCGAGCGGCCATCTCGGCAAAGATGCAACCCACAGACCACATGTCGATGGCTGTGCTGTAGTGCCTGCTTCCGAGGAGGACCTCGGGAGCGCGATACCAGAGCGTGACGACTTCGTGTGTGTAGGTGCGAAGAGGAATTCCGAAAGCGCGGGCCAGACCGAAGTCGGCAACCTTGAGGTTTCCCTCCTTATCGATGAGAAGATTTTGAGGTTTCAGGTCTCGGTGAAGGATGCGGTGAGAATGACAGTAATAGATGCCCCGGATGAGCTGCCATGAGAATTTCTGCGTGGACGTCGACAACGAGCATAGCAGAGTCAGAGTTCTGCAAGTATTCCAGGGGAGCAAACCCTCTTGACGGACGCAGGCGCAGATTACGTACCCTGACAATATCCGCATTCATGCCCTCTGGGTTAGAGCTGACCTTCTCCATGTACTTTTTCAGGTCGAGATCGAGGAACTCAAAGACGAGATAGAGCTTGGAATCCTGATGAATGACATCGAAGAGTCTGTAGAGTTTCAGATGGAACGGAATGGTGGGCGTGGAAGGTGAGTGTCGCTGTCAGGAGTGGGGATCAGGCAGCAGTGCAGCTCACCTGACAATGTTATCATCTCGGGTCTCCTTGAGCAAGCTGATTTCACGGATTGCTGTGGAGGGTACACCTTCCTCTTCGTTCTCGAAGCGAATCTTCTTGAGGGCTACTATGCGGCCATTGTTGCCTGGCGTCAAGTCGCGTGCCTTGAAGACGACACCGTAAGTACCTGGCGAAAAGGGGGGGGGGGGGGGAGCAGCTGATCAGCCAACACTCGCGGTGCCAGAAAGAGAAAAGACACAGGAGCGCACTTACCCTCTCCGATATTTTCGAGACGATGATAGCAGTCGAGAGTCGACATGACTATGCGTGAGCTAGGGTCGAATCGGTGAGGAGTGGCAGAGAACAAAGAGAAAACGAAATCTCAGGGCGCTCGTGCGTCAATATGAAAGGTCGAAAGAAAGCCGGGCCTGCGGGTGGTTGAGACTGTTCGCGGGATTGGAAGGCGCGTCCGGTCCGTAGTTTTTCTTGAGGTTCCTTTGCTGGTCGTCGTGGTTGGTACTTGGTTGTCGAGCTCTCGTCTGCGCGACGCAGGTCAGTTCCCGCAACCAGAAAGTTCAACACCTCCTCAGACCCTCCTTCTAAGGTCAACAGCAACCAAGTGGTGAGTCTGAAAGAGGTCTTTGACATGGGTTGTGGAAGTCTTCCGCCCTGTGATTGTGCGTTTGAGACTGTGGTCTGTGGGTGTCATGCCCAGGTAGAAGGTCTCGCGTCGGACGCGCGGATGAAACCAACACTTGGAACGGACGCGTCTGATTTCTGAGGCGCGTCCGGATAAATGCGACAGAACACGTGAACACCATTTTTGTTTGAAAATCCGAGTTTGAACATTTAATCCGGGGATTCGGCAAATCGAGAGATCAGCGATCAGCAGGGAACTTTCGCAGCGCGTCTAAATGGCCGTCTAACCTAAAAAATAGCCATTTCCGTTTGGCCGCGAAGCTCCGTGAATCGGCTTTCGCATGTATTTTGAAGTGGCATGTCTAAAAAGCGCTTTCACGAGTCGAGTGATGCTGTCAGCTGTATAAGAAAAACTGCCGTCAGAGGGCGGCTAAATGCGTCATCGTTTGGCCGGCGACCATATGAGCCGGCAAAGCAATTTAGGATTTGAGCTCCACACGGCCAAACCCGCGTCTAAATTGGCCGCCAGGCTATTTGCGAAAGTTCCCTATAGTCTCAGTAAGAAAGGAAATCCCGAGAAATTGCGATATTTAGACTTTAAAGTTTCGCAATTTTCCCCGATAGTTGATAGTTGTCATAACGAGTTTTCACATGGTTCCACTTGATCTTCTCTCTCTCTCTCTCTCTCTCTCTCTCTCTCTCTCTCCTTTTTTTTTCTTTTTCTTTTCTTTTTTTTTTTTTTTTTTTTTTTTTTTTTTTAAAAAAAAACCCCTTTTTTTCCAGAAGATGTAATATGTAAATTACGACGGTTGAGGATATTCCCCAGACTTTAGCACTGGGGTTATAGAAACGGGTTTCTTACGGCCGTAGGCCCTCTCCGCCTACATCAATCGAGAAAACTTTTGCAATTTTAAATCAAAACCAGCAAGAGTTCGCCAGCGTCCCTAGGTACCGGTCCTGCCGCCTGCGTTCAACGTCCAACTTTCACGCCTGTATCCAGTCGCAGCACCGACTTTTATTGAGAGATGTAGGTGGATGGATTTCACCGAGTGCGGGTGCGTGAGAAATTTGACAAACAGGGACAGTTTTCCAAGGAAAATGATAAAGAGGAATAGGTTTCAAAGAAATTGACAAATAGGGACAGTTGAAACAGACTACCACATATCCACATCATATTCATACATCCCAGCTGAGGCTGCACTCTTTGCGCCGATGCCCTTCCCCCCCACAGATGCTACAGTGCTGGCCGCCTGGCCTGCAGAAGACGTCGCTCCTTTTTCTTTGCGCACTTTTTGAGGCCTGAGGGCGACCGGGCTTGCGCTTCATGTCGGGAGACTTGACGTCGGCGAAGGCGAGGTTGATGATGTTGATGGGGATTGGGGGGGGAGAGTGTTGTTGTACATATCTTTCCATGTCTCTGTGGTGTAATACCAATGATAGTAGGGTTAAGGGTACCGCCGAACGGCCGAAGACTGCAGCCAGAGGTCGGCACGAGTATGGGTAAACATTGGGTATGAGCTGTCAGATACCCAAGTTTCGAATACTTGAGTATTACTTGAGTAATACTCGCCATACCCAAGATGTACCCAAGAATGTACCCATCCCTTTTTCATTTTACGTAACAAAAAGATTACATCCACTTATTCTAGCTGATGGTCACGGTTATCACTATAGTGATGACATAATGGCATATTACAGCTGTAGTGATCATGTAGTTATAACGATAGTGACAGCATAGTGACATGTTAAAACTATGGTGACAGCATAGTGACATGTTACAACTATAGTGACAGCATAGTGACATGTTACAACTACAGTGATTTCATAGTTACAACTATGGATAACACAATTACAAGTTACAACTATAGTGAATCAGAACCGCCAGAGCCCAGAGAACGTATTACGTAATGCTGACTATGGAAAAATACTCGCGAGTATACCCAGATAATACTTGGGTAAATTGATTTTATTACGTAATCCTGACTAAACAAGATACTCGCGAGTATCCTTAAGTAATACTTGGGTATACTCGCGAGTATGAGTATCGATCTCGTCGGAAAAAATACTTGCACCCAAGAGTACAGTATCGGAGGTCAAATACCCAAGACTGTACCCATGCCGACCTCTGACTGCAGCTTGCGAATCAATGCAATTGCATGTTTGCATGGTCGCAGCAGTAATTGAAATTGTCGGCAGTCGCAGGAGCCCACCTCGTCAACGCTGGCGGGAAGATCCACCACGTACTGCACCTCGTCCACGCTAGTGACCAACCCACTCAGTGGCGTGCTGCAGACATCAGTCATGTGGCGGACCTCTTTGATAGTGGCCTGCGCCTGCAACTGAGAATATTCTGCTTGCACCATAGGAGACTCGCACTTGATCGCCTCCATGCGGCGTCCAAAAAATCGCTTCATCTGATGTAGTCGAGGCACAGGAGCGGTGGAAGCTCCCGTGCCTCCAGTAGCATGGCGTTGGCAATTTCTATTTTCTGCCAAATTCGATGTGACGTGTCCATACTTCATAGCGTCGACCTTTGACCGCATGAGTTGCCCACTTCTCCGCATCATTATTGGCCAAGTATTCTGCAGCATTTTTGTTCACCTCTTTGAGCCGTGTCATCTGCCCGTCGAAGCGATCCTTCGTGCGGGCATATACGATCGTCCAGTAGAGCCGCCCAGCGGCGGCAGAGTAGTGCCTGTCTTTGATGTTTTTTGCAATGTGAAAACAGCAATAAACCGAATTTGCATTCGGCAGGACGCCCTCGATGGACGAGAGCAAGCCTGCATTCCTGTCGCTGACCATCGTAGTGCTGGCGTCGTCGAGTCCTGCAAGGGATTGGCGCAAATTGTCCATAAACCAGTGCCAATTATCCTCCGTTTCTCCGGCGTGAGGGCCCAGGCGAGCAGAATGAGAGAGCCAGTGCCGTTCATTCCTGCTGCAAGTTTGAGACGCATTTGGTATTTTGTTTTCATAAATGTTGCATCTATGGCGAGCCAGTGTCGGCACTTGTCCAATGCGAGTCGGCAGGCGCCAGGGCAAACGAAAATCCTCTCGAAGACGCCGTGTTTGACCTCCAGCACCGCGTGTGTGCCTGGGTCTGCGGCCTGCAGTCGCTCCACATAGGCAGGCAGGCGTTTGAAGCTGCCAACCTCATCTCCGTACGCCTCATTCAGAATGGCTGATTTAGCCTTGTATATTGCGTCCTTCTCGGCCTGGTAGCCCTTGAGATGCTTCAGCTGTTGAGCAATCTCCTTGGCGGACGTCTTTGGAGTGATAACCATGACCTCTTTGATCTATTATGCACATAAAAAAGAGGAAGCATTAATCCGTCAGCCCCACCACATCAGTGCAACAAAACTATGGGTTTTTCTGCCTTGTCATCTCCCACAGTTCCACACATGCCACGTACCGTAGAAACAAGCAGACTATGATTACCATTAGAACTCCTCTTTCCCTCCTGAGAAAGGCCGACGCAGTTGTGCTCGAGCTTCAGTTTCGTCAGGATGATATCGCCCTTAGACCTTAGTTGATTTAACGCGGGCATAGAAGCCGCAGGAGGCATGGGAGCACTTCATTGTCGCGTAATGTGCTTTGGTATCGCCCACTTGGCCACTTTGGCATTCCAGCCGTCTTCTGCAGCCAAGGCGCGAACGGCCTGTTGGAAGGCTTTGACGGAATCGTACTACTGTCCAAGGGCTAATTCCACCATCTTGAAGTGCAGACGTGCAGGAGTGGACCAGAGGGGGAGGTTTTGTATGATACTATGTACATGCAATGGGGCTGCAAATTTTTCCTCTGGCGATATGCCCCAACTGTCCGTGTTTGTCAATTTCTTTGAAACCTATTCCTCTTTATCATTTTCCTTGGAAAACTGTCCCTGTTTGTCAAATTTCTCCGGGTGCGTTTGTTCCGGTCCACCTCGGCGTTTAGAAAGCTCGGCTTTCGGACTGAGCGTTTATCCGGAACCAACACTCACCAACGCTGGCAGCTACAAATCACAATACTAACTTCTCATCGCCTGCTTTGATTTTGATACGGACAACTGCTCAGGGTTCATGAGGAAAAGAAGCAGTACCATACCAAATTTCAGATTTAGTTGTTTGGTTAGGAAAGGTGTCATGGTGAATGCATCCACAGGCAATTGTGACCCGGCCCTACCTTGTGGGTCCGGAGTATTCCCCGAACTCATTTAAGATAGTGAATAGTAGACCTGTCACACCTGTTGACCTGTGACCTGACTAGTGACGAGAGGTTTCTGCACCCGTCCGTGGCCCACAAGGTAAGACCAGGGCTCGGCGCGACTATGCGACTATACGACTATTACGGCTATAGTCGCTTGCAACTATGAGCGACTATAGTCATAGTCGCAGATAGTCGTTCTTACGACTATGACTATGACTAATGACTATGACTATGCCCCGGAAAATCAACGACTATAGTCGCGATAGTCGCTACTTTAGATGTCGGGCCGTTGAGCCGCTATAGTTCGACTATAGTACATTTATAGTTGACAATATTCGCGACTACGGTTGCATGATCACCGCAGGAAGTGACTATTGACTATCTCAGATTTTCAGAAAACGCCTACGACTATGACTATGACTATGGTCTATGACTATGCCCAAAAACGTGCGACTATTGTCGTAGCCGAGCTCTGCAGTACATTTTGGCATTATATGTCGCGTATATGTCAACGTACACCTGCAGTGTGGATGAAGTAAACTGCAGTATACACTATACTTTAAGTATACGATATGATACTGTACGTATGATACAGTATAACATAAGTATACTACAGTCTTCAAAAGTATAGTTTAAGCATACAAAGTATTTGATCACACTACGTTCTGTTTCATTCTGCAGTATGCCGCCGGAAATCCAAACAGTATACGTTACCTTTTCTGAAACGTATCCAAATTTGGCGACAGGAATCAGCATAAATTTTGTTGCTGCAGAAAGTAGTACTGTGATAGTACTGTGACAGTATAAGGTGACAGGATACAAAACACAGTAGGTCGAAACACTATTTGTGACAACGACATGGTAACGTCGATTCTATTTTCGTTTGTAAAGGTTTCCTTCACTGCCAGGTACTACCCATCTTCTGGCGCGTTGATAGCCGTATCAATCGTGGAGTCGCTGGCCCTTGTTAGCATCAACGAGCAACGTAGACCATCATCATTTCCGAATCAGAGCTTCAAACCTTGCGGCCTCTTCTTCTTCACTTCATCTAATATTGCTCTATTTGCTTTGTAAATTACATTGCATTGCAATAATCATTGCATTGCATTGAAGGTGACATCTTTGCCAGACCTGTGCTTTAGCTGCGTGTTAATTGTCTTATCAAGCGTATCAGGCCCTGAGGTCTTAGGGGAAACGACCATAATTCTGCAATTTGGTCATTGGTGCAGAAAATCTCAACTTCCGATCCTTCATCTCCTCGCTCCTCTGAACATGCTAAAGATAAAGAAATTACTGTGATTTTCAAGGCCGCGACACAGGTCACTTTGATCGAAAGGACGAAAGAACGAAGACATTTGATAAACGTTCATAAAAATTGACCGTTTGCGATATAAAGTCTCTCAGAGGGAGATCAGCACTCTATATTTGCGATTTTGAATCGCGGGTAGGCCCATGGCCGACACCTGAGTAGATCCTATCAAAAGATTTTATATTACAGTAGGCCTATTACTGCAAATTTTTGCAACGAAGATATTAAAAGGCGCGATCGAGTGGCGATGAGATGAAAGGAGGCGCATAGGGTCATGGCCTGTAGAGTAGAAGTGTTTTGGTCAAGAGGGCCCACTGAGCGCGACAAGGTCAGTGGGAAGGCGCCTGGCCATGGTCCTTAGGACAAAAATTATCTATGAGAAGTGAATGAGGTTTGATGGGTACAGGGTAGCCATACACGACTCGGGACAAGCTTAAAGACGGGAAGGCTGCGGATGCCTGGTTGCAGTGCCCAGTGAAAAGGCCCGAGCGAGAATACGTCAGAACTGATTTCAATGTTGCAGCGCGAATCTCCGATAAGCCTTTCTCTGGTTCCCTGCATGTTTTCAACCATTCTTTTTTGACCTTCTTTTTCTCTTTCGCCTTGAATGTTGATCGAAAACCAGCATCGGCTCACGATCGAGCACAAGCTCATGTCAGCGCAGCTGTAGGCGGTTAATGGCATTTTGAGCGAGACCATAAAGGTGGCTCGCAAGTAGAAAATGTATCTTGTCTGACTCGCCCTCCCCGGGACATATTCTCGATGGAGAAAGTCAGATCGTTGTGGCGAAGCGGGTGTGCCCTCTGCAACAAGAAGTGTCGTTGACTCGCTGCCGCCTGACCCGTCCCCAAACCATGATAATATAAGGTGACGACGATTAATTTTTGGAGTGAATCAGTGAAAGGACGATTACAGAACAAAAAGAGAGCGAATGGCGGTGCGAACATGACTCACAACTTGGCATTTGGAAACGGTAAGTTGGTAAGTGAAACAAAGCATCAGAGGAGACAAGGAGACTGAATGCACGAAAGGTGATTGGTGAATGGTGGTGAATGGTGATTGCCGACGGGTCAATTCGAAAGGAAACGCCAATCGTCCTCATTCCTCCACCACACAGTCATGAGCGTCCGACAGATTGAAGTGAGCATCCGATAGACTGGACGAGTCTTCGTCAGTCTGAGTCTGAGAGTCCTCTTGCAAATACGACTTCGGCGCTGCCTCGCGCTTGAACGGCCACGACCGAGGTGGTCCTGCACTTTGCGCTGCAGCTTCAAATAGAGCTTATCCACCGTGACTGTCGCTGAAGGCACGAACGCAGGCTGCCGTGAAAAATGCTGCAGATGTCGGAATGTCGGATCCCGGCGCTCTTTGAAAAAGGCACAGATGTTTCCCTTTGAGGGGGGGGGGGGGGAGGTGGGGATGCCGGGAAAGCAGGCTCTTGTCTCGTGCCCAGAGTACATGCAAAGGCGGACTATCGCCTCGAGAACGTTGACTGCTCCACTCAGCGTGTCAAATTCCTGTCTGGGAGACAAAGACGAGAAGTGTGGCTGAAAGAACCCATGTAAGTGATAATGAGTGATTAGCGTAGGAGGAAGGGACTAGGGAGAGCAAAAGGATTTAGATGCTAACCAAGCAGGTCGATTCTTGATCATCATCAAGATGGCACGACCTCCGAGGACGCCGGAAACATCGACGGCAGTTGAGCCCTCGTCCCGTAAGTTCAGAAGGGCTCGTTCTCTGTTTGTTCCTGCAGTAAGTACGAATACCCGTGCGCCAGTACAAAGGGCTCGCTGAGGCCGAGTGCTGCCATAGAGAGCGCAACCTGTTGAGGTACAAAATGTGAGAAAACCAGAATCAGAGCAGTTTGTGTCTGGTGACGGGAAGGCCACTTACGTCGTCGTCCCAATGCTCTTTTGCTGAAACGGGGTGAGGGAAAAGTTAGTGTCCATGAAGGCGGTGATGGACAACCGGCCGCTGCCAGACGCCAGATGGGCGGCAACCTCTCCGGTGCAGCAGGTTGAGCCACCGGTGACTCTTTCCCAGAGATGGTCTGTAGACATGGCAAACGTGCCAAGAATGACCATATTGGGCGGTGGTGCCAGCTTAGATTCCTCCAACGACTTCCTACGAAGCACCCTTCGCCCATCCGGAGCATCCTTCATATCGAGGCCGACCTGGACGAATGTTTTTACTGTCGTCGTCGGCCAGTCTCGTCGCTGTAGGCCTGTCGCCAAGTCCAGGACCTCCGTTCGATAGGCTTCCGCTTCTTCTACCGAGCCAGTGCCGCGTTCGTGGAAGCACTGAACGAGAAGATCCCAAGTGCTATCGGAAAGCTCTGTAGATGGGAAGTCGAGCTTTGAGAGAGGGCCGACGAGGCAGGGAAGTTCCTTGAGGTTGGGAATTGCTAAAGCAATCCTAGATATCCCGTCATGGGCTACGCCGTCTTCGTCGCAGTCGGAGCCGGCTCCAAGTCTCTTTGACCCACTCGCGATGCCGTATTGCACTCCACGAGTGCCGAGACGAGCACTGCCTGCTGTTGGGCCGATCTTGCATCTCCTCGTGTCGTGAGTGGTTTTAGTAGGAGTTAGTCGATAGCAGCCCGTAGCCGTCGATGTAAATACGGCTCGATAGGTTCCTCAGCCGGGCTTTGCAGCGTTCTTGATGTCAAGGCCTTTGAGACGGGGGGCATCTCATGGGTGGTTTGATTGAGGCACCGCATTGTGCAGAGCTATCTCCTTTGGCGATATCCGGCAGGTCTTGACGAACATAGCGCTGCGGCTCGCTCTCCGAACAGAGGTTTTCACTGAACAGTTATTTGTTGGCATTATCCGTTGAGAGAGGTCATAGGGGGCAGGGGTGAGAATTTACCTTGAATCACGTAGTTCTCCCTCCTCACGTAGTTCTTTCTCCTCCGTCGACGAATCACGTAGTTCCCGCTCCTCCGTCAGCGCACCGCTACCATCACTTCGTCTGGGTCCCTGCCCATGCCATGATGCCTGCTGATGCGAAGATGCTGGTCCGCGATGGTCATGATGCGCGGCTTCCGTCCGTCGAACATCTTCAATCCTCCCCCCCATGATAAGCTCCGGGTCCGCCCGCCGAACAGAAACATTTGCCCCATCCATGATGAGCTCGGTCTGGGCCAGAACCGACGCGACGGGGGCCTCGTCCAAGAAGCTGACGAATCCGAAGCCGCGTCAAAGACCCGTGTGCCTGTCACTCTTGATGGTAACATGAATAACTTCGCCGAATTGAGGAAAGAAGGCCCGGAAGGAGTCGTCAGTGGTCCTGGGGGAGATATCGCCGACGAAGATGCGGTGCTGTTGGTATTGTTTCGGCATGCAAAATGGCCGGTATGAGGTTGATCTGGACGGTTAGAGCCGAGAGGCTTGCGTTAGAATCTGTCGGTATCGTTTGGAGTGAGGAGAAGTCTGAAGAGAGTGTATTCGGATAGACTCACACGTCTGCCATCGAGGAAGTGTTCTCCCTCCATAACCTAGTTGGCAACGTTAGGATCTTGGAATGTGATGAAGCCTAATCCTCGGGACAATCTAGTCGTCAGGTCGTGTACAATCCTACAATCGACCATGTTGCCGAATTGGGACATGTAGTTACGGAGCGAAGGTGTTGGTAGTGGAGAGGAATAAATTAGTTGTGGAACTGGAAGAACGAAGATGATTGTCTCGTGTCGCTTTATAGCTCTCACCTTCTGTCGCCCTACCAAGACCTCCGACGAAGATGTCACTGGTCACACCATTGTCATTTGTCCCTGCTGTGTCCTTCCTGCTGACGCTGATTGCTATTCGATGCCGTTCCTCCATCGTACTTCCTACCCTCAGCAGGCGTTCGGAAATTGGTCGAGCTGGACATGCGAGATTGAGCTGGTGGATTTGCGGCTGCTCAGGAAACGGCTGTGGTTGCTGCTGCTGGTATGAAGGTGGTGGAGTCGTGTTCTGACGAACATTTGAGACGAGAGGCAGGCAGCTGAGGACCATATCTGATTGAGGCACGGCATGGAGAAAAAGGTTATCAATCACTTCCAGATCCATGGCCCGACGACGATACGGCGAAGGCTCCCCATCGCGGTGGAACCTGATGTGCAGCCTCACTCGCCGCTATCATCCTGCTGCCCACTCTCTCTCCCTCTCTCTCGACGCAGTTGCCCTTACGAAGTACGGCCTGCGACCCTGCGCACAGCAGAATAGAGCTGTTTGACATTTTCCGCTTCGGGAGAGGAGTAGGGGACAGTGGCGCAGACAAATCGAGCAGATGTTCCATGTGAGTTCTTATTGGTCCTTGACAGGTCAGTGTAATTTGATTTGTAGGTGGACCGTTACTCAAATTCAAAGTTGTTGCCTTACGGTTGGGAAAAAAGGAGAAACTAAGACTATACATGAAGTTTGGGCAGCGCAAGTAAAAATGGGTCGCTTTGAGATGAATTAAAATTTGGAGTCAGTGTTGCAGCATTCTATATACTATCGGGCTATAGTATACTGCAATAATACCATACTATTTGAAAAATAGTATATAACATGTTTTATTTTGAGAAAAGTTTTCAAACAGGTAATACATACCATTCGAAAATCCGGGCGCGGGCGCATACTATAATATCACAATAGTACCTTGTCGAGAAGGGGACGAGGAAAGTAATAAGTATACTATAGTATGTTGTTGGTGGTAGTATAGTACTCAAACTGTCAAAAAGGAGTATGATAGTACTGCTATTGGGGTTACATTACTACTAAAGTAATACTGCCCAATCAGTACTACTTCTTCTGCGAGAAAGAATAGTAGTACTATTAGGTTAATAATAGTATGTTTTTTGAAGGTGAAATGATCTGCTATAGCATTCTGCTGTGCAAAAAAAATATGCTATAGTAATCCTATAGTAGTACAGCACGAGATTGAGATGCCGTACTACTCTTTTCGTACTACTATACTACTACTATTACATAGGTTTTTCAAAAAGGTATTATATTATGCTATCGCATACTTTTGTATGATATAGTATACGATAGGATGATATCTCCCCTCTGGGAGAGAGAAAAACATACTATATACTATAGTATGCTTGGCCTAAAAATTGACATACTATAATAGGTTACGAAACACTGGTCGAGCCGGGTCCCTCTGTCCGAGATGATTTTGTTTCGAATGCCTGTACATTAATTTGCTGTCGAGCCTGTTCCAGGATACGCATTTGCTCGGCGTTTTGGGGGTAAACAATCCTTTTACCCCAAACCGATCCGCACACCAGTAACTGTGGTCTGTGCCTTCTCTATTCTGATGCTTAGGGTATTCGTTTTGCCAATGAGGTCGATATTCGATTACAAAAGCGGCTCAAAGGGCAAAGGCCGATGCGTCTTGATCCGCATGACCGCATCGGCCTCCTCGGAGTTGTTGTTTTCCATGTTGTCTCTGGCCGTCAACAGCTCGACCCAGTCATCGCGGCCATCTTGATTTGGTGAGGCAAACAACATTCGCTAAGTATTTTGCTGAGCCTGGACGGTGATATGCATGTCCGTGAAAATGATACGCACCTGAGTTTCCATCCTGGGCACGCTTGACATGTTCAATGAAAGCTTATCCTCCAGCTCCTTGACCTTGTCGGAATTGAGCTTCAGCACACGTTGATGGCTTGATGCTCGACCTCCTGAGCTTGAGCGTACTTAGACGACGTAGCCGCGGCGGAAGTCGACCCTTGAGCCACAGGAAAAAAATTGTGTGGAGGGAGAGCTGACTACCTTTGGCAGTTGGAGCTGTAACTCAAGGAGGGTAAGGTTGTCCACCTTCTGAGAAAATGTATGTGACAGTAGTAATATATCAGTACCAAAGGAGTAGTACGGCATCCTAATCTGGTTCCGTACTACTATAGGATTACTATGTAGCTATAGTATGTTTTTCAACAGGGGAATGCTATAGCACATCATTCCATCCTAAGAAAGCATGTCATCATTATACTGGTAGTACTACAAATTTTTCTCGCAGAAGAAGTATTAAAGGATCTTGGAGCTCCGGCGGAGTCTTTCGTCCGTACGGCTCCATCCGGCTCCTCTGACACCGTGATGGCGGAGGGAAACCTCCCTTCGGCTGGCTTTTCAAGACTGACGCGGAGCAAAAACTCCCTCCGATTGCTAAAACCACAAACTACTACTCCGAAATCTTCGTCCGGCTCTATGAAATGTTTTGCCCTTCGAGCAAATACCTCTCCGGATCAATCAATTTTAGCGGAGCTCCGGCTGCTCCGTCTCAGTCAGCCAAGGAATTTCAGCCTCGATTACCATTTTCTTAGTGAGGCAAACAACAGTCGCTAAGCATATTGCTGAGCCCCGACGGTGATGATCATCACATTCGAAGGAAATATGCACGGGCAAACAGCACGTTTGTGGGCAATACGCAGGGGGAAGTCAGAGTAGAGAGCGAAAGGGTAGCGACGGAAAGTGGAGCTCTTCTCGATCTGCCTTTATTCAGCCAGAAATTTGTTGAGGCTAGCAAAGGAGTGTGTCGGATGTTTGAAACTAGAAGAGAAGGTTGAGGCGTGGTTTGATGTAGTTGCGATGCTTCAGTCAAGACGGCGCTTCTTGCACACCGTCTGAGGAACAGGTGGTGGGTCGGCTTGGTTTTTCGCTTTGGGCGGTTACGTGGGCCGTAGAGGGGGATGGTATCTGCGGGGCCGGCCTCTGCAAGGGCGGCCTCCTGCTCAGCTTTTCTTGCGCGTTGCTTCTCTCGTTCGGCTTCCTTTTTAGCCTCCGTCGCACGAATGAGCTCGTTTTTCTCCTCTTCGTCCCGCTTGAGGCGCTCGTAGTCTGCACGTTCGATCGCTGTCATTTGATGCTGATCCTCCGCTTGTCGATGCCGATCTACCGCCTGTGTCGTAGCCTGAAGTTGGTCGCTCAGCTCCTTGATACGCTTATCCTTCAGCTCCAAAACTTGTTGATGCTCGGCCTCTTGAGCTTGAGCTCGCTTGAACATATCGTCCTTCTCCTGCCACAACTACTTCTCGCTGTCGAGAATGTGCTCCCGTTCGCCCTTCTCCAACTGCAGCTTATCCTCCAGCTCCTTGACCTTGTCGGAATTGAGCTTCAGCACACGTTGATGCTCGACCTCCTGAGCTTGAGCGTACTTAGACGACGTAGCCGCGGCGGAAGTCGACCCTTGAGCCACAGGAAAAAAATTGTGTGGAGGAGAGCTGACTACCTTTGGCAGTTGGAGCTGTAACTCAAGGAGGGTAAGGTTGTCCACCTTCTGAGAAAAACGTATGTGACAGTAGTAATATATTAGTACCAAAGGAGTAGTACGGCATCCTAATCTGGTTCCGTACTACTATAGGATTACTATGTAGCTATAGTATGTTTTTCAACAGGGGAATGCTATAGCACATCATTCCATCCTAAGAAAGCATGTCATCATTATACTGGTAGTACTACAAATTTTTCTCGCAGAAGAAGTATTAAAGGATCTTGGAGCTCCGGCGGAGTCTTTCGTCCGTACGGCTCCATCCGGCTCCTCTGACACCGTGATGGCGGAGGGAAACCTCCCTTCGGCTGGCTTTTCAAGACTGACGCGGAGCAAAAACTCCCTCCGATTGCTAAAACCACAAACTACTACTCCGAAATCTTCGTCCGGCTCTATGAAATGTTTTGCCCTTCGAGCAAATACCTCTCCGGATCAATCAATTTTAGCGGAGCTCCGGCTGCTCCGTCTCAGTCAGCCAAGGAATTTCAGCCTCGATTACCATTTTCTTAGTGAGGCAAACAACAGTCGCTAAGCATATTGCTGAGCCCCGACGGTGATGATCATCACATTCGAAGGAAATATGCACGGGCAAACAGCACGTTTGTGGGCAATACGCAGGGGAAGTCAGAGTAGAGAGCGAAAGGGTAGCGACGGAAAGTGGAGCTCTTCTCGATCTGCCTTTATTCAGCCAGAAATTTGTTGAGGCTAGCAAAGGAGTGTGTCGGATGTTTGAAACTAGAAGAGAAGGTTGAGGCGTGGTTTGATGTAGTTGCGATGCTTCAGTCAAGACGGCGCTTCTTGCACACCGTCTGAGGAACAGGTGGTGGGTCGGCTTGGTTTTTCGCTTTGGGCGGTTACGTGGGCCGTAGAGGGGGATGGTATCTGCGGGGCCGGCCTCTGCAAGGGCGGCCTCCTGCTCAGCTTTTCTTGCGCGTTGCTTCTCTCGTTCGGCTTCCTTTTTAGCCTCCGTCGCACGAATGAGCTCGTTTTTCTCCTCTTCGTCCCGCTTGAGGCGCTCGTAGTCTGCACGTTCGATCGCTGTCATTTGATGCTGATCCTCCGCTTGTCGATGCCGATCTACCGCCTGTGTCGTAGCCTGAAGTTGGTCGCTCAGCTCCTTGATACGCTTATCCTTCAGCTCCAAAACTTGTTGATGCTCGGCCTCTTGAGCTTGAGCTCGCTTGAACATATCGTCCTTCTCCTGCCACAACTACTTCTCGCTGTCGAGAATGTGCTCCCGTTCGCCCTTCTCCAACTGCAGCTTATCCTCCAGCTCCTTGACCTTGTCGGAATTGAGCTTCAGCACACGTTGATGCTCGACCTCCTGAGCTTGAGCGTACTTAGACGACGTAGCCGCGGCGGAAGTCGACCCTTGAGCCACAGGAAAAAAACTGTGTGGAGGGAGAGCTGACTACCTTTGGCAGTTGGAGCTGTAACTCAAGGAGGGTAAGGTTGTCCACCTTCTGAGAAAATGTATGTGACAGTAGTAATATATCAGTACCAAAGGAGTAGTACGGCATCCTAATCTGGTTCCGTACTACTATAGGATTACTATGTAGCTATAGTATGTTTTTCAACAGGGGAATGCTATAGCACATCATTCCATCCTAAGAAAGCATGTCATCATTATACTGGTAGTACTACAAATTTTTCTCGCAGAAGAAGTATTAAAGGATCTTGGAGCTCCGGCGGAGTCTTTCGTCCGTACGGCTCCATCCGGCTCCTCTGACACCGTGATGGCGGAGGGAAACCTCCCTTCGGCTGGCTTTTCAAGACTGACGCGGAGCAAAAACTCCCTCCGGCTGCTAAAACCACAAACTACTACTCCGAAAACTTCGTCCGGCTCTATGAAATGTTTTGCCCTTCGAGCAAATATCTCTCCGGCTCAATCAATTTAGCGGAGCTCCGGCTGCTCCGGCTCAGTCAGCCAAGGAATTCAGCCTCGATTACCATTTTATCAGTAGCTTTTCACTCTCGACCGCCGCGCCGGAGTCTGCTGCAGCGCTGGGGTCGGCTATTGAAGCGGGTGAGGACAAGAAGATCACAAATTCACAATGGCCGAATCAGGTGGTACTGAAAACGATTCGACTGTGGTAGTAACCTGCTTATGTGATGAACCCCTCAAGATGCACCGGTAGACAAGACCCCTTTCCAACGAACGAGCAACCCCGATGAGCGACGCTTCAGCTTTGCGCCGGGGCCCAGCAGGCCCATTTATCGCGCAAGATTCATCGCGGGGCCTTCAGGCAGCGACTGGACGCGTCTGATACCGTTCGGCTCCATCTATAACAATAGATAACGATACTGTGATTTTGTCACCGCTGCTAACCGTCAAAGTGATATTTTTGATGGAGCCCAAGAAGAGCCGGAGCTGAGCTTCTCGACCGAGGTCGGAGATCCGTGCTCCGGCTTGGATGCAAGCTTCTGGCAATATCTCCGTCCGGCTCAATGCAGAAATTATGCAGCCGAAAATAACTCCGTTCGGCTCCTTTTCTAAGCCGGAGCGCGGAGCTCTGTCATATGGCTCTGATGACACCTCGCCAAAAAAAACTTCCTCCGGCTCCTTTTTTGGCCGGAGATTGCCGGAAATCGTTAAGATCCTGTAATGAGCACTAATTGGATAGTATTACTACAGTAGTAATTTCACCCAATTGTAGTGAGTACTATACTACCACAAAAAACTTACTATAGTATACCATTCGCGCCCTTTTTTCAACAAGGTACTATTGTGATACTGTAGTCTGTAGTATGTGCCCGCGCCCGGATTTCGAATGGTATGTATGACCCTGGTGAAACGTTTCCTCAAAACAAAACATACTATATACTACTTTCCAAATAGTATGGTAGTATTTTAGTATACTATAACCTCAATAGTATATAGTATGTCGCAACACTGGGCTCGACTCAGCCTACTGAATGGTAATTATTAATTTAGTTTATTTGTGACTTTGTCAAAATGGTTCATCATTCATGTCATGGTTGATTGCAGTTCGTGCTACGATTCGTGGCACTGATCCAACACAAAAGGAGCAATATTGCATACCTAGCCTGGCCTTCTTGGGCCAGAGCCTTCCCCTAACTCTAATCTCTATCACTATCAGGGTATGGTTCTGCACGCGATGATATATAAAGAAGCAACAACAGCTGCAAAACCGATACGAGATGTGGGTATATGACTGGAACCACCTCCTGAAATCTTCTGAAATCTTGAGACCCTCCACAACGGCACGAGGGCGAAAACGAAAGCCGAGAGAACCTTTGCGCCGCCGTCGGCGTGGCGGTCGGTGTCGTGGTACAGGCCGACCGATGCAAGGTTCGAAGCATTTTCGGAGATGAATCCGTTGACCTCGGCAACAATGTCGACGGTTAGTTGTGCGTTCTTGTTCCGGGCCGTTGCCATGGCGTCGATGTTTTCGAAACGAGCGATGTCAACAACGATGTCGCCAGGGGCCGTGAGTAGGGGTTCTGTGCCGTCGAGGCGAAGGAATGCCGAAAGCTTGTGAACCTCGGTTGTTCCCGGACCGTCTTCTTTGTGGTACAGCCAAACGTCCTCCGCAATTTTCGTCCAACCTTGGATCGTCGGTCCGCTTCGAGTCTAATCCCCCGTGCTCTGCAAGCTGGTGCGCGGAAACCGAATCTCCTGTTCTCCAGTGGTCGGCATGGACTGAAAGTCTACTGTCTAACATTGTTCGATTTCAAAGGTCCAAGTCCAAGTCTAGACTTTAGTTACAGGGTCAAAAGTCTGACGCAACTTTTTGACGCAAATAGTGACCCTATTGAAACTGTTATGAAAGTCCGTTGCAGGGCTCGGCGCGACTATGCGACTATACGACTATTACGGCTATAGTCGCTTGCGAATATGAGGGACTATAGTCATAGTCGCAGATAGTCTTTCTTAAGACGATGACTATGACTATGCCCCGGAAAATCAAACGACTATAGTCATAGTCGCAGATAGTCGTTCTTACGACTATGACTATGACTATGCCCCGAAAAATCAACGACTATAGTCCAGATAGTCGCTGCTTTAGATGTCGGGCCGTTGAGCCGCTATAGTTCGACTATAGTACATTTATAGTTGACAATATTCGCGACTACGGTTGCAGGTCTGTCTGCAGGATCACCGCAGGAAGTGACTATAATCGCCAGTGAACGGCTATAGTCACGAAAAGGTACAACTATAGTCAAACTTCAATAGTCTGACTATCGTTGGACGTTTCACGTTGGTATAGATTTGTGGTGCGACAAATGACAATTGCGGACTATGGATTTTCCATAGTTAGACTATAGTCACTATAGTCGCATAAGAAGTCAGACTACAGCCGAAACAGTCGCACAGCAGAGTCCGCAACGAGTAACGACTATAGTCGACTAAGAGACTACAGTCAGACTTACGACCATGACTATTTCGGATTTTCAGAAAACGCCTACGACTATGACTATGACTATGACTATGCCAAAAAAACGTGCGACTATTGTCGTAGCCGAGCTCTCTAAACTTTCAAGTCGAAATATCATGACTTAAAGTCCAAAACGTCACTTTTTGGCTATTTTCAAAATATCATCTTTAAAAGTAGGAGCCTCAATCCGAATTTAACTCACCATAGAACAGACTTATAGTCACATAATCGCTCAGTCGTCTGAGTATTGGACGAAAAGTTCAAAGAAGTCTGAGCATTTTTGTGACTATTGGATGATTAGTCTGACTGATAGTCCAATAGTCGGACATCTCAAATTCTCAAAGCAGTTAGCAGTGTTGGACTTTTAGACTTTTTCAGCTTTTAGCGATTAGTCTGCTGAGTGCTGTCTGCCCTTCCCGTGAAAAAGTCCAAGTCTAAGTCTAAGCCCAAAAGTGTAAAAGTCAGCCCAAAAAAGTCTAGACCATTAGACTTTTGAAAAGTCTAATAAAAACGTCTAAAAGTTTGCCGACCACTGCTATCTGCTACAGACTAAAGTTACTAACAGATCATTCAATAGCAAAACCACCAAAACGTGAAAGGTCTAAAAAAAAAATTGTAAGGCAATCTTCTATTGGGGCTCTTGGCCGAGGAGAATACCGGTTCTATAACCCATGTGGTTATTGTGACATGACTCATAAGTCATAAACCCTCAACGGACATATAAAAAAAAATGGCCAATATATCAATTATCATCTATGCCCATATTCCCATGTGGCACTTAGATTTGTGGAGAATCGGTCCGGGGAACCGACGGAGCAGCTTGTCCTTTAGTCGTGCAAAGTCTTTCCTTCTTCCTAGCAATGAACTCTCAAGTCAGTTTCCACAGGTTATGAGCCCAACATTCAACCCTGAGCGGAAAGACTTCACCAACTCACTCTCAAGATGCCAGCCGAAGACAAGATTACCTCAGTCGAGACGATGCGGAAGGCGGTCCCCGAATTTGACGGGACGAACTGGAAGGACTTCGCCTTCTCCGTCAGAACGACCCTCAAGGGCAACGGTTGCTGGAAAGTCGTCGATCCCGGTCTCCCCCCGCCGAAGACGCTACCGAGGCCGTCAAAGCCGACTGGGAGCTGCGCAACGATCGCGCGTACGGCGTCATTGCCTTATCCTGCGTCAAAAGGATTCGGAACGGGCTCCACAAGATTGACACAGCCAAGGACGTTTTCGCGCACCTGCGAAAGGAGTTCGTCAGCAAGTCTGTCCCAGCCGTGCTCGACACCGAACGCCAGTACGAGGAGCTACTCAAGAAGCCGACCTCCCCCATACGCAACTGGATCGGCGAACTCGAGGAGATGCACGACCGACTCGAGGACATGGAGGTCGGACTCACCGAGAACAAGCGGTGCATGAAGCTCTTGCAGCACCTCCCTCCCAATACCGGCACTTCGTCAGGACACAGAGGAAGGCCGACAATTGGGATGACCTTCGGCTCGACATCTACGAGGAGGAGCGCGCACTCATGCGCGAAGAAGAGCAAGACGCGAAGGATCGACAAGATGCAGCCTTCGCGGTCTTCACGAGGGGCCCCGCAGGCAGAAGCGGTGGTCAGCAAGCACCCCGCGGGTTCAAGCCTGGCGGTACAAGGTCCTCACACAACAACAACGATTTCAGCGGATACAGGTGCTGGGATTGCGAGCAGAAGGGGCACAGAAAGCAAGAGTGCCCTACACGACTCAACTAGCCGCCTTCAAGGCCAACCTTGGCAAAGGAACGAAGGCGCAACAGGTTCAAGACACCGCAGCAGCAGCCTCGGACGCCTTTCCGGGCTCCACGCCGCCGGTACTAGCCCCCGTCCAGATCAGTCCAGCCGACTTCGATTTCGACTAACGCGTTCATCGCCGCGAATCCAGATGCGGTGGGAGCAAACGAGTTTATACTCGACACAGCGGCCTCCCGACACATCGTCGCCGACGCTTCCCGTCTCATCGGCTTCAAGAAGGCACCTCAAGGCGCCGGAATCCGGTGTGCGGATGGAGGGATGATGGTGGTCACAGGATACGGCGACTTGGCGGTGGTCAACAGCGACGGCGAGAGGATCAGGCTCCGAGACGTTGCTCATTGCCCAGCAGTCGTCGGGAATCTCATTGGAGGAAAGCGGTTGACGAGTAGCGGCTTTCGGATCACCTTCGAGGATCGAGAAGCCCACGTCGTGCACACCGTCTCGGGCAAGACGATCCTCAAGGCGAAGAACAACGGCCAAAACTGGGTCGTTCCCTTGTCGGCAGTCCCACCGATGATGCATTCATCGCGGCACCCGCAAACGTCGACCCCCAAGCCGTGCATTTCCACAACTGCACTGGACACTGCGGCCAGAAGAGACTCGAGACGCTTGCAAGATCCGGAACGGTGGTTGGCATGCCAAAGACGCTCGGGAACATTGGCTTCTGCTCGGCTTGTGCAGCAGGTAAGCTCGCCCGGACGAAGCATCCACGCTTGGAGATCAAGGAGCGAGCAGATCGACCGGGAAAAAGCTGCATGCTGACATCTTCGGACCCATCAACCTGCAGGAGTCACTCGGGGGCGTTAGATTCGGGCTCGTCATAGGCTGCGATCACTCCCACCACGTATGGTTCAAAGGACTCACGTCCAAAGCCCAAGCAACAAAGCATCTCATGGCTTTCCATGCGTGGTTCAGCAAGGAGTTCCCGGACAAGCCTATCAGCTCAATACGGACAGACGGGGCTTTGGAGTTTGGAGCTCAAGAAGTGAGAGAGTACTGGGGCAGGCACGGAGTCAAGCATGAGCCATCCCCAAGGTACTCCCCCCAGAGCAATGGAGTAGCGGAGAGAGCGGTGCGAACAGTGACGGAAATGACGAGAACAATGTTGATTGCGGCGAATCTCCCAATGTTCTTCTGGCCGGCGGCGGCAGCAACGGCAGCTCGACTCAAGAACATATTGCCGGCGACTGGTCTGCCCGACGGCAAGACCCCACATGAAGTCCTGCACGGCAAGCCCCCAAAGCAAGTCGAGCTAAAGCCCTTCGGATGTACCGCATGGGCTATGACCCCAGCTCCCCAACGCAATGGAAAGTTTTCCCCAAAATCTCACCCTTGTGTTTACCTCGGCCCCGCCTTCACAGGAGCTTCTCGGCTGTGGGACCCGGTCAGGAAAGTGGAAGTCGTGGAACACTCGGTAGCCTTCGACGTCAATGGCGATGCACCAGCCCTACTTCGCCAAGCGGGTATTGAGCACGCGACCAGTCGAGAGCAAGACATCTCTGCATTCGACGAAGGCACGGCACCACCGATCACCACCGCGCCACCTCAGGCTCCGGCCCCAGCAGCGCCTGCAGGCGCGATCCAGCGGCCGCGATCGCCTCTGGTCAATGCGATCCGGCGCGCTCTAGACGCAGGCGCGGTCCCGGAGCCAGCTCGCGCGACGATGGAGTCACTAGCACAGGGAAGGCATGTGCCCCAAGCCGCGCTCGGTCAGGCGGTGGCGCTGCTCCGAGCTTCCACAGCAGCCATGACGGAGGCACGGGCTCGCGCAAGCAATGCGCAAACACAATCAAGTTCAAGCGGTTCGACAGTAGGAAACAATGGTATGCAGGGGAGTGAAGCGCGAAGCGCTGTCGCTCAACACGGTTCGACAGTAGGAAACAATGGATATCAGAGGGGCGAAGCGCAGAACGCTGTCGCCCATTACGGTTCGACAGTAGGAAACAATGGGACACAAGGAAGGAACGAAGGCGCTGGCGGTGAAGGGAACGAAGGAGTTTGTGTTGGAGTTAGGAAAGAGGGAAGAGTTGAAGATGACGGCGCTGGAACGAGGCAGGAAGGGAGGAATGAGGGTGCCGGAAAGGAGCGTAGGGAGGAGAGGAGAAGCGCGAGGCTGGCTGGGTTGGAAGCGGAGCAGGTGGAGCTCCAGTGAGCAGGAAGCGAAAGGAGCCGGAAGACTCCTGCTATGCGGTCCTAGACCCAAGCGAGGTGCCATACGGCGACCCGCGCACGGTAGGCGAGGCCATGGCGAGGGCGGACTGGCCGGAGTGGCACGCGGCGATGTTGAAGGAACTTAAGTCGCACGAGGAACGTGGGACATGGGAAGTGGTCAGGGCGCCAGAGGGAGCAAACTTGGTGACGTCAAAGTGGGTATTGAGGATCAAACGGAACGCAGATGCCACCATCCAAAAGTATAAAGGCAGGTTGGTTGCTCGTGGTTTCACGCAGGTACAAGGCGTCGACTACGACGAGACGTTCGCACCCACCTCAAGACTTCAGATCTTACGGCTGTTCTGCGCTCTCTCCGCTGCCCTCGACATGGAACTTCATCAAATCGACTTCGAGACGGCGTATTTGAACGCAAAGCTCAAGCACGACATCTACATGGAGGTACCAGAGGGAGTCGATGCCCTCCCCGACGAGGCCCTCAAACTGCGATTGGCACTGTACGGCCTGAAGCAGTCTGGGCACGACTGGCACGCTGCCCTTCGAGATGCGCTGGCTTCAATCGGATTTCAGCAATGTGAATTCGACCCGACGATCTTCGTTCGTGACGGCAAGCGGGCAGCGATGCTCCTCGTCTATGTGGACGACATCATTGTGGCGACTCCCCAAGGCGAAGACATCGAAGCGGTCAAGAGGGAGCTTCTGAGCTTGTTCAAGGGCACAGATCTCGGTCCCGTACACCACGTTCTCGGCATTCGCATCACTCGGGATCGCAACGCAGGCACCATTCACTTGGATCAAGAACGCTACGCGGAGGAGGTTCTGGACCGTTTTGGCATGGACAAGTGCAAGCTGGCAAAGACCCCGATGGAATCCAAGACCCAGCTCCGTCAAGCAAGAGAAGAAGACCTTCGATGCGATCGATTACTGTACCTGGCAATCGTCGGATGCTTGGCGTACCTCGCCCAAGGCACGCGCCCCGATCTCGCTTTCCTGGTCAGTGCCTTAGGCAAGTTCAACGCCGACCCGACCGAAGAGCACTTGGGTGCAGCCAAACGGGCCCTTCGGTACTTGCGTGGATCTTCGGCAACGCGCTTGACGTTCGGAGGCGGCAGCGCAACCGAGATCGTCGGCTACGTGGATGCCGATTGGGCCGCGGATAAGGATGACCGGCGGTCGACTTCTGGGTTTGTGTTCACGATGAACGGTGGAGCAGTTTCTTGGGGCGCGAGGAAGCAGGGAGCGGTGGCATTGTCGACGGCTGAGGCGGAGTACATTGCGGCGGGGGTGGCTGGGCGCGAAGCACTGCTGCTTAAGGGAGCACTCACAGCGGCTGGTCAGCACTGCGGAACGATCAAAGTCCACTGCGACAACCAGGCGGCCATCAAGCTCGTCAAAAGCCCTGGTTCACACCACAACCGCAGCAAGCACATCGACATTGTCCACCACTGGATTCGAGAGCAAAGCATGAAAGGGGCATTTGCATTCGACTACATTGCAACAGACCTCAATCCGGCCGACGCTTTCACCAAGGCACTGGGCCAGATCAAGCACACGGAGCACGGGAGAAGGATTGGGTTGGATTTCCGAGGGAGCAGCTAGGAAGCAGAGGGAGTGGAAACAGATACGACGGCGGACTGCGCTGAGAGGGAGTGTGGAGAATCGGTCCGGGGAACCGACGGAGCAGCTTGTCCTTTAGTCGTGCAAAGTCTTTCCTTCTTCCTAGCAATGAACTCTCAAGTCAGTTTCCACAAGATTTTAGAGAAGTCGCTATATTTCAAATTTCCATTCGGAAATTCGAGTTCGGAAATTCTTATTTCTTGCCAACAGCACACACATACAATTTAATGATTCATGAAGGGGTAGTCAGTTATCCCAGAGTTTTCACTTTTTAAACACAAATCCAGAGAAACTCTGGACGCCGATCGGCTTCCCCATAGTGAACGATCCAGAGATTTCACTCGCACTTTTTTGACCAAGTGAAATCCACTTTCATCCACAGAATCCACAAAACTCGCACCCACCAAATGCTCAACACCCATCATTCATCATATTACTTACCTACACGTCGTACAAAGTAAGAGGGTGGTTGCTGCGCTTGAGTTCGGTGTGATTGGGAGCGTATCTTCATTTTATCTGTGAACTCTGGAAGCTCTGGACAGCCTGTTCAAGGCGGGGGTACTCAGTCTGGAGGCCATTTTTGCGAAGTCTGGATGTGTGCGCGATTTTTAACTGACTACCCCTTCAAAAGATTGATTATTGTCCTGTTTGTATGCTACGGCACACACTACGTTCAACACCCCCCCTCCCCTCATCTTTGATATTTGATCCGCCTTGACTACACTCTATGTTAGCTCAGAGCAGCAAGATGACAATGGTGACGAGAGTCGCGTCGAACACATGCCGCGCCCGCGCTGTCCCCGTCCTCGCACTGCCAGTCGCTCAGGGCAGAGGCAGACGGAACATCCCGCAACGAGCTACGTTCGCTTCCTCCGCTTCCTCTCGATCAGCAATCAAAGCCCGAGCCATCGTCTACGACACTCACGGCGAGCCCAGTAACGTGCTTCGTACCCATACTTTCTCCCTGCCCGACCCCTCCGCCTCACAGGTACAGCTTCGCCTTTTGCTCGCTTCTTGCAACCCGGCTGATACCAACGTAGTTCAAGGTTCTTACCCTTCACGGCCCTCAAGGCGGACGACGTATCTCGGTCTGAGCGCAGAGGAGGAGGGTCTCTTCGTTGGCGGGAATGAAGGTGTGGCTGTGGTGGAGACGCTTGGGACTGAGGCTGCTGCCAAGAGCGGACTGCGGGAGGGCGACTGGGTCAGCTTTGGTCGGGCGCAGGTCGGCACCTGGGCGTCACATATGGTCTGCGAGGCATCCGATGTCGTACGGCTCGAAGCAGGTCAGACCCAATCAGCAGTGTCGCGCGGAGGACGGCAAGAGGTCACCGATGTCATGGCGTGCAATGTCATGGTCAATCCGGCGACTGCTTTCTGCATGCTGACCGAGTTTCAGAAGCTGCAGAGGGGAGATGTGGTCATCCAGAACGCGGCGAACTCTGCGGTTGGACAGTATGTGATTCAGATTGCTGCCAAGCAGCTTGGGGTGGAGACTATCAATCTGGTGCGAGAGAGGTGAGTGATGACATTCGATGGGCCATGTTTGTTTCGACCTGCTTTGGCTCGCTGACTCTGGAATTTCTTCCCTCAGGCCCAACCTCGATGAGCTCCGTTCTCAACTCCAGGCGCTCGGCAAGGGCGGGCCTGGTACTACCGTCCTCACTTACCAGGAGCTGGCGACCCGAGACGCCTCTACATCGTCCTTCGGCAAGACCGGCAAAGAGCTGATGAAGACTCTCTTGAACGGCCGCAAGCTCAAACTCGGCTTTAATGCTGTCTCAGGGAGGGACACGACGGACATGCTCAAATATCTCAGGTAGGTAATCTGGAGCCCATTGTCACTCAAGTGTGAGCTCGTCACTAACTTGGTCTCTGCGCCTTGACAGTGAGTCCGCCTCATTAGTCACTTACGGCGCCATGTCTCGCTCGCCCCTTTACCTCCCAGCGTCTCTCCAAATCTTCCGGGACGTGACCGCACATGGATTCTGGCAGACTCGGTGGTACGCTCAACGACCCCACGAGGAGCGTGGGAAACTCATGAACACTCTCCTGGATTGGATGGGGCGGGGCGAGCTGCAGGTCCCCCCAGTGGGTGGTGGAGCTCCCGCTTGAGGGGAAGATGGACTAGGTACAGAGCTGGCGAGACGGACTGTTGCTGCTTCTATGCGAGGGTTTTCGGGAAAGAAGTGGTATCTACGCTTCGGGAACCCATTAGGGGAGAAGGGCACGCCCGCGGAGGAACCGCCGGCGTTGCCAGAGGAGAAGCAATGAAACCGAAATTGAAATCAAATGCAAGTGTTCAGCTACTCGCAGCGATGGGGTCGTGTCAATTTTGCATCTAGTAGAGTGCAAAGCAGATAGGGCATTTGGACTTTAGAGGGCTTCCAATTGTTCTCCATAGAACAGCGAGTCGAACTCCAGCACCTTGCACAGCTCACGCTCTCAGTCTCCGGTCATTGTTCTATGTATCAAGTTTCCGCTGCTTTCTCCAGGGGGAACCGTTCCCGATACTATCCCTCACCCTCTTTGTAGTTGAATCTGCCCGGAAGCAAGGATGCAATGGCTCGTCAGGCGAGTGTAGCAGCCGCGGTACCAAACACAGGGGATGGAAAGACGAGTATGACGCCTGTTGAATTGTAATTGAGTTGCGGTCCGGGGATCGCTGGAAAAAGGAGTGTGAGGGAGTCGTGCGTGCGAGCCCGACCGTTTTTCGTTTCCTCGACGAGAGGGGATGGAGAGTAGCTGGAGTCTCAACAGCCAATCAGTTGTCGGCGAACTGGACGCGGCAAACGAGAGAGAGCCAATTAGCAGTGATTTCGAATGTTCCTCATTGCATAGCTAAACTCACGACTTGGCTCCATGCGGCAGTCTCGTACTCCGCAAGCTCCTTCTCGTTGAACCACAATCCGATCTCCTTCGTTGCGGAATCAAAGCCATCCGAAGCATGAATTCCGTTGCGCCCGATCGAAACAAAGTACTGTCCTCGAACACTGCCTGCGTCCGCGTCCAGGGGGTTGGTAGCGCCTACGATGCGTCGACCCTGACGAATGACATCCTTGCCCTCGAAGACAATGGCCACGACCGGCACGCCCTGGGTGATGTACTTCACGAGGGAAGGGAAAAACGGCTTTGACGACAGGTCCGAGTAGTGCTTCTCGGCCAAACTCTTGGAAGGCACGACGCTCTTGATGGCGACGATCTTGTACCCGCGTTCCTCGAATCGGGAGATGATCTTGCCGACGAGCTGACGCGAGACACCGTCCGGCTTGATCATCACGAAGCTGCGTTCGGAATCGGTCTTGTACTCTCCAGCTACGGTGCGGCGGCCCTCGGCGTGTACGGGTTGGGCGGCAGAGGAGAGGTAGAGGGCGAGGAAGGTCGCGGCGGCGCCTGCAACGAGACCAGCACGAGCGGCGAAAGAGGGAGAGGCGGCGCTGGCGGCGGTCTTGGTGCTGACGGCGCGCGCACCGTTCAGGGCAGCGCGGGAGAAGGCGGCACGGGCAGCAGAGGAGCGGGCGAACATTGTGTATTGGTTGATTTGCTGAGAGGTGGGTTGAGGAATTGGTGGTGGAGACTAATGTGGTGGAAGGTGTGCGTTGTTTGTACGACCCTGTTCTTCCCGTTGGTCCGTGCGCCGTCGGAATGGCGAAAGAAGCCGCGATCACGGAGTCAGTTCAAGAACGAAGATATGGAAGGCACGTTGTTCAGATTCAAAGCAGGGAGAGCATCCGGAGTCCGTACAAAGAGAGAAGCAGAGAGAGAGCGGGTATCGGTATCGTCTAAAGGGGTCGGGAGAGCAAGGTGACGCAGGGAACGGAGAATCAAGCCTTGTTGTACAAGCTGTTGAACTGTCCCAGGAACAGACTCTTGCCTTTGATGATGGACGTGAGGAAACCTCCGATGACCCAGCCGAACATGCTGCTCGCGCCACCGTTGAGACCCAGAGGAACGACAGTCACGTTCATGACCGAGAACTTGGAGCTCTCCTTGCCGCCCTTGATGAGGGAGACGATGTTGGCGGCTGCGACTCCACCGCCCGTGCGAGCATTCACCAGTGTCTTGTTTCCAGGTAAGGATGCCACGTCTCCAGCGGCAAACCAGTTGGTGAGGACCGTGGACTCGGCACGGAGGGACTTGTGGTCCACCTTAGCTTGTCCGTCGGTGACGCTGGCTGGGTCGGCTTGTGCCCAGAGATTGGCGGCTGGCTTGGTCCCAGTCGCAACGACGACAAAGTCTACATCGGGGATCTCGGTGCCGTTCTTGGACGTGAAGGAACGTGTCTCTTCAAGAGTGCCGGTCTTGGTGTCTTCGGGAAGGTCAACGGAGTCGCCAAGGAGCACCTCAACGCCGAGCTTCTTGAGCTGATTGAGGAGGCTGTTGTGAAGGCCGATGGGGTAGACTTGCTGATCAGTTGCTCGGAGCGCGAGACGAGGGTGACCTTCTTGCGCTGTTCGGGTGCTGAGTATTGTGCGTGGATCTCGCCAGCAAATTCGACACCGACCTCACCACCACCGACGATGAGGATTGACTTGGCGTCCTTGACCTGGGCCTGCATCTTCTTGAATGAGGCTTTGGCCTCGGCTGTCTTGGGAGAGGAAGCTCGCGCGGAGCAGGGTAGGTCGAGCCCGTCGCAAGGATGGCATACTCGAGGGGGATGCGCTCCTCGGTCCCTGCGGGCGTCTTGACGAGGACATCGGTGTTGGAGATCTCGAGGACTCGTGTTCCCGCGCGAATGACGTGACGGGTCTTGTCAGAGGGGCCGAAGAAGTTGTCCAGAGGGGCGAAGAGGTTGTCTTCGTAGTCGGGAACGACTGCGCCACGCAATGAAGCGACAGGGTAGAAGGCCTGCTCGTCGGACTCGATCAGGACGACGCGATGTGTAGCGGGCAATGACTTGGCGAGAGCGCGGGCGGCGTGAGCTCCAGCAGTAGCGGCTCCGACAATGACGACGTCTGGTCAAAGGAAGAGAAGGAGAAGAATGTCAGCGAAATGGCTCGAGCAACACTGAGCAAAGGGGATGTGGGCTACTCACTCTTGAGTTCGGTGGACATGGCTGTGAGTTCGAGAGAGTGAAGCTGGGGGAGATCGATGTGGAAGAGTAGGATGAGGATGAGGTTGCGGATGATGAGATAGAAAAGTCAGCAAGCGAGGTCCCGACGTCCTACGCTTTATATACCCTTTGCTTTGCTGCCATCAATTTCGCAACCCTTCAAAACCTGCTCCTTGTCCGACGAGGCCACGGAAGACATCGTCCGAAGGTCAGACAGTCGAGGTGAATGGTCAGTAACCCGACTTCCATCACATATCGCCTTGGAAGAATCAACGAGCTTCCCTCCCGCAGCATTTCGAAGGTCGCTGCGCTCATCGCCTTTGTTGCTGAGACAAAAATTCAAGCCCAGCATCACCGCATCACCGACCGGGCAACTCTTCCCGCTTGGGCAACCGTGCACACGCCGGCCGAGATATGTACTTCTCGCCCGAGCTGCGGACGTAAGAGATAAGAGATTAGAGATTAGATTAGATAGAGCGTGGGAACTTTACTGATAACAACGCCTCCACCTGATCGGGCAGTTCTCCAACGAAAAAAAAGTTGGAACCTGCAGCCATCATCTGGAGGTTGCCTACTTCCTCAACGCTCCCGAGCAGAGCAGAGCTGGTCAATCATGCCACCCAAGAAGGAGCGCTACAATGCCAAGGCACGACAGAGCGTCGCTGGTGAACACTCCCACAAGAGGAAGAAGACAAAGGCTCCCACGGCGTCGGTCGGCGAGGGCACTGACGAAGCCCAAGGCAGCGAGCCCATCTTCGACCCCAACGCAGATATTCTAGATGAGGATGCAAAGGAACGCGATCGACAGCGGAGAAAGGTAAGTACAATCAATGGTAGCACCAGCGCATTGTACTAATCTAATGCTGATCCATTATCCACCGCCTCGCTTCAGCTGTTGGCCGAGGCAGGTCAGGATGAACACATGTCCCTCTCCTCCAAGAAGAAGAAGCGGCTGGACAAGTACATCGACTCCCGCCTAAAGAAGGAGGAGCGCGTCGGAATCCTTGCCAAGCTCGCCCAATCTTCCCAGGAAGTCACGAATCGAGCCGAGCTCAAGTCGGCCGCTACCCTCGGAACAGGCAAAGTGCGCAGTGTGGGAGAGAGGGTCGAGAAGCTCATCGGGAAGGAGCAGAAAGTGGCCGAGAGCAGAGGGAAGGGTAAGCGCAAGCGAGGCGCTGCCTTTGACATCGATGAGGACGATAACGACGCAGACCTGGACGAACGAGATGTCGAGGACGAAGACTCCGAACCTCGGGCTCCTTCCACTCGAGATCGCGTCGCCTCGCCCGCGGCTGAGCCTACACAGCAGGCACCCGAGCCTGAGAACATGCCAGATGCTCAGGTAGCGTCATCGTCATCACAAGCAGCACCATCACTGGCGCCTTTACCACTACCAGCAAGCATCGGGTCGGCCTTGGCTCTAGGTCCAGATGGGAAGCCCCTTGTCGTAGTGCGCAAGAAGCGCGTCAAGAAGACGGCGCGCAAAGTACTACCATCAAGCGAGGAAAACAAGATGGACGTCAGCGATGATGAGAAGGAGGAGAGCGGAAATGCCGAAGCGTCAACTTCCGCGGCTGCATCGAATGGGGGTATATCAGCTTCGACAAAACCTAAGCCCTCATCGCGTCCTCTCCTCGAGATGGCCGCTGCTGTCACCGCTCCCGACGAAGTGCAACGGACAGAAGAAGGCGAGACCCTTCAACCGATCCTCGGCTACTCGGTCAAAGTCAAGGAGCTGATGGACACAGAGGGCGTGGCGCGCGGACCCCTGGGTGAACAAGAAGCTCGTCCTGACGAGATCTCACCATTCGCGAACAAGGTCTACGAAGAGTTCCGCGCTGCATTCGCTTCGCGACCTTCAACTTCAGCATCCGTCGCAAAGACTGAGAACGGAAAAGAAGGCATTCTGAAGAATATCGTTCGGAATGTGAGCGTCAAGCGGTCCGAGGACCTCATCGCAGCCCGAATGCGTCTTCCCATCGTTGCGGAGGAGGACCGTATCATCAAGACGATCTTGGAAAATCCAGTTGTGGTCATCTGTGGTGAGACCGGATCCGGAAAGACGACACAGGTGCCTCAATTCCTTTACGAAGCGGGCTTTGGCACACTCGGCTCGCTCAATCCGGGCATGATCGGTATTACCCAACCTCGACGTGTGGCCGCGCTCAGTACGGCTGCTCGTGTCCGGTCCGAGCTGAGCTTGTCGGAGAGTCGAGTCAGTCACCAGATTCGGTACGATGCAACGACGTCTTCCCAGACATCGATCAAGTTCATGACGGATGGTGTCTTGCTGCGGGAGGTGGCATCCGACTTCCTCTTGGAGAAGTACAGCGCCATCTTGGTGGACGAGGCACACGAGCGGAGTGTGAATACCGATGTGCTGATCGGTGTGCTGAGTCGGATCGTTCGACTGCGCGAGAAGCGGTGGCTGGAGGGTCGGACCCCCCATGCAAAACCGCTGAGGTTGATCATCATGTCGGCGACGCTTCGCGTGGCCGACTTTACGGAAAACAAGACTCTGTTCTCCATTCCTCCTCCAGTATTAAACATCGAGGCTCGTCAACATCCGGTCACGGTGCACTTCAACCGGCGGACGACGCACGACTATCTTGAAGAGGCGATCAAGAAGGTTGGCAAGATCCACACTCGATTGCCCCCTGGCGGCATTCTCGTCTTTCTTACCGGTCAGCAGGAGATCGTTACTGTCTGCAAGAAACTGGAGGCCAAGTTTGGACGAAAAGCGATTGCTAAACGGAAGGAGCGGGCGACTGGTTTACATTGGGCTCAGGGTTCGCGTCGGAAGGCGGACGCTGAAGATGACAACGAAGAGGATGTGAAGGGCAAGGCAGTGGAACGAGTGGACCTGACAGCTCAGGATGGGGACGTTGAGGCGGAGGATGTTGACTTCAATGCGCGTTCTGGAGAGGAGTCGGCCCCTCTTCCTGATGTGCTCGTGTGGACGAGAGCGCTGCTCAAGACGAGCTCGATGCCGAAGCACTGGATACGGAATCAGAAGCAGATGAGGACTCGGACGAAGATGAAGGTATCGGTCTCAGGAGCAATGACCCACAGACCGACGTACCACTCCATGTCCTCCCGCTCTACTCGTTACTCCCGTCCGACAAGCAGATGCGAGTCTTTGAGGATCCTCCCGATGACGCCCGCGTCGTCATCATAGCGACCAACGTGGCCGAGACCTCGCTGACGATCCCAGGGATCCGATACGTGATCGACTGTGGCCGGGCCAAGGAACGTCAATTCGACCTTATCTCTGGCGTGCAATCGTTCGAAGTAGGCTGGATCAGCAAAGCCTCGGCTGCGCAGCGGGCCGGTCGAGCGGGTCGGACGGGACCTGGACATGCGTACCGGCTGTACTCAAGTGCTCTGTTCGAAGATCACTTTGAGGATTTCTCGAGCCCGGAAATCGTCAGGACGCCGGTCGAAGGGCTTGTGTTGCAGATGAAGGCGATGAATATCGATCAAGTCACGCACTTCCCATTCCCCACACCACCGGATCGACGGACGATTGCGGATGCGGAGAAGACGCTCGTACGCTTGGGTGCGCTCGAGGAGGCCGAGGTCGTTGCGGGCGAGCAGGTTCAGAGCTACAGTATCACTGGAGTGAAGAAGAACAGTTCGGTGGCGAGGGTGACCGATTTGGGAAAGTGATGAGTTACTTCCCTGTGGCGCCTCGGTTCGGCAAGATGCTCGTCCAAGGGCGGAAGAACGGCTGTTTGCCGTATGTGATCATTGTCGTGGCAGCTCTGACTGTTGGTGATCCTTTCATTTCCGAGAATCTCTTGGATGAAGGTGATAGCGACGATGAGGATGATGGAGATCGGTTGAAGGGCGGGAAGAAGGGCAAGGCGGCGTTGGATTGGTCGGATCCTGATGCGGTTGCGCTTGCGAATCTGAACAGTGCCAAAATGCAGGAGAAGGAGATCAGGAAGCTGCAGCGCAAGCGGTACTTCAAGGCACAGCAGCAGTTTGCGGCTTTGGGTAATGGGATGAGCGATGTGTTCCGCTTGTTGAGTATTGTTGGTGCTTACGAGCATGAGGGCGGGTCGATTGCTTTTTGCGATGACAACTACTTGCGAGTGAAGGTGAGTTATGATCTTGCCCAGCTCATCGTGCTATGCTACTACCATTGTCCATACTGATTTCGAATGGCTGTATCGCTTCTTTCTTTGCTCAGGCAATGGAAGAGATCCACAAACTCAGAGCGCAGCTCTCGTCAATTGTTGCCCGGTCCATCCCAGGTCTCGACGCCGACACACTTCGAAGTCTGCGGAGTACAGGGGTCGTGCCTCCAAACGACTTACAGCTCAAGTTGCTGCGCCAGCTTCTGTGTGCTGCATTCATCGACCAAGTTGCTGTCAGAGCCGATCTGGTCGACGGGCCGCTGGTGCAGATACTCTCGCGGACTTCTCTGGACAGTGGAGCTCCTTGAAGAGTGGTGGCCACGGTCCTCAACAGCTTTCGAAGATGAAGAGCACGCGGGTGTACCATACCGCGCTCTGGGTCTTGGACAGCGCGAGGCGGCCTACGTCCACCCAAGCTCGATCCTCTACCACCAACGCCCTCCCGAATGGCTCGTCTTCAGCGAACGACAGCGTTCGGCTCCGAAATATGTGAAGGAGAAGAAGGCAGCTGGCGAGGACCATGTGGAGGGGGTGCTCAATGAGCTGGCTCCTGAGAGGGAGGGTCGGGTCTGGCTCCGAACTTGCACGGTGGTCAATCCGAGTTGGCTGAGCTCGTTGGGGAAGAAGATGTGTACCTTTAGCAAACCGGCTGCCACGGGGTCTGCTGCTGACGATGCTACGAATACGGCTGCGTTGGCGGAGGCGCTGCGGATGGCTAAGGCTAAAGCTAAAGGTCAGACGGGTGAAGGGGTGAGGTTAGTGCGGAGAGGGAAGTGGTTCTGATCCCGAGCTTTGGAGCTGGATTGGGTGCTGCGGGGTTAGGGTGGGAGTTACCGCCAGTGAAGGCGAAACAGAGGCTTGTGAAGGGGCGGTGGGTGACGGATTTGTAATCTATCGAGATGAACATTTATTCGCGCATTATCGTGGACTGCCTGATCTTCTGGTCTCCTCTGTCTCTCTCTCCCACTGAGCCTTTCCGTGCGCTCAGAAGTACGATCCTTTGACGCAAAGGACAGGTTGGAAGTACGTAGATGTCAGGTTTCTATTCTTCTTCGCCTCGTGTTCTCAGCTTTGAAAGGGGTCAGAGGAAGTACGATTCAGTCACTTTGAGGCAAGATCGGAAAGAGGCAAGGACAAAAGCGTACCTGCAATCCATGGATGTCTGCGATAATGTCCTTCAGCTCCTGGTTGACCAGACGATGTTGCTTGATGGTAGAAAGACCATTGAACTCCTTCGATGTCAGGGTGATCGCATAGAAGGATCCACACCCTCCTGGAAGGTGGCAAAATTGAGGCAGAAGGAGAGAGGTAAGAGCCATTCAATTTGTCCAAGAAGCAAAGACGCCTACTCACCACTGATGTCTGCGACTTGAATCTGCTTGGGATTGAAACGAGTCTTCAAGAGCTCGATGATCTTGCGTTCGCCTTCATCCGGTTGACCGCCCTTGGCTCGTTCCAACCTTGAGTGCGAGCTGACAAATGTCCGTGCTGGGATGAGGGAAGGCGCGAGTGTCCGAGCGGAAGTCCAGGAAGGAAGGATGTTCTTGTGAAGTGGACAGGCTGCGACACGGAGAGGGCCGCGGGCGACGCGGATAGTCAGGGAGAACATTATGACAGATTCGAGCGACAAACACAGCTAAGTTCTTTACCTCGAGTTTAGCGGTGGGGCCCAAGGCAAAACGCGAGCCTTTCTTGCCTTCTGAAGGTGGGGCGGCGTTGGCGACTGACTCGCCGAAAGCAGGAGCCACGTGCTGCAGGATCGTTGCGCAATGAACGGAGGCGCAGGGAAGGAAAAGAAAGCTCGAATGACCGGCGTCCAGAAGAAGCAGGTGGAAAGAGAGAACAGTGGGTGAGAAACACAGAGCCAAGCCAGAGAGCCAAAGGGCCGGGGTCAGGCGGGGGACGAAGATGCTGGCAAGGAGACGCACGTGCATTCTCGCTTCACGCGGCGTTTCAATCGCGTAAATTTGATGCATTCTTCTTGCTGGAGTTTGATGCGCTTGCAAAGGCCAAAGAGAGGAGCGGAATTCTTCTTCCTGACTTCCACCATCTTCCCACCTTCTCCAACTCGCACCCTCACTCGCTCACTCCGGCTCACGCTTCTTCCTCGTAAAGAGCTCACCAGCCATGTCCACACAAGACGCCTTGCCAATGACAGACGAGGCCATCGCAGCCAAGACGGGCCAGGACTTCTTCCAGGCGTACTTTGCCCAGGCACTCAACATCTCCGGCATTCAACCAGGTCAGCTGCGCGTCTCTGAAAGCGCGTCCGACGCGCCCAGCAACAATGCCACTCCTTCTGCATCGGCGCCTGCTACGTCCAGCTCTGTAACGCCCGGACAGAGCGCGAATGCCGCCCCTCAGGCCACAACTCCGGTCGCTTCTACCTCTTCAGCCTACACATCTCCCAACATCAACGGCAGCGGGAAGCGAGCAAGTATCACTAGCGACGCGACTGTCATCTCGCCCAAAGCATCTCCCTCCATTCGGCCCACAGCACGCGCATCTCCATCTGTTCTTCGCAGCCCATCAGCATCATCGTCTTCTTCCCAACATAACCACCAACGCTTCGCCAACTTCAGCCGCGGGCTAGGCGAGGGCGACGTCACCACGGAGGACGAGGAGGAGTTCTTGGAGGAGCTTGAAGAGCGACCAGAGCGCGAGGATCTGATTGCGCAACTTACGGCTCATGCGCGCGCTTCGACATCTTCGTCCGGTATGGGCGCAGGAAGCGCCGCTCCAGATATGACGCGTCATCCTTCAGGAACGAGCACGCCTGTGGTAGACGAACATGGCTTGGGCTGGCCAGGTGAGTCGTTTTCTTCGAATGCGCATTATATGCCCTTTACCGCATTGACGCGTCTCGAGCCTGGGCTCGCACTCCTGTAGCCAAATCAACGCTTTCGCGTCTGAACTCGACACCAACACAGCAGGCTGCTAACATCAAAAAGCTCGCCAGCGCCGTCACTACGATTCTGGAGTGCATTGGCGAGGATCCGGACCGCGAAGGGTTGCGGGGGACTCCGGAGCGATATGCCAAGGCTCTCCTGTGGATGACACGAGGATACGAGCAAAGGTTGAGTGGTGAGTCTCTGCACGCTTTCTAAAGCCCTACCTTCCCCTGTCGACGCCCGAAACGCGTGCTGAGTTAGAAGAAATCTTCTTTGCTGTACTCTAGATGTCATTTCGAACGCGATTTTCGACGAAGATCACGACGAAATGGTCATTGTCAAGGACATAGACATTTTCTCCCTCTGCGAGCATCATATGGTACCCTTCGTTGGCAAGGTGAGCCGATTCGGACGCGTCTGTTGCCTTAGGTCACGCGCCTACGAAGGGTTTTGACTGATCAGCGATTCTTCAATCTCACAGATCCACATCGGCTACATTCCCAACAAGCTGGTCATCGGTCTGTCCAAGCTCGCCCGGATAGCAGAAGCCTTCTCGCGCCGTCTCCAGGTACAAGAGCGCCTCACTAAGCAAGTCGCACTCGCGCTCGACGAGGCTCTCCACCCGCGCGGCGTGGCCGTTGTCATGTCGGCCACGCACATGTGCATGTGTATGCGCGGCGTCCAGAAGCCCGGCTCGAGCACGGTCACTAGTTGTATGCTGGGCGCCTTCCGAAAGCAGCACAAGACGAGGGAGGAATTCCTGTCGCTCATCGGTCTGCGGTAAAGGTGGATTCTTCTTTTCCCACTTTCGAAAACAGCTCCAATCGTGCCCTTCCATTCGTCCAACCGTACGTTACTGTCTTCTTCCCCTATTTGGAACACTCTATTCCCCGAAGCTCTGCTGTTGTAAACTCGCATGTCCTCGCTGCATTCTTTGGTTGCCTTCCCTCGGTCGAGTGCCTGTCCCGTCCAAAACCGGAAGTCGCAGAGAAGCATACGAGTCAAGACACACGCTTCGTTGAAAGGCCTCAACGCCGATTCCGTTCCCTTGCAGGACATACAGGAGCAGGACATACAGGAGTAGCCATGCATGAATCAGGGCTTTGACTACGTATGTACTGACTCTGGTGGAACAGGAAGTTCTAAGCCCAGACCATTCATCCTCCTTCGTGACCACGATCTTGTCTGACGGGTGGGGACTGGGAAGAAGCCACAAGGAGGAGTGCTTTGCGGACTACCGCCACCTTCGCATGTTCCCGTTACTAGTACTGAGTCTCCGTCTCGCACAGGCACGCCTTTCCTTCCTGCTCACAACCTCCGTCTCCGCTGATAATAGACGTCCTTTCGCTGTCTGTCTGCGCTGTACACCCGCTGAACACTCTCCCATTCCCCCCCCCCCCCCATTCAGGCCCAGAAAATGCGGTTTTTCACCAGCGTGCTCCTCGCCACCACTCTTCTGGCGACCGCTGCCTGGTCCGCTCCGCCTTCGTCGGACGTCTCTGTCCAAGCCCGCGAAAATCAACATGTGGTCGCGTCCAATACGCCGCGCTACCTGCTCCTCCCACCCACGCCTCATCTGCCCAAGCCGGATGTAGAGGGTCGCCTCCAACGGCCGGACGGGGCCTCGATCTGGTACGCTCAGTACTGGCCGAGGGAGAAGAGCGTAGCTAAGAAGGCGAAGACTCAGCCGCCTGTTGTCTTCCTGCATGGAGGGTGAGTCTTGCCCCTCTCCCTTGTCGTCTCCATTGAACGAGTATCTGATCTTTGTTTTCGGGCATTCAAGGCTGGCCGCTAGCATTTGGTTCGGACATCAGATCGCCCACTTCAAAAATACTAGGCATGTCGTTGCTATCGACAGTCGAGCGCAAGGCCGGTCTACAAACGGCAATGGTACTTTGTTGACCTACGACGTGATGACGGAGGACGTGGTCGCCATCTTGGATCACCTTAAGATTCCTACTGCCGCGCTCGTCGGATGGTCGGACGGAGGAATCATCTGCCTCGACTTCGCCCTGAATCACCCTTCTCGTATCGACCGTGCCTTCGCCTTCGCACCCAACTACGACATCAACGGTACGCTGGACGTGTCCAAGTCTCCCGCTTTCACCGAGTACGAAGGCCGTGCACAGAAGATCTACGAGAAGATCAACCCTACGCACAACTTTGAGACGCAATACAATGCTGTGACGACGATGTGGGCTACTCTGCCTGCATGGACTAAGGCGGATTTTGAAGCTATCCCCACCGACGTCGGGCGACGCATGTGGATCGTGGACGGAGGTGAGCAAGAGACTTAGCCCTGCGCCATGTATTTCGCCTAGATCTGACAAAGCGTGCTTGATTCCTGTCGACATACAGACCACGAGGAGGCCGTGAAACGTTACCAGATTGACGATCTGGCCAACTGGATCAAGGAGTCCGGCGAGTTGCTCCTTCCGCAGGTGAGATAGAGATGCCTCTTGCATACATTCAGACTGTGCCGCAACTGACGCTTTGCTACCATCAGACGAGCCACTTCGCCTTTTTGCAAGACCCCGGTCTGTTCAACGACGCGATTCAGCGCCTGCTCGACATCAAGCTCTGAGCTCCTACAGCTCATTTTCAAGCTCCAATCTGACCGGGTCGAACCTCGAACAGCAGTGTATGAATACGAAGCTTTTTCTCCTTTTACATTTGCGCTTTAAGATTCGGTACGCGGATCAAGAGTTGTGATGTACATCCTTCAGGGAAAAAGGAGTAGGGGTGTCCGCGACAAAAGTGGGCAGCAGTTGGGACGGAAGGTAGGGAGAAAAGAAGAGAAACAGAACAGTCGCTTGCCGCCATAGATTAGAACCTTCCCTTGACGCTATGTGCAGCAAATGGGCAGGAAGGAGTGGGAATCGAGGAGAAAAGAGAGAGGGACAGAAAAGGAGAAGGAGCAGAATAAGAAGAGGAGGAGAAGCGGAGACTCGAACAGAGCGATCGGAGGCAGTGAGAGACCGGCACGAATAGGCCGACGCACAGGCGGCCATGGACCGACAAGCGTTCAACGTGACCAAGCGTTCAACGCGACCAAGCGTTGTACAGGCTGCAAGGCACGGCAAATGCAATAAGTCATGCGAACAATCTCTTTCAGAGTTGGAAAGGCAACATTCTGTCACTCACCCAATGTCATCCGCGCCATTCATAGGACCGTTGCATGACACGCGACCCTTCGACTCCTCCTCCTCTTCCTCGTTGTGATCGTGCAGTCGTCGCGAATTTGTACGCACAAGAGGTGGAGTTTGCCCTTCCAGTTTTGATGCATCCCCTTGTGACCCCGCTACACCAGTCGCTCCTCCGTTCACGCGTCCGTTACCGTTTGGAAGCACAACGTTCTCCTCAACTTCGCTCTTGATGTTGATCTTGGGATCCTGCCCGCCCTCACCTGGTGGCCGGACGACAGCCATGACGGGAACGCGTTGTGCATTAGCCTTGATCTTGGCGTTTTCTGAGCGGACACCTTCGAGTTGCTCGAGATATTTTGTGTCCACGCCGCCTGTCACGTAGTTGCCGTCAAAGACGGAGCAGTCGAAGCGTTCGATCGAGGGGTTGAATTGGCGGACGCTCTCGATGAGATCTGGAAGGGTCTGGTAGATGACGAGGTCGGCCTGGATGTAGCTGGCGACCTCGGACTCGCTCCGGCCATGGGCGACGAGTTCATGTCGCGAAGGCATGTCGATACCGTACACGTTGGAGTGTCGGATTGGAGGAGCGCAAGAGGCCATGATGACCTTGCGCGCACCGGCGTCCCGCGCCATTTGGATGATCTCCTTTGAGGTCGTACACGAACAATAGAATCGTCCACAAGCAAGACGCTCTTTTCGGCGAACTCCAGCGCCATAGCGTTCAACTTGCGACGAACGTTTTTCCGGCGCACGCTCTGGCCAGGCATGATGAAGGTTCGGCCCACATACCGATTCTTGACAAAGCCCTCTCGGTACGGGATGTTCAACCGTTGCGCGACCTGCAAAGCGGCAACGCGACTTGTGTCGGGCACGGGAATAACGACATCGACAGTCTCGCCTGCCTCCTTGAGTACCCTCCTCACTTCCTCCGCCAGCTTGTCCCCCATGGCCATGCGACTTCGGTAAACGCTGACTCCGTCCAAGACACTGTCTGGACGCGCAAAATAGACATACTCGAAGATGTCTGGCGCAAAAGTCAACGCGGCGGCCGCTTGTGGGTGAACGTCCTTGAACGAACGCCGACTGACAGCCGTGCGCGTGATGATGACCGCCTCGCCGGGCTTGACGTCCTCGAAGTCCTCGAATCCGAGCGCGTCTGATACGACGCTTTCCGACGTGAAACAGTAGTCCTTACCCTCACTGGATGATGCGTCCGCCTTGGAAAGGTCTACCGAGCTGTTGCGCGAGCAGAGGCCAACAGGTCGAATTCCGTGCGGATCCCGGAAGGCGATGATTCCGAAGCCTGCAAGCATGGCAACGCACGCGTAACCACCTCGTGCCTGCTTCATCAGAGAAAAGATGGCAGTGAAAATGTCCTCCTCATTGATACTGTAAGTCAGGCGGATTGAAGCGCATACGAGCACGCGTATGACGGTGGGAACAGGGTGAATCGTCAGAAGAGCGCTTCTAGAATACCTAGCGCTGCGTCGTACTAGGGAATCCCCTTACTTCCCGTACACACTCTGAGCCCGACTCACCGAATTTTGCCCGTGGCTTGCAGGTTGTTCGCAAAGATGTTCAACAGAACCTCCGAGTCGGAATCAGTGTTGATATGCCGGTGCGCCTCGGCATCAAGATACTCGCGCAGCTCCGGGGTGTTGATAAGGTTACCATTGTGCGCAAAGACGATGCCGTATGGCGAGTTGACGTAGAAGGGTTGAGCCTCAGAATGCGCGGAGGAGCCGGCGGTGGGATATCGCACTGCGCAAACGAGAACACGCGCATTTGTCAAAAAATGAGGGAGAAAACCAGGTAAGTCTTGTCAGCTATCCACATTTTTCGGCGCGAGCAGTGCTTCGAACTGCAGGGCGAGCAAACTGGGAAACCTTGAGAAAACTCACCGTGACCAATGCCCATGCTCCCTTGCAACCGCGCCAAGCTGTCCACATTGAACACATCGCGTACCATGCCGTTTGCCTTGCACTGGAAGAAGCGCCCCTTATGCCCGCAAGTGACGATGCCCGCTGCATCTTGACCTCGATGCTGGAGGAGCGAGAGGGCCTCGTTGATTTCGGGCGCGGCGGCTTGTTCCTGCGCAGCGAGGAGGATTGCGACTATGCCGCACATTTTGGATGTTTGAGCGGAGGGAAGGGGAGGAAGAGCTTGGGAAGATGGCAGGACGCCAGAGAGGGACAGATGGTGGTCAGGATGGAAGAAGCGAGAGCGAAGGACGATCAAATGGAAGCTCCTCGGCGCTTCCGAGCTCATCAAATTTTTGACTCGCACACAGCGAAAAATTTCCGGAGTCTAAACCGTGTCTTAAATTGGTTTTTGGCGTCTTCTGGGCCCGCGCGACGCGACTTGGCGCGAGGCGTTTTTCCTGACTCTTTCGGCCGAGTGCGAGCGGACAAATCCGTGCGACGCGGAGAAATATTCAGAACGTGGTTGGGAACGGACAGTAGAGTACATGCTGGGAGTTGGGAGGTTTGCCTGGTTCGAGGCTGGGTAGGAGAGTAGGGACGGGCCATGGTTCGGGTGCGAATTCCACTGCAAAGCTGGAGTCCTTGTCGGACGCGATTGAAGCCTACTTGTCGATGTGACCGAGAAATTTCGACCAGCATGGTTGTCAAAGTTGCGAATTCTGCGTCGGACCCATTCTTGAAGCACAGGCAGGTTGGAATCTTGAGTCTTGTATTTTCAAAGGAGGCGAAACTCCAGGCAGGGGAGAAAAGAAACGGACCAAGGTCGTGCTCGCGCCACACCGACATCCGCCACGCGCCGTTGCATTGTAGTATTTGGTTCGATGCAGTGAGAGTCCGAGTCTATCTTGCCAAGCAAGAAGCTTGTAATCATGACTTGTCCTCTGCTGTCAGAGGTTGCACCGCGATCAGATCATCCACCTGCGGGTTCGTTGACGACAGAATTGATGTCAGTAAGTGCAGCATGCCACGAGCACGCTCGATCGATGCAATTCTTGTATCTCCCACCTTCTTCTTCGAGTGTGGAACGTCACCCTTGATCACTGTTGGAGGGGTGAAAAGACGCTCAGCTTTGCTCGAAAACATGAGAAGATCCGTGAACAAGGATACGAACGTGTCTTGTGAATGTGTGGCAGCACACCACCACCAGCGATGGTCGCTTTGATTGTGGCATCGAGCTCTTCATCACCGCGGATGGCAAGTTGCAAGTGCCGTGGGTTGATACGCTTGAAGCCTTGGTCCCGGCACGCGTTTCCTAAGTCGCAATCCAAAAAATGAAGGATCAGCATAAATGCATACAATTCCATCAAAATGACAGATGAGCAGAGAAGAACATACCTGCGAGCTCAAGAACCTCAGCGCAGAGGTACTCCAGGATGGCAGCGGTGAAGACGGCTGCCTTACCGCTGATTCGCGTACCGGAGGGCTGTTGAGCCTTGAGATATCGGTGCACACGACCGACGGGAAACTAGACGAGGAAAGACGAAGGACGAGCACGGACCGAGTGACAGCATTCAGCTTAGATTCCTCTGATCCCTTGACTCGATATTGTTATGGTAAAGCCTGCCGCAAGCTTCCGTTGCAGCTCGCGCAAGGTTTCCTGACAATGTTACGAAGAACATACCTGCAGACCGGCCTTGTGATGTTGGGAGACAGACTTGGCCTTGCCGCTTGCGGTCTGTGTGCCGCGAGGGCTTCGTTCAGACATAGCTTGAGTTTGAGGAGGGGCGTGCCTGCGTGTTGAGCGACTTGATTACCGTGGATGCGAACTCCAAGCGCGACTGCCGCACTGAACAAAATTTGGATATCGGCCGTGCGGTGGAAAGGTCGAGACGCGCAAAGACGTGTAAGGACAGACGGAGGGGACAGGACAGCGATGAAAGAGGGAGCGGATGGATGTAAGCAGTCGGTACGTTTCCAGCTGGCCTGAATGCCAGCTTATCTCACGCGACACGCTTACCAGGTTGGGTTCACTTGACGGGGTTGCTTGAGATGGTGGACGTCGAGAAAGTAAGGAATGGTATCGTGAGCTTAAGGTAGCTGACCACCATCTCCCAAACTTCGCTCAACATCATCGCGCCTCACACATCATGAGTCGCTGGGGCGGTCGATTCGCTCCCAACCAGGAGAACGAGCTGAGAAGGCTGGTCAAGGAGCCTGTCCAGTGAGTTCTGGATGAGATCTGTACGCGTCTCGAAGCGCGCCTGTATGCTGATTAGCCTTCGCCCCCTGTAGAACTTGGAAGCGGGAATGGGTACAGCCGGACCCAAACAAGCCCTTCAAGGTGTTGAAGTTCGTCAAGACGGGCCAGAGCATTGACTTTGCCACCCAAGCCGCGCTGGAGGCTGACAAGGCAGGCGAGCAAGACGATGAGCCGGAGCAGGTTCAAGAGGTGGAAGCGGACGAGGGCGATCAAGAGCAGGAGCAAGACAACGATGAAGAGGACAGGGACGAGGATGATGAGGATGGTGATCCAGCTGCTGGGAAAGCAGCGGAGGCCAGCGTGGCCGCGGAAAGGATCGAGACGGCGCCAGCTTCTGCATTGCCTGCGCACATGCAAGCTGAGGCAGACGCAGCTGCCGTCGCCGCAGCTGGCACAACGGCATCGTCTTCGGCGGAGTCAACCACAGCAGCGACAACTGGGGCGACAACAGCATCGTCATCCTCGTCTCTATCATCGTCTGATTCCTCTCCTGGTCCTACATCCCCAGTTGGCGCTCAAATCGACACGGCTGCCCTCCTAAATGCTGCCGCGGGAATCCCAGCTACAGCCGCAGCTGCCCTTTCAGCACCGATCGCAACGGCAGCGGCCACGGGATCCGAGAGCGTGGGAGGCGGAGGGGTTCAAGTTGCTTCTGAACTCAACCCTCCGCCGGATGGCGTCCAGCCTGCAGCGGCCGTTGCGGCCTCTGTGACAGTGACCACCTTGGACGATGCCAATGTCACCACGGGCGAAGGTGGCGGTGGAGGAGATGCAGTTCCGACTCGACAGGAGGTGCGTTCTGTCGCGGGGGTGACCACGGAGGTGCTGATACAGGCATTTACTGATCGGATCTTGGTGCTTGTGACACAACTGGGTCGTGTAGGATGCCTAGTGAGTGGCATGCCTGTTTCTCACTCTTCAGATACCGCGATGGCGTACTGATCGCTTGCTCGACAACAGATTCAAGCTACGACAGCTACTCCTGCACACTATGTTCCCTCTTCCATCCTTGGTTCTCGCCGGCCTCTCGGAGACGACGACCACGACTTCAATTCCGATGACCCCTTTGGCGATGTTCCCGTCTCAGCGTACCTCGAACCACCGACGACGAAGTCTGGTGCAGTCCTTCCGAACCCTCTCCCCAACACTGCTTTACTTTCTCTTTTCGGTGCTCCTCCCGCCGGACAGGAGACACTCTTCAGCCTGTATGTTTCACAGATTGCAGCCATCGTGCATGCGCGGGCAGGTGGTAGCATATCCTCCGACACAAGACCACCGCCGGGAGCGAGCAGGGAGGAACCCGATCCTCGACCGGTCGTTGTTGGTCTTGCACTTCGACGGCTTCGGACCGCGTCGAGAGAAGGGGAGGAGCAGGGCTTTGATGGTTTGGACGAGGCTGATGTGCTGGACGAAGGGGAACGCGAGCGGTTCTTGGAGATCATGGAGATGGTGCTTGCTTGCAGGGTGTGGTGAGACAAGCCATCAGGACACATGCTGTAAACATCCGAAATGCATGCAAGAATTAGAAGTACAGATTGATTGATTGACGGCGCGAGGAAGAGTACGAGCATCTATGAGTTGAATCGATTCATGCTGCTGTTACGGAAGCTGGCGGGGCTGCTCCAGCTGCGCCGGCTCCTGCGGGTGCACCGTACTGCTGTTGGAAGGCCCGCAGCTCTTCTTCCTTCTCCTTGTACTGCTTGACGAGGGTGTCCATGATTTGTCGCAGCTGGGAAATCAGAAAGACAGTTAGCGAAGGCGTGACTTGTGACCAAAAGGATAGGAAAATGAAGAGCTCACCCCTGCCATGTTCGTCTCTAGGGCTGGGAGGACGTCCTTGACAGTGCGTTCGACGAGGATGCCCCCGATGAGGCGGAAACAGGTGCGGTCTGGCTCTGTGCTCTGTGTTTCGCGCAGGGTCTCGATGACGAGCTTGTGTTCGTCTGCCTCTGCCTCGAGCTCGCCGATCTTGGTTGCGATGGCCTGCAGCTCTGATCGCCGTCCTTGGAACTGCTGTGCTGCTTCTTGCTGCGAGAGTCGCGTCTGTTTTGATGCTGCTGCTGCCTTCGACGACATCTTTGTTTTCTGCTGCGGTGGTGGTTGGATGTTGATATTTTGACAGCTGCAAGAGAACAAAGGGAACAGACGGCATTTGGTTTGCCTCCACATTCTTCCCACGCCTCTTCCTCACGAGATCGCTGCCAAGTCAATGGCCGGCCGCTCACCCTCAATAATAAAAGTCAGGCCATGCTGCATATAAGCTGACCCCATCCTCGCCCGGACATCGTAAAGGACGACGACGACAACGTGAAAGTCGCTGTATGCGCTGAACAGTAACGCGCGCTGATCTGCCAGCCATGTCCGATCCTCAAGGGTGAGTCTGAGAAATTGCCCCATCTCGTGCCGTCCTTAAGGCTGTTCACTGACCCCCCTCTCTTGCTCGACAGGCGCCATGCCACGACCACAGGCTACGACGCTCTCTTACGCTCTGGGCCCAGCTCCAACAAGAACGGCAAGGACACCCTCAACCCCAGCGGCAGGAACGACCTCTACGTAAATCGACAGTTCGCCCACTCCAACTCATCCGATGTCGACCTCGCTCCTCCTCCTCCGATTCAGGACGGGTTACCGCAGAACAACAACTCGCGCAATGCTAGCGCCAACAATAGATCCTACGTATCACGTCCGGGCAGTCGCACCTCTATGCTCTCTGCCGCCGACACGTTCCGAACGACCGCTTCCTCCTTCGACAAGCGACCCTCGATCACACCCCAACCTCACAGTCGCGCCGCATCACCCTTAGTATTCCAAGACCCGTCCTCATCCCGACACGGCGCTGCATCTCCTTCTCTTGCTTTCAACTACATCCCCAACAAATTCTCGACACGCGTCTTCCAGCAGAATCGCTCCAACAGTCCGAATCCAGGCGGAATCTTCGCGTCTCGCTCGGCTTCTCGATTGCGGCCTCCTGGTCAGTTCCCCTCCGAGCACTCGCGCTCGAGCTCGGGCGAGGAAGATGAGGGGCAAGCTGGCCAACCTTCACGCTCAGGCGCCGTTACGCCCTTCACCACAGCTGTGCAACGCGCCGCCGCACAGAACCCTGCACAGGCTTCGCGCTTGCGCCATAGCATCAAGCGGGGTGCAGGTAGGAGCGCATGGGGTCCCAACGGTGGTGGTAATGCCGTCCTCGGAGCTGGTGACTACGAAGATGACGACGGCGTCGATCTGGCACGCACCGCTTCCCAGCGGAGACGGATTCGCCAGCGGAAAGGGGCGGATTCTATGAACGAGTCTGGCTTCAATCCTGGCGAGGCTGACAAGAGAAGGACCAGCATACTACACAGCAATCTTGGCCACTTCGATGAAGGTGATGAAGCAGAGGATGAAGTCCAGCTCACTGCGGAAGGCGGGGGGAAGAGGCAGAAGAACGGCATGCAGCGCCACATGGGCGAACTCGCAGCGGCCAAGCGCAACCAATCGAAACAATCAGGAGCACGCAAGGCTACTGGATCTCTTGCTGGTAGCAGAATTGCTTACTTCCTTGGTTTCCACGACGGCGACGACCAGGATTACCAAGAAGACGACCGCTACGTAGACAGTACGGGCTTGCAGGGCCGCTCTGCGGATAGGGGCTCGAGGAAGAGACGGGGGAGATGGAATCCGTTCAAGTGGGTCATGGTGCTTGCCAACCTGGTGCTGACACTGTACGCCTTTGCGGGCTTGGTTGGGACGTTGTTCACCTGGGCGAACATATTCGAAAATGCCGCAACAGTGCGGGTAGGGAATCGAGCTGAGCTGATCTGTGAGTTCTCTTGAGCTGAAATTGTGTTTCACTCGTTTGTTCCGTTGTGCTGACAAGCGATCGTCTTTGCTTTGACCTCATAGTGAGCACCGTAGCGGCCAGTCTATGCCTCGTTGCCGCTCTCATCGGCTGGGCGGGCATCTTGCTGAACAATCGCGCCTTCCTCTCCGTCTACACCGTCTTCCTCTGGATCGCCTTTGTCTTCATAATGGCGCCCGGCTACATGACCTTCAAACGGCGCATGTTCAACCTCGAGGGCAAACTTAATCAGCAATGGTCTCGCGGCCTGACTGTAGACGGTCGACTTACGATACAGGACGAGCTCAATTGCTGTGGCTACTACTCTCCCTACGTTCTTGCCAGTGCAAGTGGGCGGTGCTACGCAAGGTCGTTGCTGCCCGGGTGCAAGGCCCGTTACATGCGCTTCCAGCGAACGGCCCTCGAGTACTTCTATATATGCGCTTTTGGCGTAGTCGGGCCGCACCTGATCATCATCACTGTGGCTTTGCTCTGCTCCAATCACGTCACCTATCGGTTCGGCAAGGGCCTGACGCCGGAAGAGTACCGTCTCGACGAGGTCACCGCCGAACTCATCAAGGAGCAACTCCGAAAACAGCCTCCGGAGATTGTCACTCCGTCCGGTGGCAGCGATGTCGACTACCGGCCAAGGCGCGAAGACTCTTTCGGCCTCTCATCAGAGAAGGGCAAAGTCTTTGACGAGAATTCGAGCACGGGAACTGCGGCTCAAGTTGCCGAGACTGGGCAGAACTACGATCGTAGATGGAACGGCAACGGCAACGGCAGCATATATGCTGATGCAGTGAGCAAAGAAAGGAGCGAAGAGGCTCACGAGATGAAGACACTCGGAGCGGCAAGACGCCCGAAAGGTTCGGCCGCAAGTTCGCCTGGCACTTCGCCTGGGCTGCCACCGGCGACAGGCCCTACGGAACTTCAAGTGATGCCTCTCCTTTCACAGTCCCACTTGGCTGATGCTCGGACCTATTCTGCTGAGACGACCGCGACACTTCCCGACGAGTCTCAACCGCTCCAACGACATGAGCAATCCGGACAAAGGACGGCCGACAGCTATCGAACCACGCAGACGAGAGATCAGTATGCTTCTCATGATGCGGAGGGAGGACACGGTTCGACTGTCGATTCCGAGCTATACTACGCACAGTAAACACCACTCTTTTCTCATTCCCGCCGCCCTGCACTTAGGCCCTTCTAAGACGAAGGATGGACGCTTTCTCTTCACGGTACAAAAGCCTAATTTGCGAGTGTGCTTCCAACCGCCAAAAAAATCATTTCCAAATGCAGCAAGTGCTTGGGTACTACCACCCCGTAATCGTCCATCGACAGCCGAACAGGACGATTCTTTCTTTCTTTCCCTTCCTTCCTAATGTGGCTTTGCCCCTTCGACACTTCCGTTTCTCTTGCGTCGCTCCGGCAGGCCCTGGCTCCGCCACTACCTGCACCATCTGTCACTTTTTCTTCCTTTGTTTGCAAACTTTAGGACAGTTAATCCATCATTCTTTGACACATCTTCAGCTGAACTAGCATGGCTCCCATGGTTTAAATGCAACACAAAACAAGAGCAGGAGCGTGAATGATTACTGAGAGCAGCTCTACTGGACAACGACAAGGGAAAGGGAGAAAAGGGACGAGATTATTGGCCGAAAGTTGAAATAGCAAACTTCAGAATGCGGCGAGAGACCCGAAAGCGGGTGGGTTGATACCTTGAGGACTGGTAGCGTACCGAAGCTTCTGATCGGTGGAGTTGGAAGCCCGGGCAGGTCGTTCACAGACTTGTCGATGCTGCCCGTGCAGTACCAGACATGCTCCGTCGGTGAATGTAAACCCCTTCTTCCGCCTCCTCATCCTCATCTTCATCCTCATCTTCAACAGCCTCATCTATCGCCTCAGGCTCCGTATGTTGAACGTTGCGCGACTTCGAAAGCGGCGGCAGGCCCAGATCAGCCTGGACGCGAGCGACAGCGTCAGCTATGTTCGAAGTCGAAGGCTTCGTAGTACCATCGTCGACGAGCAGCTCCTCAGGGGCGCCACTCGATGAGCTCGCCTCCGCAGCGGCAGCCGCTTTCAAGTCGCCCGTGCTGGCTCTCTTCTGCGCCAGTGGTGATGTTACAGCTGGGCGTCCCTCATCGTTCGAAGGTACAGCAGCGACCGTCTTGGACCGGCTCATGCCTCCTGCTCCTCCATTGTCGCCGCTACCAGCCTTCTTGCCACCTTTCAACGGAGACAGCAATGACCGGCGCCGGAAAAGAGACCGCCGACGACGGAGAGAAAGCACCACTCCATCTCCATTATCACCTCCATCCTCCTCCCCGGCACCAGTGGCAGCAGAGAATGCAGAGCCGGACGGCGCCCCGCTGACTGTACGCGTTCGTCGAAGATTGGTAGTGCCGGCTTGGCCAGATGCCTGGGTTTCTTCTGCACTGGTCCCTTCTTCGGCGGGTTCGTATTCACCAGCTTCAAGTGCGTCGAGAGATTGAGTGCGTCGACGGGCTTCCTCGGCCGGGATTGGCAGCCATAGATGCGGCAGAACACCACTAAAGGTGCCACAACAGCAGCAGCAAGGAATGACGGGTCAGCTCGTCGCTCCATAATCATTGTAAAACTTCAGGAAGATCGGACAAACTCACGTTGCAGCAGGATGGCCGTAACGCCTCCGACCCGTGTTCAGCACGCCAGGGAAGTAATTACCGGCCGGAGGCTCCCGATAATCGGTGTGACTGTCCTTAGCAGCAACGAACAATGTCTCGTCCTTCACCAACGGTCGTCGTCCAGGCAGCTGAGATCGAATCACCGCAGCAGAAGGACTCGATGTCAGACTGAGCGTAGGGTCCACAGCTTCGCGAGGGACCGTAGCCGTTTGAGTAGAAAGCTTGGAGGGGGCCGTTACTTTGGTCTTGGCGACGGGTACTGCTCCCTGAACATTGCTTGGAAGCAGTTCATCTCCAGCTGCGTAGCCCGCTTGCTCCGCTTGACGAGGTGTCTGCTGACCAGATACACCGCCGGTCGCCCCTGGTCCTGCTGCCACGTCAGCAGCGTCACCCTGCACACCCTGCGCCTCCATCTCGCGAATGCTTTGCAGATTGATATACTCGCTCAAAGGCTCGAAGGTCCTGGTGAGGTGCCGACCGTACCAGAAGGTGCCGAAGAGGAGGGGTAAGATCAAAGTCGAGAAGATGAACTGCTTGCGGACTGAGAAAAGGGAGAACTGGAAGACTTGGAAAAGGAGAAGCGAGAATATCATGCGCTGAGCACTGAGCGGGAAGGCTTGGCCCTTGGACTCGTACGACTTGTAGAACACTGTAAGGAATTCGACGCGTGAAGTATTAGTCTCTCATACAAGACTACGTCGTGAGGCTTCAGTCGCACACTCACCGAATATGAGCTTGTACTTGTTGACCAGGTATGCGCCTCCAAAGTCTGCAGCAAATAAAAGTTGTTCAGCCACACAGTTCCAGTGACAAGCTAGTTGTATGCGACTCACAGATGGCACCAAAAATTGGAAGCAAAGGGCTCACAATCCCGTAGAGGACGCTCAAGGTGAATATGATGAGTGCCTGCGGATATACTGTACCCATGTACAACATCGGCGGGACATTCAGCTCGGCATGTTCCCTCGGCGTCAGCGTCGACATCCTCATCCAACCTCGATTGAGGATATAAGGAAGCTGTAGAAGACCGAGTGGAACGATGGCCAGGGCTTGGAAGATGACGTAGGCGAGGGAGAAGTTGCGCGCTCCAGGTAGCAGGGCTGCTATTTTGTCGAGCGACTTCATTGGATTGTTGGCTAGGTCAGAAAGGACGCCCCATGCGGTTGAGGTGACCAGGAAGACGAAGATGACGGATACGACGAGGAAGAGGTCTGTTGAGGGGCAAAAGGAAGGTTTTAAGAAATGAGCCTCGCTGACAGGTGTACACAAGCTGAGGTCTCAAGCTACTCACAGTACTTCTTAAAGACACTATATTCTATCAAACTCCGCGCTCGCAGACCTTGGAGATATCCGCTCCACTCAAGAGCCATCGGAAGCAGCCCGTTGAACGCCGCGACTAAGATAGCCGAAGCGTTGTTCATGACCAGCGCCCTCAACGTCGGGCTCTTATCGAGCATCTGCGCCAACCAAGGCATATACTTCTCGATCGCCTGCGGACTCAGGAAGGAAGCGAGGAAGGTGAGAGGGGGAATGTAGAAGACCAACAGACCGAAGACGAAGGCGGACACGAGCAATTGGCGGACGCGGCGCTCGTGGGGTGAGAGGGAAATGTTTGACCATATGATATCACGAGGCTCCGGTGCGAGGAGAGTGCGACACTGTGCTGGGAGGGGATAGTGCTGAACTTGTGCGGCAATTTGCTGATGGAACCGGAGCGGAACTTGTTCAGCAATCATCTATGTTTGAAGCTTTGTCAATGATGACATAACTCACCGCACTGCTAGCCTTGACAAAGGTCACAAAGCCCACGGCACCTCCGCGGAAACGAACGCGTGCCCGTCCTCCCTTGCGGAAATCAGGCTCTTCATCATCGTCCTTCGCAGTCTGCGCAGCTTCAGCTTCTTCCTCAAGCCCATCGAAAGGATCAGCGTATCCGCTGTTGGTACCGATGTTCCCGCGTACTTTCCAGACAGCTGCATCAAGTTTGCGGAAGCGACGCTCGAACTCGTCCAAGGTGTCCACTTTTGCGCTGAAGGGGTTGTATGCGCTTGCTCGCATCTTGGGTCGTGGTCTGGACTCTGGAGGCTCGATGCGGGTGACGGTCTCTGAGGTGGTTATTGGTTCGGGGTCTTGGTTGGATGGCTGGTCACGTAAGAGCGGGGTCGCTTCGTGATCGTCGTTGCTTTGACGCGGTGCCTGTGCGCTCTGTCCGTTTGACATGCTGATGGTGCGAATATGAGCGGCCTGACGCTGGCGAAATGTCTTGACGATTTCTTCTGGGTCGTAGTTCTTTGCAGTGGTCGGGTTGCCTAGCCATTTGCACCAGGCGCGTTCGAGGTCGCGTAGGGCATCTGCCCGCTGCTTGAGGAGCTTGCTTAGTTCTCCGCTGTGACGGACGACGGCCGTACTTTCGACCATGAGACCCATGCGCTCGAAGTAGTCAGTGAGAGCCCGGTCATCTCGGAGATGAGGTGGGAGGTCTCTGATTTCTATGGTGCGTGCCGGGATGGAGTCGAGTACGCCGAGAGCGTAGAGTTGGCGGGCTTTGATGTACTTGACGTAGTTTGTGTGGAGGAAGCGGAGAGTGAGGAAAGTGAAGAGGTAGGTGGTGAGGAAGTGGGTGAGGTGGTAGATGGCTGCCTGAGGCGTGGGCGAGGGCGGAGGCAGGTAAGGCAGTGGCCCTTCCGGGCTGCCGTCTGGCTGGAGTGATCCAAAGACGGAAGAAAAGCGCCAGAGGGAGGTTCCGTTGTTGCCGTCGTCCCCTCCACCTCCGGTCCCGTTCCTGCCGATTCCATCCTCCCAGGGAGCAACGCCATCGATGTGTCCATTCTCCATGTAGTTTATTGGCATGAGTATGACCGTGCTCCAGCCGGCGAAGGCGAGGAGGAGCCAGAAGCCCATCTTGTGGAACTGGAGGAGGATGTGAGCATCGAGGCCGACGAGATGGAGTATGACTGAATCTGGTGCGCGCAAGGTGGGGATGATCCATGAGAATATGGAGCCCTTCTGTACTGCGCTTGCGATGTCGAGGTCTGGGTGGTCCTTGAGGGGTGCGAACTGGATGAGGCGGGTGCGAGGAGCGAAGATGACGGTGAGACGTCTTCGGAGGGCGGAGAAGATGAGGATGGAGAGCAGCCCTATGAAGAGGGAGAGCTCGACCTGCTGAGAGAACCAGGGTCCCTGGTATGCCTTGTCTGTGGGAAGAGGACCATGGCCAGGTCCACTGCCACTGCCGTCGCCGCCGCCATCGCTGGGAGGCTGAGGCTGATCGTCGAAGGCCGTTGTCGCTGTGCTCATCGCAGACATGATCCTGAGCGCGATGTCGCCGACCGCGTCACCCGCGACCGCCATGGTATTTCGAGCTGTTAATAGGAAGAAATGGGTGACCGTCAGCGAGGAGGAAGGGTGGGAGGTAGGCCAGTGTGAGTGGGCGGGCGATAAACGATGACGTCGGTGCGTTGGAGTGAGGCACGTGATCATCTCTCTCACTATCATCAACTCACTCACTCGACTGGCTGAGCATGAGCATGAGGACAACGACATCGACATCGGAACACGCGAGAATGGCATCAACATCTGCTTCCGCTTCGACCGGTGCGACTGGCGGCTCTGGTTTCGACACACCCAGCGGCTCGCTCCTCCTCAGTCCGACCGAGCGCACCGCATTCGGATATCTCTTCAACCTCGCATGCCCTCCAGACTCAGGCGGCATCCTCACAGCAGAGTCAGCAGTCGCCTTCTTCGGCAAGTCAGCGCTCTCGCCCACCACCCTCGGTGCCATCTGGGCGCTCTCCGACGACAAGAACAACGGCTTCCTCGACGCAAAGGGATTCAGTCTCGCATGTAGGCTCATCGGTCATGCACAGGCTGGCGCACCCGTAGACTTCCGCGCAGCTTCAACCCCAGCACCCATCCCCACCATGGAAGGCATCACCATCCCCGGCGTCCCCGCTGCAGCCACCGCACCCGCTCCCTCTGTCGACGCAACTCCCATCACCGTCACTCCAGCGGATCGCGCACGATACACTCGCATCTTCGCCAGCGCAGGACCCGTCAATGGCCTCCTAGACAGTGAGTCTCATCATCCATGATGCTCTCTGGAAGCACCTTGCTCTCGCGTCTCATCCCATCTGACCATCTACCCTTCATTCCGGAACCTCTCTGTCAGGCGACAAGGCAAAGGATCTCTTCTTCAAGTCGAACCTGCCCGTCGATAAACTCGCCGCGATCTGGGGTCTTGCCGACACACAACAGCGCGGCGCTCTCGATCTCACCGACTTCATCATTGCAATGCACTTCATCCAGAACACGATGAACGGAACCCTCCATGCCATCCCAGCTGCTTTGCCCGTCGGTCTGTACGAATCCGCAAACGTCGGAGCTCCCAAGCCAGTCGGAGCACAGCCAGCCTCTCCCATGCAGGCCGTCAGACAGCAAAGCACAGGTGGAAGCTTCACCAGTCCCTCCAGCGTCGGTCCCCTCCGACAACAGACCACGGGAAGCGGAGCAGGTCCCTTTGCAGGTACACCCACCTCCTCTGTCGCTGCCCTTCCCCGCCAGCTCACTGGTCAATTCCACACTCCCTCCCAGGGATCCCGCGTCGGCAGTCCGTCACCAGCCGCAAGCGCGTTCCGACCGGCTCCCGCATCACAGATTGCTGGATTGCCCTTCGGTGTCCCAGCTCCAGGCGTCCCACCTCAACTTCCCACCGCGGCGTCTGTCATCGCAGCCGGATCGTCAGTCTCACCACCTTGGGCCGTACCAGCCGCGACCATCCAGCGCGCTGCCACGTTCTTCTCACAACTCGACACCACCAACACCGGTCTTCTCAATGGTGCCAGTGTCGTCCCCTTCTTCATGCAGAGTCAGCTGCCCGAGGCCGCCTTGGCTCAGATCTGGGACCTTGCAGACGTTCACCAGCGCGGATCGCTCGGTCTTGAGGAGTTCTCTCTCGCCATGCATCTCATCGGCGAGTCCATGGCCGGAAAAGCTTTGCCCAATCTCGCTCCCGGACAGAGTCTGCCTCAAGAACTTCTCCCACCGAGCGCGCGCGGTGCCAATCTACCCAACCCGGTCGCACAAGGCGACAGTGACACTCAAAAGGATCTCTTCTCTCTCATGGACGACGATGATGACGCGACAAGTGGGGCACTCAAAGCTGCCTCCGCTCTGCCATCTGCTCTGAAGAACGCGACTGCCAGCACTTTCGTCAACCCAACTGCTTCACCGCCCCCATCCTCGGCGCCTCGACAGAATGCCAAACAGGACAAAGGCAACTTCAACGCGTTCGACGACGACTTCTTCAGCGACCCCATGCCGGGCTCTGCATCAATGTCAGCACAAGGTACCGGTTCTGCCGTCAAGTCGGTCAGGATTGCCGACAAGCCTCCTTCGATCATCGCTTCGCCTGACACGATCACCTCCAACCTCCCGCCGATGTCACCACCCCCGGTCAGAGCTCGAACCTGGCCGCAGTGCAGGACGATTCCCTCCGCAGGGATATCGATACCCAGACAACTCGCAAGGCAGCCCTTAGCACGGAGGCGACTGCTCTAGAGAACTCCATCGCGACAGATGGCGCATCTCTCTCCGAGCTCGAGGCCCGTCTCAAAGCGGCTCGTGCCTCGTCGGACGCCGAACACGCTCGCGTAGCGACTCTCCGTGAACGCGCAGCCGTCCAGTCTGGCGAGCTAGCCTCTCATCGTGCGGAGCTCATCTCGGTCGAGTCCAATCTTTCGGCTCTCAAGATGGAGCGGGACGAGGTGGAACAGGCTTTGATGAAGGAGCGCGAGGATGTGCGTGAGGTCCGGAAGCGGATGGAGGAAGCTCGACAGCAGACGGATGCTCTTAAGGTGGAGGTTGAGAAGTTGAAGAAGGACCTCAGGAAGGAGAAAGGCCTTGCGGCTATTGCCCGAAAGCAGCTTTCGACTGCTGCTGAGGATAAGGGGAAGGTAGAGGCGGAGCTGGAGACTGCCCGAGCTGATGAAACCGGTGAAGACGAGGCGATCCATCACCATGCTGAAGCATCGGAGGCTGTTGCCCCTGTCGATCGTGCAGCGGCGTTAAGTCCGACCGGAAGCGTCCGGAGCAACAACCCTTTCGATCGGCTGAATCTCGCCAGTCCTCCCCCCGCCGCCTCAAGCCCGGTCACTGAACGAGACTTCCTGCCTGCAACGGAGACCACCCACAGCTCAACCGGCAACGCCGCTGGCTCTGCTGGTGTTCTAGGTCTGGCGGCGGGCGCGGGCGCGGCTCTTGCCGGTATTGCCTCCGCTGCTCGAGCTGCTGTAGGTCTTGATGGAGAGGCTACGGACGAGGATTCCGAGTCTGAAGACGAAGCTCCCGAACAGCTGCAGCAGGACGGCGATGGCGTCGCGAATGAACACGGTGCTACGGCACAGACGGTGTTCGATGACGGGTTCGCAGACAGTGTTTCGAATGCGGTGACGGCTCCTGCGTCTGGCAACAGTGCACCCACCACCGAAGCGAAGGATGCTTTCTCGAGCGCCTTTGACGACGAGTTCGGCGCGGATGCCGGTACGAATGCCACTGCGGATAGCACTATGGCTGGCTTTGACGACGTATTCGACGATGACTTCGGCGATCATGGCCCAAGTGCGGCAACGGCTCCTGCGACTGCAACCACTGCACCTACCGAAGCGAAGGACGCATTCTCGAGTGCCTTTGACGACGAGTTCGGCGCCAATACTACTGATGACCTCGGCGACCATGGCCCAGGTGCGACAACGGCTCCTGTGGCGGCCACCACTTCATCTACCGACGCGAAGGGACGCTTTCTCGAGTGCCTTTGACGATGAGTTCGGCGCGGATGCCGGCGCGAATGCTACTACGGCTTCCACTTCGGCAAGTTTGGACGACATGTTCGACGATGATTTCGATTTCGTACCCAGCTTCAGCAACGAACCTGCAACTCGTTCAGCAGAACCTGGAGTTCAGGGCTAATAGTTGTTAGTTGTTCTCCCATGATATAAGCTAAATTTTCCGGTTTCTGTGAGCAGTCAAGACAGTGTGCTCTGCGACTGACTGTCGACGGTCTGCAAGGTGGAATTGGGTGCCAGATTTTGAAAAACGCTTGATTCCCAGACTCACAATGCATCAGAACAGCCGGGCCGAACTGCCGGAGTACGTAGGGGTGGGACCGCAAAATTGCCAAAAAAAAATCGCCGACTGCCAAGTTTTTCTCATCAATGTAGCCAACAAAAAGGTCCTCCTCCGTCAATTTCTTTTTAGCAGGATTTTGAGAACAGCTTCTACATTCTTATCTACTTTCCCCCCCCCCCCCCTCCTCCTGCGCATTGAAGAAGAAGCAAAAAAAAGGAAAAAAAAGGTGCCAAATCTCATTGCAAACTCTATTGTCCCGGGAAATTTTCCGCCGAAGTTCCGACGTGCACCGTCAATTTATCCTCATTCACAGGAAATTCCTCTGTGTTTTCTTCGCTCTGAATGTGATGGTGGCCGCAGTTTTACGATATATAGTATTTTCAAAAAATTCTATAGTTCATTATGAATTTTGAATTATGATTTATTAATTATGATTTATCTATGCAGTATGGGCGTATGGCCCTTCTTCAACCCTTCATAAAATATACTACGTACCTCTCTCCAATAGTATCGGGTGCTTTAACCTTTCGTAGTTCGTATACTAATTCTATTATCTATCCTCAATAGCCAATAGTATGGGAAAAATAGTGACCGGACTTGATTACCATGAATAAAATCACAAAGGCGTTCGCGGAGTGCGGACCTCACTCCACTCCCTTCCCCCCTCCTCCCCTCCCTCTCTTCATCCTCAGTCGTATCGCTCCGGTAGCCTCAACCGGCAAGACGCATCCCCTCTTGCGCGCGCGGACCGGAATGCTTTTAGCTTTACGGTTGCGGTCGGCCTTTCGTCAGCAACAAGGACAAGGTCTCACACTAGGCGGAGGGATACAGGCGCGATCTCCGGATCGCGAAGCTTCAGAGCTGGCAAGGGAAGGGGGGATGGTTTGCTGTGGAGGAGAACTACTCAGAAGGCGAGCAGGAGGAGGACGAGGAGGGCGAGGAGCAGGAGGAGGACGAGCCGGGCGGGCAATCTGTGCTATTGCCAGTTGCGGCCGTGGAGGATCTCGCCCGGGCGTTACGTCGGGCGGCGATCCATCCCTCCGTCATTCGTCCCTTCGGGATTATCGGCTGGGCGGCGACAAGTGCGCCGGTTGCTTCGATCAAGAGCATGTTTGCAACAACTGCGAGGACGGGCTCGACAACATCGTCAAGCAAACCGGAGCTTGCCTTCCCGCCTCCCGCGACAGGAAGGTCGACGTCGAGGATGAAGAACCGCGGGCTCGTCACCGCCAGCCGAGCGGGACCGCCATCTCGACTTTGGACCTCCACGCGCGCATCAAGTTAAAGATGTTCAACCTGATGGAGCGGCTCAAGGACAAGTGTGCGTACTGCTGGGTGGTGGGCGAGGACCACGAGCACGGCTACCAATTCTGCCTCCAGCTCAAGATGGACAGGTGGAGGGACAAGAGCTTCGCGGCTACGTCGACTGGGCGCCGGGAGCGGCGTGCTACCGGTGCGGACTTCCTCAAGCGGTCTGCCAGGAGAAGACCAATCGAGGTGCTCATTGCTGGGCGGGGGACGGCACGCTAACGATCCCGACCGTCATTTACTGCCTCAAACGGAATCCGGATCGATTCCATCGGTGCTTGAGAGCAGTTCGAGCGATGTTTCCAACTTTCGAAATCGACCCCCCGGAGTTTACGAACGGTCACATTGTACCAAGAGCCTAGGTCAGTGTCGGAGGACCGATGCTCGAGCGGAGGAACAAGTTTGGCGGGACTTTCTGAATCATCGAAGCTGCGATGAAGACGATGTGATTTTGGTATTCTTTCTTACGCCGATAAGCGCTCTTGGTTTCCTCCATGTAAATCTCTTGAATTCCGTTTTTGGCGCTCTTCTCTCACTCGTGGCTTACCTCTTCGCTGACTCCTTTTACCCTCCTATTTTTTCTCCTCCTTCCACAGCACACTTCTCCGCTCACCACAGTCTCTTTATGGTTTGCCCCGGCACGCCTTTCCGCCTTCTCCACGGAGAATTAATGCATCCACGAGACTCGAGATGCAGGTTACAAATTGTCAGCGACCAAGAATTTAGGATCGAAATATTTGATCCATTCGATCCGTTGAAACAGTTCAAAGCGGCACTATACGCCTCAATTACGCGGTAGCCGGTAGACGGCAGGCCAGCGCGCTCCCTTTGTCTTCTTCATCGAGTCAATGTGTCCAGCAGTATACCCATGTATTTTCAGAGAATGGTATTCCTTTCACCAATGCGAGCCAGTGCTCGGCACAAAAACTCATATATATGAACTCATATATATGATATGACCAAATATGATCATATTGGGATATCATATATGACCTCTCGGCCAGCTCGGAAATTTCAGGTCATATCATATATGACCCAGGAGCGGATATGACCAAATATGACCATATATGACCAAATATGACTGAACCGCCAACTCCTCTTTTTCTCGATGGAATATATGATCATATATCTCAATGTATGATCATATATGATCATATTTACTCATATTTGGTCGTATTCTGAACCTTAAATTTGAGATCGGGCACCTGTTTGAATTCCGTATTGAAACTTGCTACGCGGATCGGGTTTCGACAACGCGTCGCGACTTCGCGACTCAGTGAGATTGGTAGACGCGTGACGCGTCGCAACCAGCGTGTAACGTGTTGTACAACTCACGTGGGAATGTCTTTTGGCGGAAAATTTATTAACCTTACATAATCAATATCCGGCGGCGGTCATATTTGATCATGAATATATGAGCATATATGATCATATTTTTGCCAAAAAAATATCCGGTCATATATGAGTCATATATGATCATATATGATAACTCATATTGGATATATATGAGTTTTTGATTTGGGACACCACTCATATCATATATGAGATATGAGTTTGTGGTGAAATATGATCATATATGACACATGCCGAGCACTGATGCGAGCCCTGGACCCCATCATTGTCAAAATGTTCATATACTCTGAGCAACCCTGAGCCATCACCGTATGTAAATGAGCCCCATAACCACCTTCATCAAACGCAGCCATTCAACGTCCATTACACAACATGCGCGAAAAAGAGTACAACTACAATGAAAAGAAGCGGCAGGATTCAGGAGTTCTCACAGCGGGCAAGTCGGGCACTACAGCGCGAAGCACTGAAGTTTCGGCGCAGGTCTATCAAGTATCAGGCGGCTGAAGTCTGAACCACAGCAGCGACCTCATCTCAGGCTTAACCGCCTGCCGTGACTGCCAAGTTTTTCGCATCAATGTAACCAACAAAAAGGTCCTCCTCCGTCAATTTCTTTTTAGTAGGACTTTGAGAACAGCTTCTCCATACTGCTCAACCCCGCCCCCCCCCCCCCCTCCCCTCCTGTGCATTGAAGACGAAGCAAAAAAGGAAAAAAGGTGTCAAATCTGATTTCAAACTCTATTTTCCCGGAAATTTTCCGCCGAAGTTTCGACGTGCACCGTCAATTTATCCTCATTCACAGGAAATTCTTCTGTGTTTTCTTCGCTCTGAATGTGATGATGGCCGCAGTTTTACGATGTACCACATCCCTCTTTGAAATAGCATACTATTCAGTATTCGATGTTCTAGTATACTGTATACACTATTTTCCAAACGTTCTATAGTGTATTATGAATTATAATATATGAATTATGATTCATTTATGCAGTATGTGCATATGGCCCTTCTTCAACCCTTCAGAAAATATACTACATACCTCTTTCCAATAGAACCGGGTACTTTAACCTTTCGTAGTTCGTATACTAACTCTATTATCTATCCTCAATAGTATGGGAAAAATAGTAATATTGGAAAGTACAACTATAGTGCTGGCGTACTGCTATAATGCTATTGAATACTGTTCTGGTGATAGAATTGGAAAGTGCTATAATAGTATACTATACCAAATAGTACTATCCTTTTTATCTACCATCGATAGTATATGAGTATATGACCCTCCGGCCTCCGCCCAAAAGACATACCGTAATAACTATAGTCTATAAACTATTTACTCCTTTTATTTCCCGACCATATTTCCGTTGAGCTTCTTGACCTACCCTTCGCACGCCGCCATACGTTCTTTGACAGCCGCTTCCACCTCTTTGGGCTTCAGACGAGCTTCGTCTTCCTCGGCGCTCTGCCTCGAGCATGATAGCCAGGAACTCCGGCCATTGCTCGAAGACCTCGTGAGCGTCCTGTCTTGATAGCTTCGAGTACGAGCGCATGCTGTTCAACACATTGTTGACTAATGACTCGCTGTCCGTTCGTGGCTTCCTCAGGATTGTCGCACTAAACATGCGGGGGTCAGGACTTAATTTTCGCGTTGCGCTAGGGTCAAGTGGCGAAAGACAAAGAGGGTCTGGTGATGGTAAATGGTTCAGAAAGAAATGATTAGCAGATAGATGGCGTACGTTATACAACCCTGAACTCACTTACTCACCTTCCTGCTCCTCATCCACACGACCACACACCTTCATTCCCAGCGGGGAAAAAAAAGGAGGCAAAAAACGTCCACACGTTGATTGTACCGAGGCTATTTTCAAGCGTTTTCGGGACCTAGTATTCCGAAGTTCCAATGTTCGTCTCAGCCAGCGACGTCTCCTCCAGGGTCCGCACGACTGTCTCTCATACATCCCCGTAGACTCACGCAAGATCCGAACTCGGTGTAGAGCGACTTGTCCGCGTCCGGCAACCTCGCATAATTTGCGAATTGCGATATCCTCGAAAGCGGTTTCGTCCGTCTTCAACTTCCCCTGCACATACGCGTCCACCAAGTAGTTCCCTTCGCTCTCCGTCTGAACTGCCCGAAACCCCCGGAACGAGCACTCCAATTTCTTGTCCAAAGCAGCGTTCTTCCGGAAATGGTCCTGCTGGTCCAGGAACAGCTGGAATTTTCTCTGCAACACGATCTTCCCGTCCGACCGACGGTCATCTTACTTCACTATCAATATCGCACTGTCCACGACCGTCCCGTCAAGCGGCGAGCACCACCGGCTCTCCCTCTGTCTTGCTCTCCGAATCGCTTGGTCCGTCGCCGTCATCCTTTTCCTCTTCGTTCTGCCTAGCCCTCTCACCGGTATTGCCTGCGGAGTCAGAGGAAACGGAGACATGGTGGAAAGCACAGAAACCATCACACGAATGTAGCCTGGCCTTGAGGGCCAAAGTATTCCCCAGACTTTCTGACCTGAAAAAGGCTCTCAGAAATGCTAACACTTAACAAGGGGCTGAGGGCTGTGGGTTAGCCCTGATCCGGATTCCGCTTGAGGCAATTAAAGATGGTTGCGTTGGTGAGGGTGCCGTCCCCTGCCCAGCGCTGAGATCCTCGGTGAGTATTCTCCTGGCAGACCGTTCGCGGAAGTCCGCACCGGTAGCACGCCGCTCCCGGCGTCCAGTCCACGTAGTAGCGAATGCTCTTCTTGTTCCACCTGTCGAATTGTCGATCTTGAGCTGAAGACACGACTGGTAACCGTGCTCGTGCTGCTCGCCCACCATCCAGCAGGATGCGCACTTGTCCTTAAGTAGCTCCATAAGGTCCAACATCTTTACTTTGATGCGCGCGTGTAGGTCGAAAGTCGAAATGGCACTTTCGCTCGGCTGGCGGTGACGAGCCCGCGGTTCTTCATCCTCAACGTTGATCTTCCTCTTGCGAGAGGCAGGAAGGCGAGTTCCGGGTTTCTTGACGATCTTGTCGAGCCCGTCCTCGCAGTTGGCGCAAAGATGGTCTCGATCGAAGCAACCGGCGCAATTGTCGCCCCGCCGATTAACCCGTTGAAACGAATTTCGGAGTGATCGAATGGCCTCCCGACGGAGCGCTCGGGCGGAATCCTCCACGGCCGCACCTGATAACGCCACATCAGCAAAGAGCAATGAAGAAAGCTTAACACCTGTCAATTATTATTGTGTTGCTTTCCGTTGAAGTATCCGTAAATTTGCCTGGGGCTGACCGCAAACCCGCAAGACGTGCGAAAAATTGCTTTGCAGTTCTCGTCAATGTGGAGGTGCGCCGCACCTGGAATCTGGCATGGACGCGTAGTGTGTGCGTTGAGTCCGTTGCCATGTTGGAGAGTTGGGTTGTGTTGATGTTTTGCATTTGGTGATTGGAAGTAGTTCTGGGCCGCTGACGAATATTGAAAGTGCGTTGCAGCATAACTGATCGACGAGACATGCCTATTTTAAAGGGCCTTGTCCCTCTATTCAATGTAGAAGGCGCCGCAGCGAGAACTTTGCGTGGCATACGTGTAGAGTCTGCAGCCAACAGAGCGTGAGTGTGATCGACGAGCACCTTTATGCCCGTCTCACCTGTTGGCTCTGTGATTTGGCAATTGGAAATTTGGAAGCTCGGGGTAGCAGCTCTCGGCTCGATGTTGCGCATTCTTTTCTTTTTAGGGATCCGCACGCAAACGCATTCTCAAACAAGTCTGGCTCAGGTTTGTAGAAGGGAAATGAGCTCCGTTTGTAGGCTTCGTTGAAGACATTCGGCCCAGCGGTCGTTCATACAAAGCAGCGAGACGGGCGGCGGATTGCCTGCCGCAGTAACCCGGACTCTGAAGAAATTCTTCGTGTATCAAATTGATCCGACGGAGATGGTGAAAGTCGAGATTTAGCAAATTTGAGAGAAATGTCAGTGTGGCTAGGAAAGAATTGGAAGTTGTGATATTAATAAGTCAAATATCTCTCGTCGAAACATTTCGAGCAACAGAAGGTCGAAGAACGGTTCGTGTGCACCCGGCACAGGCCTTTGGTGTTGCATTTTCTTTTATAACGACAAAATTGTTTCATATATCATGAGAAGACTATATAGTATATACCCTGTACTTCTCTCAGGTTACAGACTACAGCATATAGTCAGAACAATGTGTAATTTTATCGTAGTGTATTATCTCATCTACTATATGGTACCTTTATCAAAGGGAATATCTTATTGGCCGCGGGGGGCGGCTCGGAGCCTTTGGCCGCCCGGGGGCGGTTTTGTGTGAGAATTTTGAGCCAGACCCGCCCCCGTCCGCGCGAGACTTAAGGTGACCGCCCCTCAAGATGTGTCAAGACCTCATCGCCCGCTTAGACCCTCGGCAGCCTCGCCGATGAAAAAGTATGAATTACCGTCCTTGTCCATGTACTCCATTACCTACCTTGCCCGTCCTGCCCTTCCCGGGAAGACTCCTCAGCTCCACCCTTCCCAAACATAGGCTCTGTGGCCCGAGCGTCATGTACTAAGCAGGCGAGACTTGCCCACAGGAGGAACAAGCAAGGTTACAGAAAAGTCTGAGATTCTGAGACAAATGACGATTGGAGTCTGATGAAAACCCTATTCTGCGAGCGGTTTTCAGGAAGTATTTTGCAGGGGCGGTATTTTGGCGTGGCCGCCCCCATAGGGCGGCCACCGCCCTCCCGCGGCCAATAAGCTCGGCCGTAATAAAGATCTCATTTCTTTTAAAGAAAGAAGATGTAGGACAGTATATATGGAGTTTTTGTAGCCATATGTCATACCAAGAAATATCCCTATCCGTGGTATTTTGGCACCTTTCTGACCGATCTCCTTTTCCGAAAAAGGAAATGTAGTACACTGTATATCTACGTGTGTGCTATACAGCTATCGGCCGATAGGTTCTATCCGTTTCCTTTCCTTTGCTTCCTATTCCCTCCGACTCGATTCCGTACTTCTTCGCTTCCACGTGCTCCTGATCATGATCACTTTCCCTTTTCGCACGGCCTTACCTCTCCTCTTTCTCTCGTTGTACTTGCTTTCTCCCTTCTTCTCTCCTCACTAATCCACTATCTCTCTGCTACCTACATTGCTTGCAACTCAGTGCTTAGAGATAAGTAGCTGATGAACACAACGTGAGAACCATTTACAGCACTTGAATCGTCCTCCTCAATTTTTTTTGGTAATTCGTGTCATCGAGAGAAAACAGGTCGACGCTGCCTCTACACTGTTGTTTTCTGAGGTTGAATGAGTTGTGGTGCAATATACCTAGAATTTCTACAGAGTAAAGCTGTTGCCTCTCTTTTGGGGCCGAAGTCGGGAAGGAAGCCATTCTTTTCGGCATTTCGGGTCATAGCGTATTTTATCAGGGAGTAAATCAGCGGCGACAAAGTGCTTACATCCTCTCCTCGATTTCGAGAGTCTGAAACTACGCAGAAAAAACTATTTCCATCCGTCTCGAAGACAAGCCGATGGTAAGCTCCTCAGGTTCAGTAGCTAGATTACTAAAGTGCTAAGTGTTATTGGCGAGAAACTGTCAATACGACGGTCAAAAAGGAAAGGGCCTGAAACCGCGTTCTGAAATGAAAGAGCGGGACGAAATACAGGTTGCGTGTGACATATGGTGACCTGAGGAGCGGACTTGGGAGCGTCACTGAGGCAATCCATGTGGGTCTGGGTCCTAACGGGACGGAAAGGTGATGCTGCTTATAGTTGGGGTATCCGTGGGATGGGAAGGAAACGAGGAAGATAGAAAACGAAGAGAAGAAATCAAAAAGTGTCTTGGAGTTTTCAGGCTCACTGCCGCTGCTTTTCCCGGTCGTTGGCGTCGTTTTCCTCGTCGAGCAGAAGCCCAAGCTTGTGCTCTAGGGCTGGAAGAAGGCAGGACGGGTCTTCTGGCGGAGCAGCTTGCTGATAGGCGAGCCGTATCTGAGACGAGGTGACCTGCCGTTTGCCATCTAGAACGGAATGAAGCGAAGCGACCCGGGCCGCCCAGAGTCCTCAGGAAATGATGAGGAGCCGCTGTGAGGTCGAGGGGTCGCTGGAAAGGACGTCCTTAATGTGCAGCGCCAGCTCTGTCGTTTTGGCGTCCTTCGCGACTTCCGAAATGATGGAGGCGATCTCGGTCTTGAAGCCCTCTGCGTTTTCGTTCAGCCTCAGCCTCAGTCATGCGCGGTCCAGGGCGGCGCAGGACTTGTGGGGGCCTGCCAATCGGAAGCTGCTGTTGACGAGGTTGGTGAGGCCGTTGATGATGGAGGGCCTGAGCTCGACAGGAACCATCTCCTGAAATCTTGAGACCCTCCACAACGACACGAGGGCGAACACGGAAGCCGAGAGGACCTTCGCTCCGCAGTTTGCGTGACGGTCTGTGTCGGCGTACAAGCCGACTGAAGCAAAGTTCGAAGCATTTTTCGAATTGTACTCGTTTAGCTCGGAAATAACGTTGACCGTGATTTGCGCGTTCTTCTTCCTGGCATTGACCATGCCGTCGATATCCCCCAAGCGGGCGATGTTGGCATTGATGTCGGCAGGCGCCGCGAGCAGGGGTCTTTGCTGTCTATTCCCCAACTGACCCTTAATGTTTTGCCCAACCGTCCGTTCGGTCTGTACAACTGGGAATTTCGGTGGTTAATCCTCATCAACAAACAATTTTGTACTTACCCAACCCAAACTGAATTATTCACCGATCGCTGGAGGTAGTAAAATCTGGCTTGGATCAACACAGAATTCTCTGCTTTGTACTGGGTGATCCCAACATATTTGCTCCGTCTTCCCAACCTGGATTTCCAGTGGTTTATCTTCTCTAGGTTGAGCCCACAAGGCAAAGGATGGAGCAGGCATTATAAGAGAAAAATTGTCATTCCGCACGTGGGCTGCCCAGCCTTGATTTTTAGTGGCTTATTCCCCCAATCGACACTGAATGTTTTTCCCAACTGACCGTCCGGTCTGCTCAACCTGGGTTTTCAAGTGCTTTATCCTCCCCAACCAACGCTTCTTTCATTTAGCCAACCAAGGCTGAATTTCGGTGGTTATTTCTGCCGTGGCCTTCCTGGGGCGAGGTATGATCATCCGGATTTGATTGCCATCGATAAACACCAGTGATGCAAGCTTTGATCAATTGATCGATTGATCGATTGATTGTTCTATCTATTATATTATCACGCACGAGCCTTTTCACAATGGAGTGTCGAGATCAGCGTAGGAAGGGAGGGTGCGACCGCGCGGCCTCTTCTTTCTTGACCACAACCACCACCGTCCGTTCCCCAGGCAACAATCCACACCATCCACACCACCCACCTTCGAAAGACCCTTCTCTTGTCATGGCCAGCAACGAATCAGGTATTCCAACGACAAACGCGGTGAGTAGCTTCAACTCTCCTGCCCGTCCCTGTCTGTCCCTTACTTCACCGACCGTTGATCTTAAGCTGACTTTCTTCACATCCATCCCCTGCGCATGTTACTCTTCCCACTTCTTATTCCCAGTCCGGTGCCAACCGCACTATCGCATCCATGGTCACGGACGACACCTCCTTCTCAGCAATCCTCGAGCCGGTGAGGTCCTTCTTCAGTCCCTCTTCTCCTAACGTCTTCTGCTACGAGCCCCAACTCACAGCCGGTGCTGGCCACTTCTCCTCTTCCTCTCCGATACCCTTTCGCAGTTTGCCACGACCAGTCCCTCCGTGGTCAACGCGGTCTTTCCCAACATGATCTCCGATCAGCCCGAACAGGTCAGCCATTCGAAGTTGCTTTCATTAGGGACGTCCCTTCTCTGACGTTCTCCTATCGACATCCTCAGGCGCCGCTTTCCAGAACACCTCGTCCTCCGACTCCCTTTTCCCAAGGCACCCAGGCCGAAGAAGTCAGTTCCTGGTCTGGATACAGTTGCGCATCACCCAATATCCCTTACTGACGCTTCAACCCCCCGCTTTCAACTCGTAGTCACGTTCGCCAACCCAACCACTCCCTTCGTCTCCCGCAGCGGGTCCGTCCTCTCCCGTTGCAGGCGTGGCGAGAGCCTTGCTGGAACTCTCATTGCCAGCCGTCAGTGGCCAGGCTCCTCCCATCGCCGCCTCGGCGCAGACTAGTCTGCCGATGCTGACCCTCACCGCCTCGGCGATCGCACCTCCTCCCCAAAACAAGCCGTCGGAGGCAAAGATACAGGAGCAAGTCCGGCAGCGCCTCGTCAAGAACACGCAAGCCTTGATCGAGCGGATCCGGAGGGAACCAACCCGAGCGGAGGATCTGATTGGGCAGGCCTACACGGATGTGCCCCTGGGCATCGTAGATCGCCTGGCGACCTCGTTCGCCATGATCGCCGAGGGGTCCGGTACTACCAGCGCATCTATGGAAATGGTGAGTAACGTTGCTTTCCCCGAGGTTCCGCGCTAGGCATGGTTCTAACAGACCCCCCTTTTCTATCGCCGTCCAGGGACTTGGAGTAGACGAGGACTTCAGGTTTACCCGTTTCCGACCCAACCCCAGCGGTCGGTCGTCAACCTCCACCACCGCCCCTGCCAATATGGAGTTTCCCGCCATCCCAATGGACTCGGAGGGAGGATCGGACGGTGAAGACGACGACAGCCGTTATCACGTCGATCTGGAACATGCTGCAAACATCTCTGTTCCGCGTAAGAAGGCGGCAACCGCGACCGCCACCAAGAAACCGGCCAAGGCGACCTTTGACATCGTCCCGTCCTCGTCTGCCACCGCTGCCAGTCGGGCGCCCGGATCTTCGTCGTCCAAGGCTACCGGTACTCCCGCCGCCATCTCAAGCAAGCGTAGACGCTCAAGCTCCGTTTCTAGCTTGACGCCTGGGTCGGACAAAAAGGTGGGCTCGGAAGCGGAGGACAACACGGCCAAACGTCAGAGAACGGTCGCCGAAGGAGGAGGAACGGTTCGAACCGCTAAAGCCACACGGACAGGAAAGGAGGGAGGGTTCATGCAGCAGCTCAAGGCGGGCAACATTCCCGAGGTCTGGCACAAGCCACTGGGAATTATCTACGACATCCTCACTTTCGGCCCATTGTCGCCGCAGGACATCGTCGATGCTGCCCTGGCAAGGGTTCGGCCGTTAAAAACCGACATGCAGGGTACATCGTCCCAGTTTAGCCGTGATGGAGACCTGCTTTCCACCCTCAACCGCCTGGAACGACAAGACGACGCGGCGGGAAGCCTGCAGATCCGCATCCTTATCGACAACATGAGCCTTTGGGCCATGGAGCGGCAAGCCAGGGTGGATGTCGCGTTCCGCAAATCCAGTGCGGCCTCGAATGCTTTGGATGAGGTTAAGTGCGTATGGATTCCTAAGATAGGTGGGGCTTTCGGCAAGGATGACAGCAACCTCATCAAGACGCTGCGCGACATGGACGCCGCCAACACCATCAGGGACACCGCAAGTACGTCCGCGCCCTCGCAGGGCTCGGCGGCGAACCTACCAGAGGAGAGGCGCAAATCTCGGAAGAAGCAGCATCTAGGCTTGAATGCGCATGAAGAGGCCCGGGTCGTTATCGTCAATAAACTCCTGAAGCACCAGCTTCGCTGTGGTCGCCTTTGGGCCCAGACCGGCGCCACGCTTGGATCGGTCATCTTCATTCCGCTACTGGTCCTGTCCAACGAGCTCCGAACGATTGACAACCTTCGGAGAATCTCAGCGGACACGTTTTCCGCTCTCATGGCTCTCTTCCGCGGCGGGAAGCCCGTGCCCGTTCCTGGTGGGCCAGAGTTTACTGAACGGGACGAGGAGATCGTCGAAGCGATCACGTTTGGAGTACGTGGCTTCCTTCCCCGGGTTCTAAATCAGGCCCTAGCCATTGCCGACGCGCTCTCTCCATGGGAAGACGGCAGCTCCACCCCTTACCTCGACGTTCTTGTGGTCCGGCAAGCCTCTGACCACCCCGTTCTTGGAGTCGAGGAGCCCTCGGTCGTCCAGACCCCTTTGTCGAGCCCTACACAAGGCGCCGGTCAATTGCGACGTGTCTACGGGCTAGAGATACCGGGCAGTCACGGTCAAGCGGAGGTGATGACGAGAACGCCAGCTTTTATCGCTGGGAACTGGAGGCAGCTCATGAGAGCTAACCAAGGCACGGTCAGTCTCGACACCGCCATCCCTCCTTCGGCCAACGACCCTCCCTCGACTCCACCACTGCCGTTTGGCATCGATTTCGCCGATCGACGCATGTTTCATCTTGCCGGATGTGATCCAGCGGATGTGCTTCCCTATGCCGTTCCATACGCGAAACTGTTCGGGCTTGACTTGGCGTCGGAGGAGTTCATCGAACTAAGGGACTCCATTGAGAACCGCCGACGCCTCGTGAGACCATTCACCCCTCCAGCGACGCTGCACCATCTCGACGAAAAGGTCTCCGAACTCAACGCGCAGGCTTTGACTCGGCGATTTCCTACTTCAAGCTCCCTCGCCCTCCCCAGCCTTCCGAATCCCTTGCCAGGCCCCTCCAGTTTGCCTACTCTTCCACCTCCACCTCCACTGCTACCTCCTCCTCCCCTCTGTCACCACAGCGACCCACGTCGACAATGCCAGAGGAGACCCCAGCCCCTCAGCGCCCGCCGTCCTCAAAACCCTCCATCTGTTCCGGAACCAGCCTCTGAGCCACAGTAGCTTCTGTACGTTTCCTTGATCTGTATATACCAATTCTCCTTCATATCCAACTCGAATCGTTTCAAGTTCATTCTTCATTTCCAACTCGAACCGTTTCAAGTTCATTGGCTTCTCTCCATCTGACCCGCAGCCCGTTGAGCAACTCGGCCAACCCCTTAAACAATGCAGAGATTCTCAGCACGGTATTCCCTCCTTTCGGTCCCAGGGCTGCGCTATAGCAAACAACCGAACTGTATATCATTAGAAAGTGGATAGAGCACGGCGCGGCGCCGAGAGCACGCATACTGCCTTCAGAAGGCAATGGTCTGGGTCGCTGTGGTCGCCTCCTGATCTTCAAGAGAAAAAAATCTGCCGAGTGACTGCCTCACGAAGGCCACGGCCGTGGCCTTCCCGGGGCATGATCATCGAGGCTGATCATTTTTTTTAAGAAATAAAAACTCGGCCGTACTGCCTCACGAAGGCCACGGCTGTGGCCTTCCCGGGGCATGATCATAGCTCAGGCAGTGATCATTTTTTTATTGTGGGGCCGTGCGTGGACGGTGACGCGGCCTCAACCTTCGCGCTCACCACCACCATCATCCGTCCCTGCCGTAATCACCTTCTTGCCAACCTTCCACCATCCGTCATGTCCGACCCGAACGCGCCATCGTTGTTCCTAGATGACAGCGACTCCGATCTTCTCTCCGACGGGCAGGATGCATCAGAAGAGGAAGACGATGGCAACTTCGAGGCGAACGCTGATCACCCAGACCACGCTCAATCCGCGTCTCGTAGTTCAGAAGATCTCACAAATACAGGACTCTGGGGCTCGTCCAGTCCTTCTTCCAGCTCTTCAGACCCCGGAGTCAGCTCGCCGCAGCACAGCACTGGTTCACACGCTCCTTCCCATCTTTTTCCTCTTTTCGTACAGGCCCCCTGCGCATTCTCATCCAGAGAGTCATCCACGAGCGCATGAACGCTGTTGTCACTGGTCCAGCTGGTACGTTCCCTATCATCCGCTCTGTCCTCACTTTCACGCGCTGACATATCGGTATCTATTCCAGGTAGCGGTAAAACATCCATGCTCGTGGACTTGATGGCACGGCTGAAAGCCACGCGTCGGGATAAGGTCGACACCATCTACGCGCTCGCTCCCACGCATGCCGCCGCCGCCACAATCGGAGGGTCCACCGTCCATTCGTGGTCATGAATTGACTTCGGACTCGACAACTCCGATGACCGCGCCGAAAGCGTTTACATCAAGAGAGCCGTCAAACAGCGTTGGAGGGCGGAAACAGCACTCTTCATCGACGAGGGTCAGTGGCCGATGTAGTTGACGTGCTGGGCGAGAATCTGCTGCGCGTATGCTGACCTTTCACGCCCCAACTCTCTCTTCCTCACCCGTCCACCTTCCTTGCTCAACAGTTTCGCAGATTGACGGCAAACTATTCACCTTACTGGATGGGATGGGAAGGCGCCTCAGGAATCATCAATCCCCATTTGGAGGTATTTAAGTTCGTGGCATTGACTCCCAAGGGGGATTCTTGAGCTCCTGTCCGGCTGATCGCTACCACCGAGCTGACCTTCACCTTCTTAACCTACGTCCGTATGTCCAGATCGTATGTTTTGGTGACTTCTATCAGCTGCCACCTCCAGTCAGCCGTAATCGATCCGAGGCACCTCCGTACGTGTTTGAGACTGAAGCTCAGTAAGAAAGGAAATGGTCGATATCTGTGTGAAATCTGGGGATTCTTGGAAAAATGGCTCGTATCTGACTGAAATTAGGCTAGTTTCTCTCATGCAGTAACTAAATCAGATTTATTTTAGAGTTGGTGGCGTTACGTGATCAAGATCATGGTAAAAGAAATGAGGTTCCATGTGGTAACCGAGCGCATCATCTGTTGCCGCGTGGGAAGACCTTTCTTCGCTGGTGTTGTTCAAAATGACTGACGCGACGACGCGTCGGATCACGTGTGCAGATCTTTCCTTACAACTTTCTGGGCCCAGGCGTGACCATACCTTCGCGGGCATGGGCTCAGTGAGTTACGCTTGCCTGATATAGTCCATGAGCCAACTTGCATGGCGGGGCTAGGGCAGCTCGCTGCGTTGTGGTGCCGCCCGGGGTGAGGTTGCTCCCGAGCAGGGGCGTGGTCAGGGGCACGGGTCATGTCTCTGACTCCTCCAACACAGGACCAGGCGATGGTGAAAATTTTCTTCGCACGTGGCAAAAATCACGTCGAAAAAAAATGGACAGTTATCCGAGATTTGTGAATGCAATTGAAATAAAATGGATCCACGCTAAAAAAACACAGATATAAGCCATTTCCTTTCTTACTGAGACTGAAGCCTGGACGAAGTCTATGAAATGCCACATCCGGATCGTCGGTACCTACCGAACTTCGGATCCAGGTGAGGGTTATTCTGCCGTCCGACGTAAAATTACAAGGATGAACCTCCTGCTTTTCTCTCAACCCAAACTCCTACCCCTTCACTCCCTGCCTCTGTTAGAGTATCTGTGACTTCTTAATGAGGTTCGACAACGGTCTTTGACACAGTAATCCACGGCCTACATCCTCAGTCTCGCGCGACCTTTGTCCTTGCCGCCTGAGACCGAGGTGACAGAACTGTACGTCTCTTTGATCGGCTGTTGGTTGCTGAGACCTTTGGGTTAGGATGCGCGGTTGATTAGATCTCAAGGAAGAACTGCTATGCTACATCCGAAATGCAAGTCACAGACGACCACCCAAAACACCCTACAGGTATTGAACCCTTTCCTGCAGATTTGAGCCGTCCCAGAGAGAACCACTGCCGTCCATATGCATCCGTCTGTAGCCACAAGAAGCGACTCGAGAGCCCACATCAGGGGCTACTCCGCGGGCGTACGCCCATCCACACTACTGATGGAAGGACCGTTTATCCCGTAACCCCACAGATACCCTGCCAAGCGACAGGGCATCCACGTACAGAACGACTGCCCACAGACAGCCCTGTACCTCCTTCAGACCTCCCAAATTCCACAGCAAAGCGCACCACTCTCTGCTTTGGTATCCGCCCGAACAGACCATACCTCCCCTCCCGTTATCGAGCCGGTTTTGACGTAGATAGCTCCTTCCGACTACCGAGACCGTGACCAGCATAAGTAGGTGGGATGCGGGGAGGGAGACAGTAACAAGACCCTCAATGGGCATGGACATCGGCAGCACGAAGCTACCCTATGGCTCCCCCGCTCGAGTCCCCGAACGGTCCCAAAACACTCCCAATCGCCCACTCTCCTGCTCATCCGTTCCAGTCCCTGCGCGCCAGAAACTTGTAGCGCGCGGCGGCCCGCTTCCCTCTTCCGGCGCGGATGCGAACCGCCCCCCCCCCCCCCCCGAAAGGAAAAAAACGACCAACACCAGAAGTCTGTAGTCAGAGTGCAGTCCGTTCGGCGACGAACACTCCCAGCTGACGAGGACTGTTTTTCCTTATACCACCGAAAAAAACAGGGACAAAGTGCTGAGCTGAGTTCGACCGGTGGATCTCTGGGTGAGATCCGTACTCTCTAAGCATTCCACACACTGCGATGATCGTTCTGATTTTTTCTTGCCAGCAGAACATGAGACCGATTCCCTCCAACCCCTCGACGAGGACTGTTTTTCCTTATCCCACCGAAAAAACAGGGACAAAGTGCTGAGCTGGGTTCGACCGGTGGATCTCTGGGTGAGATCCGTACTCTCTACGCATTCCACGCATTGCGATGGTCGTTCTGATGCTTTCTTGCCAGAAGAACATAAGACCGATTCCCTCCAACCACTCGACGAGGACTGTTTTTCCTTATACCACCGAAAAAACAGGGACAAAGTGCTGAGCTGGGTTCGACCGGTGGATCTCTGGGTGAGATCCGTACTCTCTACGCACTCCACACATTACAATAATCGTTCTGATGCTTTCTTGCCAGCAGAATATGAGACCGATTCCCTCCAACCACTCGACGAGGACTGTTTTTCCTTATACCACCGAAAAACAGGGACAAAGTGCTGAGCTGGGTTCGACCGGTGGATCACTGGGTGAGATCCGTACTTTCTACGCATTCCGCACACTGCGATGATCGTTCTGAAGCTTTCTTGCCAGCAGAACATAAGACCGATTCCCTCCAACCACTCGACGAGGACTGGTTTTCCTTATACCACCGAAAAAACAGGGACAAAGTGCTGAGCTGGGTTCGACCGGTGGATCTCTGGGTGAGATCCGTACCCTCTACGCATTCCACACATTGCGACGATCGTTCTGATGCTTTCTTGCCAGCAGAACATAAGACCGATTCCTCCCACCACTCGACGAGGACTGTTTTTCCTTATACCACCGAAAAAACAGGGACAAAGTGCTGAGCTGGGTTCGACCGGTGGATCTCTGGGTGAGATCCGTACTCTCTACGCATTCCACACACTTCGATGATCGTTCTGAAGATTTCTTGCCAGCAGAATATGAGACCGATTCCCTCTAACCACTCGACGAGGACTGTTTTTCCTTATAACACCGAAAAAAACAGGGACAAAGTGCTGAGCTGGGTTCGACCGGTGGATCTCTGGGTGAGATCCGTACTCTCTACGCACTCCACACATTACGATAATCGTTCTGATGCTTTCTTGCCAGCAGAATATGAGACCGATTCCCTCCAACCACTCGACGAGGACTGTTTTTCCTTATACCACCGAAAAAACAGGGACAAAGTGCTGAGCTGGGTTCGACCGGTGGATCTCTGGGTGAGATCCGTACTCTACGCATTCCACACTGCGATGATCGTTCTGAGCTTTCTTGCCAGCAGAACATAAGACCGATTCCCTCCAACCACTCGACGAGGACTGTTTTTCCTTATACCACCGAAAAACAGGGACAAAGTGCTGAGCTGGGTTCGACCGGTGGATCTCTGGGTGAGATCCGTACCCTCTACGCATTCCACACATTGCGACGATCGTTCTGATGCTTTCTTGCCAGCAGAACATAAGACCGATTCCCTCCCACCACTCGACGAGGACTGTTTTTCCTTATACCACCGAAAAAACAGGGACAAAGTGCTGAGCTGGGTTCGACCGGTGGATCTCTGGGTGAGATCCGTACCTCTACGCATTCCACACATTCGACGATCGTTCTGAAGATTTCTTGCCAGCAGAAATAAGACCGATTCCCTCACCACTCGACGAGGACTGTTTTTCCTTATACCACCGAAAAAACAGGGACAAAGTGCTGAGCTGGGTTCGACCGGTGGATCTCTGGGTGAGATCCGTACCCTCTACGCATTCCACACATTACGATCGTTCTGATGCTTTCTTGCCAGCAGAACATAAGACCGATTCCCTCCACCACTCGACGAGGACTGTTTTTCCTTATACCACCGAAAAAACAGGGACAAAGTGCTGAGCTGGGTTCGACCGGTGGATCTCTGGGTGAGATCCGTACCCTCTACGCATTCCACACATTGCGACGATCGTTCTGATGCTTTCTTGCCAGCAGAACAAAGACCGATTCCCTCCCACCACTCGACGAGGACTGTTTTTCCTTATACCACCGAAAAAACAGGGACAAAGTGCTGAGCTGGGTTCGACCGGTGGATCTCTGGGTGAGATCCGTACCCTCTACGCATTCCACACATTGCGACGATCGTTCTGATGCTTTCTTGCCAGCAGAACATAAGACCGATTCCCTCCCACCACTCGACGAGGACTGTTTTTCCTTATACCACCGAAAAAACAGGGACAAAGTGCTGAGCTGGGTTCGACCGGTGGATCTCTGGGTGAGATCCGTACCCTCTACGCATTCCACATTGCGACGATCGTTCTGATGCTTTCTTGCCAGCAGAACATAAGACCGATTCCCTCCCACCACTCGACGAGGACTGTTTTTTCCTTATACCACCGAAAAAAACAGGGACAAAGTGCTGAGCTGGGTTCGACCGGTGGATCTCTGGGTGAGATCCGTACCCTACGCATTCCACACATGCGACGATCGTTCTGATGCTTTCTTGCCAGCAGAACATAAGACCGATTCCCTCCCACCACTCGACGAGGACTGTTTTTCCTTATACCACCGAAAAAACAGGGACAAAGTGCTGAGCTGGGTTCGACCGGTGGATCTCTGGGTGAGATCCGTACCCTCTACGCATTCCACACATTGCGACGATCGTTCTGATGCTTTCTTGCCAGCAGAACATAAGACCGATTCCCTCCACCACTCGACGAGGACTGTTTTTCCTTATACCACCGAAAAAACAGGGACAAAGTGCTGAGCTGGGTTCGACCGGTGGATCTCTGGGTGAGATCCGTACCCTCTACGCATTCCACACATTGCGACGATCGTTCTGATGCTTTCTTGCCAGCAGAACATAAGACCGATTCCCTCCCACCACTCGACGAGGACTGTTTTTCCTTATACCACCGAAAAAACAGGGACAAAGTGCTGAGCTGGGTTCGACCGGTGGATCTCTGGGTGAGATCCGTACCCTCTACGCATTCCACACATTGCGACGATCGTTCTGATGCTTTCTTGCCAGCAGAACATAAGACCGATTCCCTCCACCACTCGACGAGGACTGTTTTTCCTTATACCACCGAAAAAACAGGGACAAAGTGCTGAGCTGGGTTCGACCGGTGGATCTCTGGGTGAGATCCGTACCCTCTACGCATTCCACACATTGCGACGATCGTTCTGATGCTTTCTTGCCAGCAGAACATAAGACCGATTCCCTCCACCACTCGACGAGGACTGTTTTTCCTTATACCACCGAAAAAACAGGGACAAAGTGCTGAGCTGGGTTCGACCGGTGGATCTCTGGGTGAGATCCGTACCCTCTACGCATTCCACACATTGCGACGATCGTTCTGATGCTTTCTTGCCAGCAGAACATAAGACCGATTCCCTCCACCACTCGACGAGGACTGTTTTTCCTTATACCACCGAAAAAACAGGGACAAAGTGCTGAGCTGGGTTCGACCGGTGGATCTCTGGGTGAGATCCGTACCCTCTACGCATTCCACACATTGCGACGATCGTTCTGATGCTTTCTTGCCAGCAGAACATAAGACCGATTCCCTCCCACCACTCGACGAGGACTGTTTTTCCTTATACCACCGAAAAAACAGGGACAAAGTGCTGAGCTGGGTTCGACCGGTGGATCTCTGGGTGAGATCCGTACCCTCTACGCATTCCACACATTGCGACGATCGTTCTGATGCTTTCTTGCCAGCAGAACATAAGACCGATTCCCTCCACCACTCGACGAGGACTGTTTTTCCTTATACCACCGAAAAAACAGGGACAAAGTGCTGAGCTGGGTTCGACCGGTGGATCTCTGGGTGAGATCCGTACCCTCTACGCATTCCACACATTGCGACGATCGTTCTGATGCTTTCTTGCCAGCAGAACATAAGACCGATTCCCTCCACCACTCGACGAGGACTGTTTTTCCTTATACCACCGAAAAAACAGGGACAAAGTGCTGAGCTGGGTTCGACCGGTGGATCTCTGGGTGAGATCCGTACCCTCTACGCATTCCACACATTGCGACGATCGTTCTGATGCTTTCTTGCCAGCAGAACATAAGACCGATTCCCTCCACCACTCGACGAGGACTGTTTTTCCTTATACCACCGAAAAAACAGGGACAAAGTGCTGAGCTGGGTTCGACCGGTGGATCTCTGGGTGAGATCCGTACCCTCTACGCATTCCACACATTGCGACGATCGTTCTGATGCTTTCTTGCCAGCAGAACATAAGACCGATTCCCTCCCACCACTCGACGAGGACTGTTTTTCCTTATACCACCGAAAAAACAGGGACAAAGTGCTGAGCTGGGTTCGACCGGTGGATCTCTGGGTGAGATCCGTACCCTCTACGCATTCCACACATTGCGACGATCGTTCTGATGCTTTCTTGCCAGCAGAACATAAGACCGATTCCCTCCCACCACTCGACGAGGACTGTTTTTCCTTATACCACCGAAAAAACAGGGACAAAGTGCTGAGCTGGGTTCGACCGGTGGATCTCTGGGTGAGATCCGTACCCTCTACGCATTCCACACATTGCGACGATCGTTCTGATGCTTTCTTGCCAGCAGAACATAAGACCGATTCCCTCCCACCACTCGACGAGGACTGTTTTTCCTTATACCACCGAAAAAACAGGGACAAAGTGCTGAGCTGGGTTCGACCGGTGGATCTCTGGGTGAGATCCGTACCCTCTACGCATTCCACACATTGCGACGATCGTTCTGATGCTTTCTTGCCAGCAGAACATAAGACCGATTCCCTCCCACCACTCGACGAGGACTGTTTTTCCTTATACCACCGAAAAAACAGGGACAAAGTGCTGAGCTGGGTTCGACCGGTGGATCTCTGGGTGAGATCCGTACCCTCTACGCATTCCACACATTGCGACGATCGTTCTGATGCTTTCTTGCCAGCAGAACATAAGACCGATTCCCTCCCACCACTCGACGAGGACTGTTTTTCCTTATACCACCGAAAAAACAGGGACAAAGTGCTGAGCTGGGTTCGACCGGTGGATCTCTGGGTGAGATCCGTACCCTCTACGCATTCCACACATTGCGACGATCGTTCTGATGCTTTCTTGCCAGCAGAACATAAGACCGATTCCCTCCCACCACTCGACGAGGACTGTTTTTCCTTATACCACCGAAAAAACAGGGACAAAGTGCTGAGCTGGGTTCGACCGGTGGATCTCTGGGTGAGATCCGTACCCTCTACGCATTCCACACATTGCGACGATCGTTCTGATGCTTTCTTGCCAGCAGAACATAAGACCGATTCCCTCCACCACTCGACGAGGACTGTTTTTCCTTATACCACCGAAAAAACAGGGACAAAGTGCTGAGCTGGGTTCGACCGGTGGATCTCTGGGTGAGATCCGTACCCTCTACGCATTCCACACATTGCGACGATCGTTCTGATGCTTTCTTGCCAGCAGAACATAAGACCGATTCCCTCCCACCACTCGACGAGGACTGTTTTTCCTTATACCACCGAAAAAACAGGGACAAAGTGCTGAGCTGGGTTCGACCGGTGGATCTCTGGGTGAGATCCGTACCCTCTACGCATTCCACACATTGCGACGATCGTTCTGATGCTTTCTTGCCAGCAGAACATAAGACCGATTCCCTCCCACCACTCGACGAGGACTGTTTTTCCTTATACCACCGAAAAAACAGGGACAAAGTGCTGAGCTGGGTTCGACCGGTGGATCTCTGGGTGAGATCCGTACCCTCTACGCATTCCACACATTGCGACGATCGTTCTGATGCTTTCTTGCCAGCAGAACATAAGACCGATTCCCTCCCACCACTCGACGAGGACTGTTTTTCCTTATACCACCGAAAAAACAGGGACAAAGTGCTGAGCTGGGTTCGACCGGTGGATCTCTGGGTGAGATCCGTACCCTCTACGCATTCCACACATTGCGACGATCGTTCTGATGCTTTCTTGCCAGCAGAACATAAGACCGATTCCCTCCACCACTCGACGAGGACTGTTTTTCCTTATACCACCGAAAAAACAGGGACAAAGTGCTGAGCTGGGTTCGACCGGTGGATCTCTGGGTGAGATCCGTACCCTCTACGCATTCCACACATTGCGACGATCGTTCTGATGCTTTCTTGCCAGCAGAACATAAGACCGATTCCCTCCCACCACTCGACGAGGACTGTTTTTCCTTATACCACCGAAAAAACAGGGACAAAGTGCTGAGCTGGGTTCGACCGGTGGATCTCTGGGTGAGATCCGTACCCTCTACGCATTCCACACATTGCGACGATCGTTCTGATGCTTTCTTGCCAGCAGAACATAAGACCGATTCCCTCCCACCACTCGACGAGGACTGTTTTTCCTTATACCACCGAAAAAACAGGGACAAAGTGCTGAGCTGGGTTCGACCGGTGGATCTCTGGGTGAGATCCGTACCCTCTACGCATTCCACACATTGCGACGATCGTTCTGATGCTTTCTTGCCAGCAGAACATAAGACCGATTCCCTCCCACCACTCGACGAGGACTGTTTTTCCTTATACCACCGAAAAAACAGGGACAAAGTGCTGAGCTGGGTTCGACCGGTGGATCTCTGGGTGAGATCCGTACCCTCTACGCATTCCACACATTGCGACGATCGTTCTGATGCTTTCTTGCCAGCAGAACATAAGACCGATTCCCTCCCACCACTCGACGAGGACTGTTTTTCCTTATACCACCGAAAAAACAGGGACAAAGTGCTGAGCTGGGTTCGACCGGTGGATCTCTGGGTGAGATCCGTACCCTCTACGCATTCCACACATTGCGACGATCGTTCTGATGCTTTCTTGCCAGCAGAACATAAGACCGATTCCCTCCCACCACTCGACGAGGACTGTTTTTCCTTATACCACCGAAAAAACAGGGACAAAGTGCTGAGCTGGGTTCGACCGGTGGATCTCTGGGTGAGATCCGTACCCTCTACGCATTCCACACATTGCGACGATCGTTCTGATGCTTTCTTGCCAGCAGAACATAAGACCGATTCCCTCCCACCACTCGACGAGGACTGTTTTTCCTTATACCACCGAAAAAACAGGGACAAAGTGCTGAGCTGGGTTCGACCGGTGGATCTCTGGGTGAGATCCGTACCCTCTACGCATTCCACACATTGCGACGATCGTTCTGATGCTTTCTTGCCAGCAGAACATAAGACCGATTCCCTCCCACCACTCGACGAGGACTGTTTTTCCTTATACCACCGAAAAAACAGGGACAAAGTGCTGAGCTGGGTTCGACCGGTGGATCTCTGGGTGAGATCCGTACCCTCTACGCATTCCACACATTGCGACGATCGTTCTGATGCTTTCTTGCCAGCAGAACATAAGACCGATTCCCTCCCACCACTCGACGAGGACTGTTTTTCCTTATACCACCGAAAAAACAGGGACAAAGTGCTGAGCTGGGTTCGACCGGTGGATCTCTGGGTGAGATCCGTACCCTCTACGCATTCCACACATTGCGACGATCGTTCTGATGCTTTCTTGCCAGCAGAACATAAGACCGATTCCCTCCCACCACTCGACGAGGACTGTTTTTCCTTATACCACCGAAAAAACAGGGACAAAGTGCTGAGCTGGGTTCGACCGGTGGATCTCTGGGTGAGATCCGTACCCTCTACGCATTCCACACATTGCGACGATCGTTCTGATGCTTTCTTGCCAGCAGAACATAAGACCGATTCCCTCCCACCACTCGACGAGGACTGTTTTTCCTTATACCACCGAAAAAACAGGGACAAAGTGCTGAGCTGGGTTCGACCGGTGGATCTCTGGGTGAGATCCGTACCCTCTACGCATTCCACACATTGCGACGATCGTTCTGATGCTTTCTTGCCAGCAGAACATAAGACCGATTCCCTCCACCACTCGACGAGGACTGTTTTTCCTTATACCACCGAAAAAACAGGGACAAAGTGCTGAGCTGGGTTCGACCGGTGGATCTCTGGGTGAGATCCGTACCCTCTACGCATTCCACACATTGCGACGATCGTTCTGATGCTTTCTTGCCAGCAGAACATAAGACCGATTCCCTCCACCACTCGACGAGGACTGTTTTTCCTTATACCACCGAAAAAACAGGGACAAAGTGCTGAGCTGGGTTCGACCGGTGGATCTCTGGGTGAGATCCGTACCCTCTACGCATTCCACACATTGCGACGATCGTTCTGATGCTTTCTTGCCAGCAGAACATAAGACCGATTCCCTCCCACCACTCGACGAGGACTGTTTTTCCTTATACCACCGAAAAAACAGGGACAAAGTGCTGAGCTGGGTTCGACCGGTGGATCTCTGGGTGAGATCCGTACCCTCTACGCATTCCACACATTGCGACGATCGTTCTGATGCTTTCTTGCCAGCAGAACATAAGACCGATTCCCTCCCACCACTCGACGAGGACTGTTTTTCCTTATACCACCGAAAAAACAGGGACAAAGTGCTGAGCTGGGTTCGACCGGTGGATCTCTGGGTGAGATCCGTACCCTCTACGCATTCCACACATTGCGACGATCGTTCTGATGCTTTCTTGCCAGCAGAACATAAGACCGATTCCCTCCCACCACTCGACGAGGACTGTTTTTCCTTATACCACCGAAAAAACAGGGACAAAGTGCTGAGCTGGGTTCGACCGGTGGATCTCTGGGTGAGATCCGTACCCTCTACGCATTCCACACATTGCGACGATCGTTCTGATGCTTTCTTGCCAGCAGAACATAAGACCGATTCCCTCCACCACTCGACGAGGACTGTTTTTCCTTATACCACCGAAAAAACAGGGACAAAGTGCTGAGCTGGGTTCGACCGGTGGATCTCTGGGTGAGATCCGTACCCTCTACGCATTCCACACATTGCGACGATCGTTCTGATGCTTTCTTGCCAGCAGAACATAAGACCGATTCCCTCCCACCACTCGACGAGGACTGTTTTTCCTTATACCACCGAAAAAACAGGGACAAAGTGCTGAGCTGGGTTCGACCGGTGGATCTCTGGGTGAGATCCGTACCCTCTACGCATTCCACACATTGCGACGATCGTTCTGATGCTTTCTTGCCAGCAGAACATAAGACCGATTCCCTCCCACCACTCGACGAGGACTGTTTTTCCTTATACCACCGAAAAAACAGGGACAAAGTGCTGAGCTGGGTTCGACCGGTGGATCTCTGGGTGAGATCCGTACCCTCTACGCATTCCACACATTGCGACGATCGTTCTGATGCTTTCTTGCCAGCAGAACATAAGACCGATTCCCTCCCACCACTCGACGAGGACTGTTTTTCCTTATACCACCGAAAAAACAGGGACAAAGTGCTGAGCTGGGTTCGACCGGTGGATCTCTGGGTGAGATCCGTACCCTCTACGCATTCCACACATTGCGACGATCGTTCTGATGCTTTCTTGCCAGCAGAACATAAGACCGATTCCCTCCCACCACTCGACGAGGACTGTTTTTCCTTATACCACCGAAAAAACAGGGACAAAGTGCTGAGCTGGGTTCGACCGGTGGATCTCTGGGTGAGATCCGTACCCTCTACGCATTCCACACATTGCGACGATCGTTCTGATGCTTTCTTGCCAGCAGAACATAAGACCGATTCCCTCCCACCACTCGACGAGGACTGTTTTTCCTTATACCACCGAAAAAACAGGGACAAAGTGCTGAGCTGGGTTCGACCGGTGGATCTCTGGGTGAGATCCGTACCCTCTACGCATTCCACACATTGCGACGATCGTTCTGATGCTTTCTTGCCAGCAGAACATAAGACCGATTCCCTCCACCACTCGACGAGGACTGTTTTTCCTTATACCACCGAAAAAACAGGGACAAAGTGCTGAGCTGGGTTCGACCGGTGGATCTCTGGGTGAGATCCGTACCCTCTACGCATTCCACACATTGCGACGATCGTTCTGATGCTTTCTTGCCAGCAGAACATAAGACCGATTCCCTCCCACCACTCGACGAGGACTGTTTTTCCTTATACCACCGAAAAAACAGGGACAAAGTGCTGAGCTGGGTTCGACCGGTGGATCTCTGGGTGAGATCCGTACCCTCTACGCATTCCACACATTGCGACGATCGTTCTGATGCTTTCTTGCCAGCAGAACATAAGACCGATTCCCTCCACCACTCGACGAGGACTGTTTTTCCTTATACCACCGAAAAAACAGGGACAAAGTGCTGAGCTGGGTTCGACCGGTGGATCTCTGGGTGAGATCCGTACCCTCTACGCATTCCACACATTGCGACGATCGTTCTGATGCTTTCTTGCCAGCAGAACATAAGACCGATTCCCTCCCACCACTCGACGAGGACTGTTTTTCCTTATACCACCGAAAAAACAGGGACAAAGTGCTGAGCTGGGTTCGACCGGTGGATCTCTGGGTGAGATCCGTACCCTCTACGCATTCCACACATTGCGACGATCGTTCTGATGCTTTCTTGCCAGCAGAACATAAGACCGATTCCCTCCCACCACTCGACGAGGACTGTTTTTCCTTATACCACCGAAAAAACAGGGACAAAGTGCTGAGCTGGGTTCGACCGGTGGATCTCTGGGTGAGATCCGTACCCTCTACGCATTCCACACATTGCGACGATCGTTCTGATGCTTTCTTGCCAGCAGAACATAAGACCGATTCCCTCCACCACTCGACGAGGACTGTTTTTCCTTATACCACCGAAAAAACAGGGACAAAGTGCTGAGCTGGGTTCGACCGGTGGATCTCTGGGTGAGATCCGTACCCTCTACGCATTCCACACATTGCGACGATCGTTCTGATGCTTTCTTGCCAGCAGAACATAAGACCGATTCCCTCCCACCACTCGACGAGGACTGTTTTTCCTTATACCACCGAAAAAACAGGGACAAAGTGCTGAGCTGGGTTCGACCGGTGGATCTCTGGGTGAGATCCGTACCCTCTACGCATTCCACACATTGCGACGATCGTTCTGATGCTTTCTTGCCAGCAGAACATAAGACCGATTCCCTCCACCACTCGACGAGGACTGTTTTTCCTTATACCACCGAAAAAACAGGGACAAAGTGCTGAGCTGGGTTCGACCGGTGGATCTCTGGGTGAGATCCGTACCCTCTACGCATTCCACACATTGCGACGATCGTTCTGATGCTTTCTTGCCAGCAGAACATAAGACCGATTCCCTCCACCACTCGACGAGGACTGTTTTTCCTTATACCACCGAAAAAACAGGGACAAAGTGCTGAGCTGGGTTCGACCGGTGGATCTCTGGGTGAGATCCGTACCCTCTACGCATTCCACACATTGCGACGATCGTTCTGATGCTTTCTTGCCAGCAGAACATAAGACCGATTCCCTCCCACCACTCGACGAGGACTGTTTTTCCTTATACCACCGAAAAAACAGGGACAAAGTGCTGAGCTGGGTTCGACCGGTGGATCTCTGGGTGAGATCCGTACCCTCTACGCATTCCACACATTGCGACGATCGTTCTGATGCTTTCTTGCCAGCAGAACATAAGACCGATTCCCTCCACCACTCGACGAGGACTGTTTTTCCTTATACCACCGAAAAAACAGGGACAAAGTGCTGAGCTGGGTTCGACCGGTGGATCTCTGGGTGAGATCCGTACCCTCTACGCATTCCACACATTGCGACGATCGTTCTGATGCTTTCTTGCCAGCAGAACATAAGACCGATTCCCTCCACCACTCGACGAGGACTGTTTTTCCTTATACCACCGAAAAAACAGGGACAAAGTGCTGAGCTGGGTTCGACCGGTGGATCTCTGGGTGAGATCCGTACCCTCTACGCATTCCACACATTGCGACGATCGTTCTGATGCTTTCTTGCCAGCAGAACATAAGACCGATTCCCTCCCACCACTCGACGAGGACTGTTTTTCCTTATACCACCGAAAAAACAGGGACAAAGTGCTGAGCTGGGTTCGACCGGTGGATCTCTGGGTGAGATCCGTACCCTCTACGCATTCCACACATTGCGACGATCGTTCTGATGCTTTCTTGCCAGCAGAACATAAGACCGATTCCCTCCCACCACTCGACGAGGACTGTTTTTCCTTATACCACCGAAAAAACAGGGACAAAGTGCTGAGCTGGGTTCGACCGGTGGATCTCTGGGTGAGATCCGTACCCTCTACGCATTCCACACATTGCGACGATCGTTCTGATGCTTTCTTGCCAGCAGAACATAAGACCGATTCCCTCCCACCACTCGACGAGGACTGTTTTTCCTTATACCACCGAAAAAACAGGGACAAAGTGCTGAGCTGGGTTCGACCGGTGGATCTCTGGGTGAGATCCGTACCCTCTACGCATTCCACACATTGCGACGATCGTTCTGATGCTTTCTTGCCAGCAGAACATAAGACCGATTCCCTCCACCACTCGACGAGGACTGTTTTTCCTTATACCACCGAAAAAACAGGGACAAAGTGCTGAGCTGGGTTCGACCGGTGGATCTCTGGGTGAGATCCGTACCCTCTACGCATTCCACACATTGCGACGATCGTTCTGATGCTTTCTTGCCAGCAGAACATAAGACCGATTCCCTCCCACCACTCGACGAGGACTGTTTTTCCTTATACCACCGAAAAAACAGGGACAAAGTGCTGAGCTGGGTTCGACCGGTGGATCTCTGGGTGAGATCCGTACCCTCTACGCATTCCACACATTGCGACGATCGTTCTGATGCTTTCTTGCCAGCAGAACATAAGACCGATTCCCTCCCACCACTCGACGAGGACTGTTTTTCCTTATACCACCGAAAAAACAGGGACAAAGTGCTGAGCTGGGTTCGACCGGTGGATCTCTGGGTGAGATCCGTACCCTCTACGCATTCCACACATTGCGACGATCGTTCTGATGCTTTCTTGCCAGCAGAACATAAGACCGATTCCCTCCACCACTCGACGAGGACTGTTTTTCCTTATACCACCGAAAAAACAGGGACAAAGTGCTGAGCTGGGTTCGACCGGTGGATCTCTGGGTGAGATCCGTACCCTCTACGCATTCCACACATTGCGACGATCGTTCTGATGCTTTCTTGCCAGCAGAACATAAGACCGATTCCCTCCCACCACTCGACGAGGACTGTTTTTCCTTATACCACCGAAAAAACAGGGACAAAGTGCTGAGCTGGGTTCGACCGGTGGATCTCTGGGTGAGATCCGTACCCTCTACGCATTCCACACATTGCGACGATCGTTCTGATGCTTTCTTGCCAGCAGAACATAAGACCGATTCCCTCCCACCACTCGACGAGGACTGTTTTTCCTTATACCACCGAAAAAACAGGGACAAAGTGCTGAGCTGGGTTCGACCGGTGGATCTCTGGGTGAGATCCGTACCCTCTACGCATTCCACACATTGCGACGATCGTTCTGATGCTTTCTTGCCAGCAGAACATAAGACCGATTCCCTCCCACCACTCGACGAGGACTGTTTTTCCTTATACCACCGAAAAAACAGGGACAAAGTGCTGAGCTGGGTTCGACCGGTGGATCTCTGGGTGAGATCCGTACCCTCTACGCATTCCACACATTGCGACGATCGTTCTGATGCTTTCTTGCCAGCAGAACATAAGACCGATTCCCTCCCACCACTCGACGAGGACTGTTTTTCCTTATACCACCGAAAAACAGGGACAAAGTGCTGAGCTGGGTTCGACCGGTGGATCTCTGGGTGAGATCCGTACCCTCTACGCATTCCACACTTGCGACGATCGTTCTGATGCTTTCTTGCCAGCAGAACATAAGACCGATTCCCTCCCACCACTCGACGAGGACTGTTTTTCCTTATACCACCGAAAAAACAGGGACAAAGTGCTGAGCTGGGTTCGACCGGTGGATCTCTGGGTGAGATCCGTACCCTCTACGCATTCCACACATTGCGACGATCGTTCTGATGCTTTCTTGCCAGCAGAACATAAGACCGATTCCCTCCACCACTCGACGAGGACTGTTTTTCCTTATACCACCGAAAAAACAGGGACAAAGTGCTGAGCTGGGTTCGACCGGTGGATCTCTGGGTGAGATCCGTACCCTCTACGCATTCCACACATTGCGACGATCGTTCTGATGCTTTCTTGCCAGCAGAACATAAGACCGATTCCCTCCACCACTCGACGAGGACTGTTTTTCCTTATACCACCGAAAAACAGGGACAAAGTGCTGAGCTGGGTTCGACCGGTGGATCTCTGGGTGAGATCCGTACCCTCTACGCATTCCACACATTGCGACGATCGTTCTGATGCTTTCTTGCCAGCAGAACATAAGACCGATTCCCTCCACCACTCGACGAGGACTGTTTTTCCTTATACCACCGAAAAAACAGGGACAAAGTGCTGAGCTGGGTTCGACCGGTGGATCTCTGGGTGAGATCCGTACCCTCTACGCATTCCACACATTGCGACGATCGTTCTGATGCTTTCTTGCCAGCAGAACATAAGACCGATTCCCTCCAACCACTCGACGAGGACTGTTTTTCCTTATACCACCGAAAAAACAGGGACAAAGTGCTGAGCTGGGTTCGACCGGTGGATCTCTGGGTGAGATCCGTACCCTCTACGCATTCCACACATTGCGACGATCGTTCTGATGCTTTCTTGCCAGCAGAACATAAGACCGATTCCCTCCACCACTCGACGAGGACTGTTTTTCCTTATACCACCGAAAAAACAGGGACAAAGTGCTGAGCTGGGTTCGACCGGTGGATCTCTGGGTGAGATCCGTACCCTCTACGCATTCCACACATTGCGACGATCGTTCTGATGCTTTCTTGCCAGCAGAACATAAGACCGATTCCCTCCCACCACTCGACGAGGACTGTTTTTCCTTATACCACCGAAAAAACAGGGACAAAGTGCTGAGCTGGGTTCGACCGGTGGATCTCTGGGTGAGATCCGTACCCTCTACGCATTCCACACATTGCGACGATCGTTCTGATGCTTTCCTTGCCAGCAGAACATAAGACCGATTCCCTCCACCACTCGAC